>JAYJLV010000011.1:16571364-16600491 GCA_036873485.1 Torymus texanus
TGCAGCTTTCATTATATTTCTACACCCAAAAACTTATCCCAAAGTTTGAGCCAAATCCAGGACCCGAAGGTAGTGCACTCTCCTGGTTAGTAGTGCATACATATGAGTACATCCGCGTTTGTATGTAAACTTATAGGTATATCGATGTGATTTCACTTATAATGTCAAAGTAATAAGCACGGAAATAGAATCAATAAAAATTACAAAAAATGATACTTATTAGTTATTAAATATACCTGTCCATGTAAAAATCAAGTCTAATCATAAAGGATCTGCGCCTTGGCTACGAAAAAAAGACATCGGGTGCATGGTATTACACACGTATACACACACGACCCACAGCATAGCCAATCAGATCGCGGCAAATCTTAATTCTTTTTCTCATTCTCAAAGAGATAGTAACGCGCTCACGGGGGCAATGGCGCGTCTTAATGATAGTACTAGTGCCGAAATTCGATGGGAGCCCTCGCGTGTGCGCATAATGACGATGCCAGTTGGATAATACCTGTTCGGCTCGTTACCCACAAAGCCCCCCGCGGGTCTCTACCCAATGTCAATGGGCAATCAGTTCAATTACTTTCGAGGAATCGTGCCAATCGTGCTCGTGTGCCAGATAACCCAGCTTCTGCTTCTTTTCATGTTTTCTTTCTGCTACTCGTCCTTTTATCTTTACCCTGCTTCGCGTTCATTGCAAAATTATGATGTTTTAAATTTATTGAAAAGTAAAGAGTTAGGAAAAACTTCAGTTTTTCATTATTTAAGACTTTTTCAAGACTATTACACGTAAACAGCTTTAACCTTTGGTTTTAATCTTTAAAACGATAATTCTTGGGATTTTTATATTGAATAAATGTTTACCAAACTTCATGCAAACAAATTTCTTTTTAAATTTTTTACAAACGAATACTCTTTATATGAAATATATTCAATAATCAAATAACGGAGTGAAGCAAAGCCAATAGAATCATTCTTCAATCAAATGTAAAATTCATCAGAAACAAAATCGGTAAATATCTCTACTGCACTTCTTACCGAGTTTCCTAAGATGAATATCCGTACGGTTCCATGATACTACAAAGCCGGTAGATGCTCGAGAACCTAATTTGACCCCTTCGAAAATTACCCGACCCAAAGAATGCAGAATACGAAAGTAGGAAAGTTCGTGAATCCCTTAATTCGATTACGCAGTTTCCTATCTAAAATTAAATTCTCGAAAAGCCAGATAACAAAGAAACGGAATGAGAAAGGGAAAGAGACAGGGAGGAAGGTAGGAAGGGGGATACACTGCATTGGAACCGGGGCAAGAGAGAACTAATTTCTCTCTGGCCTCCTTCGGAAAAGATGATTCTGGGTTGCAATTCGATTCCCGCGTTTCTGCACGAACGGCTACCACGATGAGATGGTGCCACGGTGAATTCGCGAACGTGACTCACGAACGAATTACGCCTCCTTTTCTTTAGCGGGAAAGGGGGGAAGAAGGGGTGAAGGTGTCGACTCAGAAGTTCTCTCCCGTAGAAAATGTATAAGAGAGTTCGTCGAATAACTGTTGGAACATCGTGGAATACATGAAGATAGCTCCTAAATGTGAAATTGGCTAAAGAAAAACCAAAATCCACGTTAATTTTTTTAAGAAAATAATTTAAAGTCATTGATCGAACACTAATTTGAGGTACTTCATAACTCTACAAATTCTAGTATACATGATTCTCTTGAAACAAAATTTACTTCACTTTTTAATTATTTTTGCTTAAATATAATTTCAAAATTAAAATAAAACCATATTATCACACGATTTACCAATTTCGTAAGTACATTAGAAAAGCTATAGAAACTTTTAGTTATTAAGAACATTTTTGTATGTAGGATATTTGCAAATCAATAGGTCAATGAAATAAAACATTCAAAAACGAAATCTAAACTTTGTAGGTTGAAAAGATTATTAATTTTTTACAATAATCTGGTAAAAAGTCGGTTATTTACTGACTACACTTTACTATTATCAATTGATTTTACTATTAGGTCTGTGTCACACTACGGTTAATTTACTTTGAAAAGCTATTCGTTAATGCAATGTAACTGAACTAGTCTATTTTTTAAGCATTACAATACTATCTCTCTAAAATATTCATTTTGCAAATGAAATTTCGTTTCTATTTTAAAGAAATTATAAGATAAAAGTATACAATAAATAAGATTGAGAACAGATACATTTTTCTATGAATTCAAATTAACACCGTACAATATTTTTATCATTATTTTCGTTTTCTGTACAAATCCTAAGTAATCATCACGATTGTAGACATTTAGAGGATAGCTAATGAATAATCCATTAAACCTAGAGAGGATAGAGTGAACAAGGGTTGGGACTCGATGAATTTCGGCTGATGCAAGGAACAGTCTATTTCGCAGACAACAGATGGAATTAATTTGCATAGCTAATAATCTTACCTCTTCGCCACAAACCTTCCACTGTAGCTTCGAGATTTCACACATCGAGCTCTTGGCGTGTCGAACAGCTTGGTGCATGCATCGTCAATATGTGATGAACATAGAAAAGCGAAATACCGTTGAGCAAAAGTGGAAATAAAACATCGCTCTAAAGAAGCTCATGTACCTCGGGGGATTGTAAAATGATGTCACAGCACGTCACATGCCATCAGACTTTGAGAACTCACCTTTGCTATTTAGGTTATACACGATCGAAATGAAAATTAGACGAAGCTGCAAGGAAAGTCCAATAATATCTGAGATTAACGATGCTATATATTTGGTTATAAAGCTGACGTAATTTTACGAGGGTCTTTGGTACTTTAATAATTACAAATCGAAAACGCGGTATTATAATTTGCAGGGAATATCTTTAATCTAACGGATGATAATTATGCTTTAGCGAATATTGCTGGATATTTAGAAATTTAAAATTTAGTTATACTAATTGCCGATAATCATTCATTAGTAATTTAAGATCTTGAGTGGGCAAGTGACAGTAATAAAACAAACCGTAAGTTAAGAAAATTATTTCATGATGATTATGATAAACAAAATATAACTCTTGGCTCCGAATTTCATATAAAAGTAAACAAAATTTAATTATGTCATTAATAGATATCATATCTTTAAACACAACCTCAAAGCTACACGATTTCGTTCGCGTTCCAGCTTGCAACTTATTAGCTTTCTTGCGAGTCAGCAGCGAGCTAGACTTCTCTAAATGCACGCCCACATAAATGCATAAACGTTTTTACTCAACATTCGTTTCGTTTTTTAAACTTACGGATGCACGCACGTCAGTGCACAGAGAAAAGGGAGTGGGGGTCGTCATTAATACCGCGCACGCCCGTTCTCTTCCCTTTATGCTCTGCATCCCGACGGCAGTAGGAGCAGGAGCAGCAGCAGCAGATCAAGTCCTTACGCCGGGCATTCACAGTCATTATCCATGTCTTCGCTACAAGTTATACTTTAATGGTCGTAAAGAGTGCCACAGCGGGGCGAGCCGTTCACGTGCGCAGCGGCCGCAGGTGAGCAGGTAATCCACATGCAAATATACGAAGAATGATGGTGAGATATCAGCTGCGCATGTGCGACCGAGTGATGCACATGGTGTCGCAGTATTCGACTTTATATGGTCGGAAAATTGCTCTATCGAACGGAAATTCGTCTCGTGTTAGACAGCAAATTGGCCGAAAATTCAAGTCCTTTTAGAATTGAGAAATTTATTAGCTCGTTCGAATATGGATTTTATTGACCAGTTGTAAAAGTTTTAAGACGTCGTTTAATCCCAGGTGGTCTTTGGACTCCTTTATGAAAGGGAACAGGTTGAGAATACGTGATTTCAATTGGAACATCTCGACTTACGTTATTGAGTATAGCGTGTTCAAAGGGAGCGCAAAAACATGAATTGTTAATGAAATCACTTTCATTCGTAATGTGATGAAATCAAATTGGCTAATATAGGCGGGGATGGTGTATTTTAAGAAAATAAGTCTGTTAAAGTACTATCTTTTTTCATCTTCGCTAAAAATATCCTTGGAAGATTTGTTAATTCCAGTGTTTCCTTTAAAAAATTGTAATGAAATTTCTTTGATAACTAATGAGGCCATTAAGTAAACAAGTTTAGATAGACATTAGGATAATAGTCTGCTCCTTCGGCTTAGCGAAGTTTCAGCGCTTGGCCAACCAAAGTTGTTTACGTCGGCAATTGAGAAACTACAAGATAAAAAAGTTCGCACACCATTAGGACGAACTCTGGAAGAAAAACGAGAGTACAAGAGAAAACAGAACTCGATAAATTTACGGAGTATTTTTTTACGTGCTCTTTCATCCTCTGAAATTTTTTCTTATGTCTAATCTGAACGAAAGAAAACAATAAAATTTTATACGATTATGAAACAAGTGATTAATATATTTTCAAATCTCAACTTAATATAATTCTGTGGTGAACTTGACCGATCACGTACTAATGATTCCGCAGATATAGTTATCGCAGAATACGACAATCACGCGTAATTGGCGCATAGAAAAGGCTGATTTTGCGTTCCAAACGGAAATCGTATTAACCGTGCCCTGCGTGCTCCAGGCCATACGCGAGAGAAAGATGCTCACAAGATCGCGCTGAGATGTTGCACTACGCCGTTAACGCGAAACTTCGCGGGAACGAGCGTCCACGAACGGCTTCATTTGGATAATTGCCATTCATAATCATGCTAATTACTAGAGAGATACGAGTTTATCTTCTGCGTGTACTCTTCGACGGTCCAGTATTCAATAATCCAGTATTTAATAATTTCTAGTACGCACCTATAACCTGATGAGAAAGTAACCATTTATTTACACATATAACATCTTAAAAATGATCGCATTATGTTAATTGTACACATTAAGTATATTAATCACCACCTTTTAATTTCCCTAGATTAACAACAGTAGACCAATCCGAGGTTTTAAAGTTAAGAACTATAATTTAAGAGTACAATAATAGACTTAAATTGATGTTCTAAATTTAGATATTTCTTTTACGGCTTCTATAGTTAATTTGACCTCCATAATTGGCCATTCACCAAAAGAACTGAAAATTGCAGCAATTTTCTTTAATCAACGAAACAAATAAAGAATAAACCCTCCCAACTGATAAGGAAAATTTCCGCAGGCAGGCGCGAGAATTTCGAAAATACCTCAGAGCATTTCCTGTCGGTAATTCCTGCTTTTCGCGCAGGTTTTTCGCGCTGTACACTCGGCTAGAAGAAAAAAAAAGTCGCACCTCCTCGTAGAGATAAGAGTGCACAACAGAACACAGCACGCGCGCGCGTGCGCCAGCTTTAATGAAACGACAATCGCACGCGGGCGGCAGTGAGACGATGTGCGGTGTGTATACCGGCGCTAATTCCATTTGGACGCGTGCATGTGTGTACAGACAGGCAGCAGCAGCAACACCGTAGCAAAAGAAAAGAGCTGCAGGAGGCAGGCCACAGTACCAGCGCGAAAAAGGGCCGAGGAAAGTCCGCAGACCTGGTATTAAGACGAGAAAATAAGGAAAAAAGAGGGAAGGGAGAAAGAGAGAGAAAGACGGCGCGCGCTATTCTTAGCTAGATGAATTACGACTTGTTTTGAAGAGCGCTGCTCGGTTTATCTCGCTTGCTCGCGTGTATGTGTGTGTATGAGTACGCGCATGTACGAGCGACTCTCTCGCTCTATCTCTTTCTCGCTTGGGCGCGCTAAAAAGCGAGAAACAAGTGGCCGATTGCCGAACGCGCTCGCTTGCTCGCACGCTGGAAGACGGATTGCGCGCGAGGAGATTTCCGTTCTCGTATGTGTGTGTGTGTGTGTGTGTGTGTGTGTGTGTGTGTGTGTGTGTGGGCACGCAGCAGCTCACCTCCTGGGAGGCCTCGCAGCTCTCCGCTGGGTATATGCGCACAGATTGCCCCGCCGAGTAGTGCCGCGCGCTCGCTCGCGTCTCGGCCGCGGCCTAAAGTATCATTATACAGACATTCGGAATCATCGGCGCGCGTTTCCGGCAGGTGCACATATATACCGCTTTTATTTCTTCCCTCTTTCTCCGCGAGAGCCTCCCGAGGGTTACACTAACGGCAGCGTGTACACTCTCGGACGCACCTGATTGCCTTGAAATCAAAAAGCACGCGGCGATGACACCCAACACGAGACACGAGTTTCTTCGTTTCCTATGGTGGAAGCAGCCCAGTGCGTGCGCGACTTTTTCTGCGCCCGGTTTTTCCATTCCGTTACACTCTCGCTTCGTCCGCGAGCGGGAGAATCTGTTTTTCTTGCGACGAATTCGTTTCGTGTGTGCAATTCCGAGTACTGCTCGCAGTGTTGCGCGGTACAAATTGTAGCATTTAAAGAAGAACATAGTCCCTGATTAATAGATAGAAATTTTACGCTGATGGTTGTCTTGCTGCAAATACAGTGTAATTTCTGCAGATCTTCGAAGATTCTTTTTCATAGTGGTATAATTTTGGTTCAAGTGCTTATTATTGAACATGAAATTGTCTTGCTTAATTATATATGAATATTAAAAGATTAAATCATATACTTTTGAATTTCAGTCTCTGGAGAACAATTAACACATTTTTTTAGTTTTTAATAAAAATACAATTTTATGACTTCTGCAAAACAATATCAGTAATTGAGTTTGAACTGTAAAGTAAAGAGTATAAGCTTGTGCATTCAATTTACTTAACAACTTCGTCAACAGTAAATGACAACGAAAATCTAAAGAAAAATGGATACAATGTCGGGCCAAAGAAAATTACATCTATAAATATGAATTATGCTCACGCCTTTGCTGGGTCCGTCTGTTGCTACTCGAATGAACATTAACGTTTTTCAAAAGACGTTTATCGTCTCAGTAATTAAATGTCGCGAGCGCGCCGTAAATCACCGCAAGTGTTTCGAACATTCAATTTACGCTTTTGAAATTCCTCAGCGACGAATTAATAAAGATCAGCGTGTCAAATGACATTGTCACAGACCGACAGCCGTAACTTCCGTCAGGATATTCCCTTGTCGATAAATCAATTCGTCCGTTCGAAATCCATCAATAACGCTAATCCTTTCTCAGGCTCGCGCCGCTCTCACACGTGCGTCCATCAATAATCACAGCGCTGCGGGCCTCTCGCGGCATTAGCAGCTATAGCAGCACATATAATATAGGGACACGATATTTCCCGAATTCTCTGTGGGCATGTGTTGTTACTTTAATTAAACGAAACGCGCGTGACGAGGAATGTCGCGTAAAAAAGCAATTGAAAAAAGGGAGGAGGCACAGGACGAGCTTTTTTTCTGTTACACGCGCGCGCGCGCGCTGAAAAAACCCGTAAATCATGCGACTCGCGGGAGCCCCTGTGACGATACAGACGTGCGGGCGCGTATGTGTAAAGTATACGCGGCGGCACAGGCTCCTCTCGAGAATTTACGGCGACACTGGCGCGCGCTATTAGCCGCGGCAGCGCCGGCGACTTAACGGCCTCCGCATCGCGCCTAGCTGATTTATGCATTTTTCTCGGCTGCAGTTGCCGCATGTGTGCGTCCCGCCTCGTATATCGATCGATTAAGCCGTGGCGTTACTTTACGATCGTAATGACTGTTTGCTCGCGGAATTTCGATACTTTGAGAGACTTTCTGGGTTATAAAGCAGTGCTTGACGATCATTGATATTCAGCAGCTTGGAATATATCGTTCTGATTTTACTTTTCAACACTTCAATACATCAACTTTATAGCGTAGGAGTTAATTGTTCGAATAATGTATATACTTACATACGTTCGTCATAGATTGTTATAAAACAAATACTGTTACAAAGTTTCCTCTAGGAAGAAGTCAAAATAGTCACTCAACAATGCGGACATACCTGAAACAAAAGAAAATAAGTTTGATTAATTGTTCAATATTTTATGTTTATGTTTTTAAATTTTATTATATAGTTAATAAATTAGTATAATTGTAATTGTAAGTTTAGTAAGTTATGGGCCAGACCTACACACAGACACTTTTATATGTCTCTGTAGGATGTCAATTGGTCAGATATATATTGTATATTTGATGTAATGGCATACATTTCTGGTGAATAAATTAAAATTAAATATTTAAAACAATCATTAAAGCAGGAATTATGAATTTTATGAAAAATACTTTCTTCAAATTGAATTAAATTCTTATTATAAAAATAATCCGCAGTGCTCAATATTAAATTGTGTTTTTTTTATCTCAACCCCGCATAAGTAATATATAATCTTCAGGATAAAAGTGCTACGCATCGTATTAAAGAATAAACCGGAATACGTGCGTCATCGAGGCGCATTAGTACGGAAGAAAATTCAGTTTATTGGAAATTAATGTAGCTTCTGCGAACATCGTGCCTACATCCATTTTATTTCTTTATGAGATAAAGCCAAAGAGATCGAAAATGAAAATGGACTTTGAATGCCCCGGAATACAAGAAGATACGCGGAGAAACCTGCACGCAAACGGCTTACAAGCCTTTTTAAAAATGAATCCACATGCTCGACAATCTCCGCTCGTACGGCTGGAAATCTCACGATGATGCAAGAGCGAGTACACGAAGCTGTAGGTACTGCCGCGAAATCGATAAAGGTCGTCTGGCGGACGACATTACTGATTAATTGGAGCATTTACGGAGTAGACCCGCATCGTGTGCCGCAGATCAAGCAAGATCAGAGCGGAGAAGGAGAGATAGGAAGAGCAACTCGCTCTCCCGTCTATTCCTGAACTTGACAGTGCACAAGGTCCACCAGCACGGGATCCGTCCGATTTCGCTTTCGCAGTGATCGCGAGGTCGTATACCGAGTGAAAGGACTCGTTCCTCTCACGTAATACCGTGGATTTATCGAAAAGGCGCGCGAAACGAGTTAATGACCTCGTTACGATTGTATTATGCAAATCGCGCCTTATGAGACGAGGCGTAGGGGCAATTTTTAAGAGATTACGCAAATAAAAGCGAGAACGTGTGTATACGTACGCAGGAATTTTAGTGGAAGCGTTGGAGACATTGAAAGAAATAAGTTTCTAAAGTATTTGCATTAAAGGCATATTTAATGAAAGTGGCTGACTAAATACTGAAAAATCACTGCATGCTCGATTAATAATGAAACATCGTATTTGATCGAACATTGTTATGCTTGCTATGCAGCATCTTATAATCTTTGATAATTAAGCAATCATAATATATTGAAACCATAGTAAGATAAGCAATTAAAATAAGATTATTTTTATCTTAATTTCTTTTATGTAATGGATTTCGTCAATTAATTGTCATTATTATAATTCCGTAGATTCAGTTGATCTAATAGAAACAAGTGACAAGTGTATTCTGTGAAAAAGTAAACTATTAGGATAATAGCTAAGTAAGGCCATTTGCATACATAATATTTTGCATAAACATAAAGTAAACGAGCAGCAATGACCGCGCACAGCAAAAAGCTTGCAGACTCCGAGAAATGGTACAGTACACCACCCCAGCCTCCACAGCCGCTCGCAATGGCAACAGTCAATAACATAGATAAATTGCAGCGCTGAAAATAGCTCGCGTACCGGAGCGCACGCGCGCACGGGGAGAGTGATAAAACAAGACTGAGCTAAAAGTTAAAGCGAAGCGTAATCGTTCTCGAAAAAATACTGGGCAAAAAAGAGAATGGCAAGAGCGTGAGTGAGCAAAGAGACGAAAAAAGAGAGCGTGCGCGCGCGCGAAAGGGAGCAAGAAGAAACAGTATTCGCCCGTGCGGACTGCGCCACACTCACGTTCGCCTACGTAAGCACGTAAGTGGCAAGAAAATTATGATTCCCCAATAAGAAGATGCGCGTGCACACGCACATACACACACACACCTATGTGCACCTTCTCAAATGTAAACTCGAGCTCATGCAGAAGCGTGAGTAAGGGACTCTCCTCGATCCTTCTCTCTCCCTCCTTGCCGATGACGCACTTCCGTTCGTTCACCCGGACGACCTTCGCAAGGTCACTGCCAGGGTAAAAACGCATGCACGCCTGCCACCTATATGCACGGAAGGCAGAGATGGGCGCGAAAGGGAGAGAGAGAGAGAGAGAGAGAGAGAGAGAGAATGTAAAAACGAAGGAACAAAAGGGGACGACGCAAGAAAGGAGGAAAGAGAGGAGAGGGGGGAAAGAGGCGCGAGCGTGATAGCAAGGAGGGGTGCTAATCAACAGCGCGCCCGTCGTCATGCTCCAGAGAGCGCGAAGACGCGCGGGAGAAGACGAAGGAAGATAGAGGAGAGCAAAGAGCACAATGCGCGCGCGAGCGTGAGGAAGAGACGCGTGGAGGGAGGGAGAACAATGAAAAACGAACGGACGGGGAAAACAGATTTTAATAAGGTTATTTATTAATTCGCCAAAGTGGCTGCGGGCGCTACTGCCTTTTTCCGGTATTAGGTTGTATAGCAGAATGAAATAGCGCAAATACTCGCTAGGAGAATAAGTAATTAGTGGCGAGACCACCTAAAGTCTCTTTGTAAAACAACAATCGCAAGGTTGGTAGCGCCCGCGCGGCGGCCACGATTTATTGTCAACCGCGAATGTTTTCTTGTCTGTTTTGCGGATTATAGCCGACTGCAACTCTCGCGGTCGTTAAAATTCAACTAACCGAAGAGTTAATTTGCAAACAACCGCGATTTTAAACCTTGATGACTCGAGACATGTACCGAGAATTATCTTTTCATACTTTGAAATTGAGTAAGATTACGTTGTTTGAGCAAACATCTTGAAGGTTTTCTGCACTGGAAGCAAAATCTTGCAAAGTTTCATCTTACTTGTTTTCTTCTTCTATAAATAATAAACATTTCGCGAAGATTTCAAAAGAATAACATCACTTTTCCGCACGTACGTATGTTGTAAAAAAAAAGCAACAAAGAAGACTTAGTAAAAGCGATTCAGGAGGTAGCGGAGGTAAGAAAGTAAAGTGAAGCAAAATAAAACTGTCAGGAGGCAAAAATAAAGAGTTGAGAAAAGTCGAGCTCGCAAAGGAAAAGAAGTAAGACGCGCACGCGCGCGCGGGTAGCTTAAAACGTAAAGCTCGCAAGTTTTACGTCTACGATCCACATTAGCCGCGCGTCGTTCGGAAACTTCTGACTTTTCTTCAATAGCTACGCCATAGCCGAAGCAATGCCCTCGCGCGCATTTACGTGAGCAAACAAATTCCCGTCGACTGTACGCTCTCTATAAATAGCCCATACGCTCGCAATGCTTTATCGAACCTCTCGTGACTCTTTCGAAAAGCTTCGTTTCGATTGTCAATCCCCGCGGCAGGATTAGACTCGGATTTTGTCAACGAAACGCCATAGAGAAGGATAAATAAAGCCGGCGGGAGAGAGAGAGGAGAGAGAGAACGTGCGACAGAACTCGTTTGCCCCGCGGAACGATGACATCGCTGCTGCTGTTGCCGCGCGCATATCTGCACGCGCGAGTTAAAAATAACGCCACAGCGGATATTTATAGCAAGAGGTGCCACTGCGGCGGTGCTGCACCGGCCCTTGGCGCGAAAGAGAGAAATGGCATCGGCGGCGGAAAGGTGTGCGGTGGCGCGGTGCATGAACGTGCAGCGAGAGAGAGAGAGAGAGAGAGAGAGAGAGAGAGAGAGAGAAAGGTGAAAGCACGCTTTAACGCGCGTGCGAGGAGAGTGCATTAACTTCTTGGGCGAATCCAAGCGCGCTGCTGCTACCGTGTGTGCTCCATCTTTCTGCATTGGACTGGTTCTCGCGCGCCGGCATTCTTTTTTCGAGGCTTCGGGGTAGCAGGCTCGTGCTTTGCTTGTAAAGCTGATTGGACGTTTTATTAGCCGACAGGAGGAAGATGTTTTCCTCTCAAATTGTTAATTTCCTTCTATTAAGGAACATTTTAATGTTGGTTTTATAGCGTCGAGCATTTTGTCTGCGTTTCTTTTACCGAAACACATATGAGTAATGGAGCGTTTAGCTTTCTGACTAAAATAAATTTATTCTGTACAGTGGTGAAATTGTACTTTTGATCAGCTGCAAGGGAAAACAAATTGTTGTCGATAAATATTTCTTAATGTACTCGAAGCTTTGAAAACTGTTTACGACATTCTCTGAGGCATTAAATTACAATGTGTGCGTGGAATCGCTAATTTTCAGTAGTCGAACAAAAAAGTCAATCTGAAGACGCTAAAGTATGCAGGAAATGTCTAGAAAAACGTAATGAATGTAAAACACTAAGAGGATGCGATAAAGTACCTGCTGAAGAATTAGAAAACAAAGCGAAAGTATTGACGTACAAAGACGATAGCGAAAAACAAAGCGGTAGATATGGAAAAAAATGATATTGGTGAAATTAAAATATAATCATTTTAACAATTTTTTAATATTACAAAATCGTGTTTTACACTAGTCCCAGCTATGTAAACTATTAAAAGGGATAAATATCATTTCTATTTTAGCGTTATTTTTTCTATTTCATAAATAAATATAATTTTAAGTATGCAGTACTTTAATAGCCTTCCCCAAATATGAAATTTTAAGGATAAAAAAGGATTTTAGCAGTATTGATCCAGTCTGGATCCATGACGTAATTGTAAATTTGCAATCCAATTAAGGGAAATTTAAACTCGCTTTAAAAATCAATAGTCTGTTCCATTGTAGACTCATGTTAACAGAGAATTTTATTATTCGTTTCGAAAATACTTATTATTATAATTATCATTGGATTAAAACATCAAACAATTATAAAAAATTTATTTATAAAAATAGTTAAACAATTGAAATCGCAAGAAAAATAACCACTTAAATTTCCACGCGATCGATGAAATAAAAATCGGACTACATTGTCAAAAGTACCATTTCCAGACTGCATTATATTTATAACTCAAATCCAAAAAACATAAAAAAAATTTGGAACAACAACGCTTGCGAAATGCGAAAATCAGCTGACAGTAGTATCTATCAGGGTACGGCGCGACACACCAGCGGTTCGAGCTAGTAGTGCATAGCGTGCTAGTGGAGAGGGCAGCAGGCGAGAATATAGGCAGCAGTGGGGCGCGGCGCGCATTACCGCAGAAGAGCAACAGCAGCAACAGCAACGCAGCGGTAGGATAGAGAGAGAGAGAGAGAAAGACGCGACGGGTGCAATGCGCCCGAAGCGCGATGGCCTTGGCGCGGGGCGAGGGCAAGGCCGACCGCCCGAAGGCATTTTTATCGCGCGCAGGAGCTCGGACTTCTGCGCGCTAGCTCACACCTCGCTGATGCTGCAGATCACTTGGACGTGAGCTACGTCGTCCTGGCGTAAATAAGCGTTTTGGTCACTCTACTTCGCCTAAGATCAACCGTTGCTGCGTCAGCGGATTAAATCGTTTTTTTTCTACAGCGAACGTACATACTTGTTTACAAAGTTGCAGTAGAAGCATCGGATGACATTTACTGTACATATACGAAGTGCAGACGTGCAAATGTTTAAACGAAAATGCAGACTAAATGTTTAATTTTATGCTTGGATAAATCTTTTTTAATAAGTAGAACACAATTTTGCAATGGTATTAATGTTCGTATATTTATTTCTTTATCTTAGTGCATGTAGTTTAACATGTAACTTAATGCAAGACCCAAGTTGCACAAACTGGTTTCCGAAACTTTTTCATCATTAATTAATTGGTAAATTTAAACTGTACTAAAGGTGGGTTTTTGACCTTTGTGAGTAATATCAAATTTTACCCCATGAATTAGATGTCAACAGTGAAATATTGCTTCGTTAAAATGAAAAATAAAGTATAATTAGCATTTTCCACTACACAAAAGAATGAACGAATAAATTATCACGCTTTACATAACTTTATTTTCTTCCAAGTAATTGTAATAATTAATGGAAATAATATGCGAAATTAGCAAGATAGCACATAATTATAATAAAAATGCGAGATTCCTGTTTTACGCGGGTATTTTTCGCTGAGAACACCGGCGGATGTTATAAATATCTCATAAATGGCTAAAAGACTCCGAAAAAGATCAAAAGGAATGACGAACGGCTATATGTAGCCGAAAATTAAAGACGTTCATTTATCACCGCAACGTGTGCATTATAAACATTTTGAGCGCAAAGTATAACGATTTTTCATTTTGACATATACGAACAATTATTTCTTGAAAATGACCATTTATTAACTTTACATACGAAGGAAAAAAAATTTAACTTCAAAAATAACTTAACTAACGATGGATCACAAGATTCTTAAAAAAACATCTACTCCTGCAAAACATAAACACAGAATGAATTTGTTAAAAAAAAAACAGAAACAACCAGACTAGCTACCCAACATCCTCTATAATGGTATTTCACTTTTCAACAACAAGAAAAGTCAATATAACAAAGTAAAGAAACAATCTCGAATCTCGAATGGCAGAGGCGCAGTAAAAGTGAAGAGATGAAAATTGCGAGAAACAGGCCTTATTGCATTACGAGCGGTGTAACTCGTCCGATATGGGCTCTCGCTTTCCTGCTCGCTCTCGTTCCTCCTCTCTCTCTCTCTCTACCTCTCTCGAGCTTGAGAAAGGAGCGGAACATAGGAAGGGATACAGCGATAGAAGGGCGTTCATCTTCGCGGCATTTTATAACGCCGAGCCATCGGAAAGAGCTCAGCGCGCTCGCTCTCGACCGCGCGCAATCTCGCCTCGTGTATCGTCCCGCGAAATTGCCGGGAAATCAAGACGCGCGCGCACTGCTCCGGTCATTTAGTTGTGCAACTTACGACTCTCTCTCTCACTCGCACTCTCGTACGCGCAGCTCGAGAAACATCAGGTAGTATAGCAAGAGAGAAGGAGAGCACACAGCACACCTGAAGCACATCGAGTGCGAGGTGTAGATGGATACGGCGCGAGAGATTTTTCCTTCCTCTTCCTACTCAAGCTCTCTTTCGCTCTCATTCTCCTCCTCTTTCGTTTTTCACCTCGCGACTCATCAGCGCGCTTTTATCTCGCTGCTATATACGTTCGGCTCCCTGAAAGCTCGGAAGTCATAACGATATTCGCTCGGACTTCCGAGAATTTGAGCGAAAATCTTGTTTGGATTGGCGCCGCAATGATTGCACTCGCGCGCGCGCTTGAGCAAAGAGAAGGGGAGAAGTAAAATATCCCGGCGATTCCATCAGCAGCTGGAGGTATGCACCCGCGGTATTTCGCGGAATTCGCGCCGGCGATTCGTCGCGTCAAGAAGTACGCGCAAAGACAAGCTCGATGCACTCTCTCTCTCTCTCTCTCTCTCTCTCTCTCTCTCTCTCGTATGGGGTTTAATCGCCGATGAGAGATTCGAATTTCACGCAACACGCGCACGCACACATGCCACTTGTCGATAAAAACTTGGCACTCGGAGCATTCTTTGCTAACGTGCTCGGATTTCGCATCGTTTAAAATGCAATTTTAATGAAATAACCTCAGAATGCGAGAATAAGCACCTAGAGTATAAAATTGATGAGCTAAAAAAGATCACTTGAACCATAAAATTGAAAGAGAATGTAAATTATATTACTCCAATTATGTCTACTCTGAAAAAAGTTGACAACAATTACTATTTATGTTACTTCAACATATATACTTAATAAAAACATGTAATAAGTTTACTCGAATATTATTTTTAATTTAATTTTACTATTTTTTACAAACACTAAATAAATGAATTCTTTTTTCTTATTACTATTAGTATGCGACAAAGAAAATTATAAAAATATTTAGTTGTTTCGTACCGCTATATAAACATAATTTTTTAAATACAAAATAATATATGTAAAAAAAATGACACAACAATAATTTAAAAAAAAAAAAAATTTGGAGGCGCCGGGTATCGATCCCGGTACCTCTCACATGCTAAGCGAGCGCTCTACCATCTGAGCTACGCCCCCATTGATACACATATTTTATCTGATTATTGTCCATCGTCACCAAGGACTACTTTTGAAGAAAGTGAAAGTTACCAAAGTATTCCTGACGTATATGATTCGGTGTCTCAGTTGCAGTGAAAACGTAAGCAATGGTTGCTCACTGTACAGGGGCATTGGTGCGATGGAGTGGTTTTATTTTGAAAAAATTTTTGCAGGTTCCAGAAAATATTGCTATAGGCACAATCACAATAGATTAAGAGACTAAGAATTTGACATTTTAGAATAATTTCCTCGTATTCAAATAGGAAGCCTTTTCTTTGTAAATATACAAAAATCAAATCCTAAATTAAATTTCTGAAAAGTACCAAATCAGAATGTATTAGAGAATACATTAAAATACAAAGACTGGTGCAGAAGAATGCGCATTGCATCAGTAAACAATGAAATTATTTTAATAATTCTTTAAAGATATATTTTTGTATCATCATTTATTAATTCCCTAAGAAAATATCTATAAGTAAGCACGGGATTAACTATATGTCTAATTGTGTAAGATCTTGAAATGCTTTTAAATATTTATCATAGAGTTATTATGAGCAATCAAAATAATTTAAGAGCTTACATTTTCCTATTTTTATAGATCTCATTTTTAGGACTGTTGTTGCTAATGATTCTAATGATCATCAAACCTTTAAGATTACAAACTATAGCGTGTTAGTGGATTTTCACCACATATCTACACTTAGTTTTTAATCAATTTACTTTTTACACTTTAGAAGGTGGGCTAGTAAATTAAAAGTTTATTCTACCTAATTAATCCTTTCGCAATTGGGATAAGTGGAATTACTATAACAATTATATCACATTAGTACCAGCAGAGCCATCACCAAAATATATTATTCGGATTACATACAAACATTTCTATTAATATTTTAATCTTTTAACTAGCTGTTCAAACAATTTTATTTGGGAATCCATAAAAAAATCTTGGGAGGTAAAACTACATTCGATAACTTTC
Organism: Torymus texanus; assembly: GCA_036873485.1. NCBI lineage: Eukaryota > Metazoa > Arthropoda > Insecta > Hymenoptera > Torymidae > Torymus > Torymus texanus. Next base: position 16,588,246 of record JAYJLV010000011.1, read on the forward strand.
AGTATACATAGAAAAATTATTCCCACGAGCTTGTCAGAATTATGAATTTATGAATATATTTATGAATAAAAAAAATGTATTTATTATTAAAATGGCAATACAGGCAACAAAAAAATTTAATTCAAATTTTTTATGAAAAATAATATTTTCAAAATTATTTACAATATTAATAAAAAATTTGGAGGCGCCGGGTATCGATCCCGGTACCTCTCACATGCTAAGCGAGCGCTCTACCATCTGAGCTACGCCCCCATTGATATAAATATTAAATTCAGCTTTTTTGAATGACCAACTTGATCTATATAGAATAAAAGTGAAAGGTTGAAGAAATGTACCGGTCCGAGCTCTAGAGTAGATATGTTTGGCTAAATCGTAAAGGCCTATCGAAACTAGCGCTATCTACAATATCTGATGATACAATTGGCATAAATTCTATTTCCTATACTGTATTCATATTCAACATATTTATAAAACTTAATAGAAATAATAGTACTTAATACATCTCATTTTTAGTTATTACATATAACATATTAGTGTACTAAAATGAACTTAATTATTTGAGTCTTATGCTGGATGAATTTTCGTACAACAATACTGTTTGTTAAATAATTCCCATCGAAATATCCAAATTTAGATTGGATTTATTAATGTTTTTATTAAAATAGGTCTACTACTAGAAATGATACAAAGACTGTGTTTGTTATCGCGCTTGCTGCGTATCTTCGACGATACAATTTCATTAACTTTCACTTCAGTTATAAAATTCTCTCAAAAATCAGATTAACTAAATATATATCAACGGGGGCGTAGCTCAGATGGTAGAGCGCTCGCTTAGCATGTGAGAGGTACCGGGATCGATACCCGGCGCCTCCAAGTTTCTTTTTTTTTTTTTTTTTTGCAAATGTTCTATTAAATAAGTATCTTTTAATGCAGTATTAACACTTATATGAATCGTTTCAAAAATTAAGATGTGGGCTTCTTAGGGAATTTTTTATTTCTCCATTACTCATCGTTAGAAAGAGTTTTTTCGTTTTTAACATATTTAACCCTTCCACTTTATACGTTTACATTATAATGATCCTGACTGATGTTTATTTGTAAGTAAACTTAAATCTTTTTTAATTAGTAAGTAGTTTAATGGCAATCAAAAATTCAATAAAAATGTTAAAAATATTTTATTTAAAAAATCTTTATTTATTTTAGTATTCCTTAAAACATATTTTTATTATATAATTTACTAGAACTAGAAAAAAGTATTCTCTTACTTTTTATTTCTTTATTTTATTTTAAATCAACATTTATTTATTTATTTACACCGCACATTTTCTCAAGTTCCTTATTTTAGTATACCCTTTAGAATAAAAATATTTCTTTTTTTCATCCTTTCCAACACCTTCAATAAAATGTAGACGATATCAAAAACGGATTCAACCACAAATACCTAAATTTTTTCATAACATTGATAATTTAAAAGTTTACTAGATTCTGAAGTTAAAATTATAGGTCTGTAATAAACAATTTTCATATAATTAATTTAATTATAATTAATTGTCTTTGGCGTACACTCTGTAAGTAACATAATTTCTTAAAGTTTTAACCGAATATCAGTAATTGTTGGCTTTTAATTATTTTCTCAGACAGCATTTCATTAAGCTTTGAAATATTGTTCATTATTAAGGTACAATCTTTTTATTAAGTTTAAAAGTAAACTTCTAAATATCAATATAAACTTTAGACTATACTATGGTGTAGTTACCTTCAGTGTACTAAATGGTCGAGCATAGTAATTAATGAAGTACAGTAATTAACTTCCACCAGAACCACCATTCTTCAATTCATTTGAAAAGTTGGAAAGACTTTAATATTAATTGTCGGTAAGGTAGTAACCTTTAAAAGCAATCCACTAATATTACATAAATCGATACAAACACTTACTGTAATGTATACAACCGACTCTTATATCAATACACGTAACATTACGTACTTGACCATAAAAACATTGAGGTCTCGATTCAAACCTTTCACTTTCTTTAAAACGATTACTGAAAAAAGAAATCAGATTAAGTATATAACAACAGGGGGCGTAGCTCAGATGGTAGAGCGCTCGCTTAGCATGCGAGAGGTACCGGGATCGATACCCGGCGCCTCCAAAATTTTTTTTTATTTTATACATTATTTTTTATTCAATTTCATTTTTATTAATCAATTCTATTTCGTTTACTCAAGAAGATTATAAGAAAAGCATGCCATAACTGTCTGAATATATAGTTATTAAGCTCCGAATAAAAAAAAAACAGTTTGATGTAAGGAGTCTTTTTGCCATTTCACTACTTTGATATTTAAAAATATATTAAAGCTAGCTAGTTTTGAAGTATGCTATTTTATATATTTTTCCTGTCTATTTTAGATGTTATTTTTTATTATAAAAAAAATACGATTTTTTAAATAAAGAAAATCCAAATCTACTAAATTGCATGACACCCAGAAACGTTACCGGAAAAATCTATAATTGTTTATCTAATGGAAAAAATTCATTATATTAAATACTTTATTAGCTTATTCCATAGACTTTTATCATTTTAAACTAACAAAAACCTCTTTTTTGTAAATATGAATTAAACAGTAAAGGGCAATGGTCTCTTGATTTAAAATGTACCGTGATTTATGTATTTGTATTATTTATGTAGTTTAAAAATCACCATGATGGATGCTATAAATAAGTTTGATGTGAAATGCATGTATGTGAAACTATTACATACTCAATTAGAAATTGAATACAGCAGAGAAAAGGAAACGAGGCCGCATTGTATTGTAATAGAAATAGTTGGCCGGTAGCATTTTAGAAGCGAGCCATCATTCTATTCATGTCACGAGGAAAAATCCCTTAAACAAAGGAATGAAAACCAGAGGTCGGCATTTCTTCTTGCCTTCATCCAGAAATCCGTACTTTTTCCCCGCATAAATCCGCGCTCGAGCGTCTTTCAAGCAACGAAAAGATCCCTCAGTCCTCCCTCCCGAGAAAATATTCTCTGCTCCACGCGCGTGCTCTCTCTCTCTCTCTCTCTCTCTCTCTTTCTCCCTCTCTCTCCCCCATCCACTTTGTTTGGAATAATGCATGACGTCGCGATCGCCGCACGCGAGAATAGTTTATCGGCGCGCACTTGCGCACTCGCGCGTCTGCAGCTTGCGCGCGCTTAGGGATGTACGATCGGAAAACGATTCACGTAACGATAACACACACAAATACACACACGAACACAAACGTACACACACACAGATACACAGAAGAGAGCGAGAGGCACATTGGCTTTTTCAAGCCAACACGCCGTATGGAGCGAAGAAAGCCGCCCGCGGGGAGGAAAAGGGCACGAAAAAGAACGAGACTCGTCGTCCGCACGAAAGATACACCCGGCAAAAGAACGACGGAGAAAAGAGTCGCAGGGAGTCGCGCATCTCGGTCGAAAAAGAAAGACGCTGGAGAAGAAGAAGAGCCCGCGTGCCGTGCTGCAGCGGTAGCAGAAAGAAGAAAGGATCGAAGAGTGGCATCGATCACCGCGAACCGCGATGTGCGTGCGCCCCGCGGCTATGCAGCTCTTTTCAAAGGGTTGCGAAAAAGAAGACGCAAGCGCATAAAGGCCAGTCCTCGTCTCCCCCCCCCTCTCCCTCTCGTAATGCCGTCTCTCCCACAATGATTCATCGCTGCGCGGCTTTTCCAGCATCCGAAAGTGACCGAAGGCTCGCGCGCCCCCGAGCTCGTTCCGGATATGCGCATTATTAGCGGGTGCATCACAGGCCGCAGCTCGCTCGCACGCACGAATGAATCAGCGCCAAGCTGGAGCCCGCGAAATTGCGAGCTTATTCAAATTACACAGCATGTGCGTGGCGCCTTGGCCGCCGCGTGATCGCGAGGTGTACATGCAGCACACACAGCAGCGCGCGCGCGCGAAACTGGAAAGGGAGAAACACGGAGACGTGCTCCAAGGCACGTATAGATGCGTGAGTCAGTGCGGCTGGAGCATCCCTTTGCTGCCGTGATTTTTTTTCTCTGCGCATACAGACGCCGTGCGAAGGTACACAGACTGTAGTGTAGCGAGAGACAGTTCTTTTTGCGGGTATCTTGCGGCGGAAATTGAGACACCGTGATAGTTAAGACGCTGCTGCGGCTGCCGATCTCGCTTTCGATGTATAATTAAAGTGTTAGATTGTAATTTTAGACTATTATTTGAAGAAAATTAAACGGTTGAGTGTAAATTTCTTTTGCTCTTTCAGGAAAATTTACATGATTTTGTAAAAAATTTAAATTGCTTCATCTTGACATGGTGAATACATATGGTGAAGCATTTCTCAAATTAATGTGCAATCAATTATTTTTTATCAAGCCGGTTTCAATTATTTTTATTAAATAATTTAAACACGTAATGCAAGATGTTATTTTAAGAACAAAATTATTACAAGTATAAATGTATAAATAAAATTAAAAAATTAAACAAATAAAATTAAAAAAAGTAAAAAAATTTGGAGGCGCCGGGTATCGATCCCGGTACCTCTCACATGCTAAGCGAGCGCTCTACCATCTGAGCTACGCCCCCGTTGATACATATACTTTATCTGATGATTGCCCATCGTCACCAAGGACTCACTTGTGAATTTAAATGAAGAAATTTCCTTGAATTTAATTTATATTTAGCTTAATTTAAGTACATAAAAAAATATAAAATTATTTGGCATAGAGACGGCAATTAATTCTTTTAGATAAAAAAATTGTTAATTTTTCTAATAACTTTTTTAGTCTGGAAATGTTAAATTTTGGCAATAAAAGTCGATGTAACTGAAGCATAATTTAATTATTTAACTGTAGATGTAAACATTATAAAAGTCCCATGTGTATAACAAATTGTGTCAGGTAGAAGGATAAGGAAGTCTGATAAATTGGCAGCGCGATTTGAAAAATTGCATGTTTCATAAATATAAAAAAATATTTTTTAGTGTACTTTTGAACAAGAAAAAATTTATTAGTGTACTTTTGAAATATAATTTTTAAAAAATTAATATAAAAAATTGGAGGCGCCGGGTATCGATCCCGGTACCTCTCGCATGCTAAGCGAGCGCTCTACCATCTGAGCTACGCCCCCTGTTGATAAAAACTGTTTATACGACATTTTTAACAGTTAACTGTGATCTATTTCATCCAGAAGAGAAAGGTCCATATGCAAATCATTCTCAACTAAACTGGTACCATGATACACTTGACGTGCGTGCCACTGACAACACACCGCTCACTCTATTATGATCCGATTTGGATTAATTTCGAAAGTTACGTTACAATCAGGTGACACGAAAATAGTACCGTTGCTAATACTTTATGAGCTATAAAATGTAAAGCAACCTTTTTTCATAAAAATAAAAAGTGCACGTATCTCAATGTTAGTATACATAATTATTTATAGAGAAAAGAAGTAAGATATCAAATTCTGGCTTGTACTTTATAGCTGGCCAATAACTATAGGTTGTGCCTTCAATAAACATTTTAACATAAGAAAAACAAGATGTCAAACGCGGATAGGTACCGCGGCTAAGTGATTTACGTATACCGTGGTAAACGAATAGGAAAGCACAGGCGCAGCATTCAATTCAATGAACGCATACGCCCTTTCGATTCAATGAAAGCCACGGCCTGACATTCAATCTCAACGAAACAGAAAGCCCTCGGCGCGCGAGGAGGCAAATTACACGCGCGTGCTCGTTCGCGATCGCCGGACTTTAGCGAGAGTTTAAAAGGATCGTTCAAGGAGTGAGCGACGCGCGTGCGAGCCGAGGGAAAATTAAAGGCCTTTATCAGGGCATTACCGCGAGGAGAGAATTAACGAGGTGCTCGTTCCATCCTCTCCCTCTCTCTCTCTTTCTCTTGCGGGATAGAACGTACTTATTACGACTACGCCAAAAATAAAATCACTCTCTTCCCGCAGCGACCGATTGTTCGGTCTTGGAAAAAAGCGCCGGCTGCTGCTGCTGCTTCTCCGCGCGTCAGTCGTAATTTGCGACGCTTAATTAAAATCGCTTTAGTAAAGCGACACGACTGCGCGCTGCGAAACAGGGGAGGGAGGGAGGAAAATCATTCTACTCGCCGGCTGATTGACTGCGGCGCACCGCGCGCACGTCCTCATCGCGCTAGATAATGAATTATCCCGGCGCGCGTAAGGTATGATTATCGCGTGCGTATCGCCCTTTCCTTCCCCCCCGGCCCTCCCCTCGATGCGATTGAAAATTATTTATCTTCCTGACGAATAAGCAGGGGCTCTCGCTCTCTGCTCGATTCAATTTACCACAAGACAGAGAGAGAGAGAGAGAGAGAGAGAGAGAGAGAAAAAGAGCGCATACACACTCACCCGCTTATGGAAATCAGCGCGTGTAATCCATTTTGCCGCGAAGCTTGGGAAAGATATGAAAAGGCAAGAAGTTAAGTCGATGCTTCTCGTCGTTTTTGCCCCGGGCTTGAAGTTTACGAGGATGGATGCAAAGGACGGGCGAATTTATGTGCAATAATAAATGTTACCTTGGTTTGATCGCACTTTAAAGAGTTCATTTTACCAAGTGAAATTTCAGCGTAAAATCAAAGATTTATACATCGAGCTATATATAATACTTATTTTAAGATATATATTCAGCGTATTTTTTCCAAAACATGGTTCTAACGCAAATTCTAAATTAAGTTCAGTCCTGAAATTATCCTTTTGCAAATTCACATAATCCTTCCTCTTGAAAATTCCAAAACGAGACGCTCCACGTCTCGCGAGTTGTCACATAGCGACGGCTTCACCAGTCAAGATCTTCGCGGAATCCATCTCGGTACAGAAGCATCTCTTCGCCTATAGCCGTGGCCATTCAACGCTCGCTCTTTGTCCCTTAGCTTCATTTGCCGCCCACGTGTAAATGCACAAGAACGTGCGAAAACGCATAGGTTCGCGGCCAGCGAGCAAGAGAAGGGGGGACACCTTCTATTCGCGCATAGCCTTCGAACTCGAAGAGCACACGGGCGGCCCATTATTGACACTGGGGACTCGTAATTCGCGCCTCTAGCATTGCAAACAGAGGGTGCCTTTAGCTCAGCTGTAAGCACAATCTCTGCGGTTCTATCCGCGTTCGAGGGGCATCTCTCTCTCTCTCTCTCTCTCTCTCTCTCTCTCTCTCTCTCTCTCTCTCTTTCTCTTTCTCTCTCTCTCTCTCTCTCTTTCTCGTTCGAGCCGCGTGCGAAGAGTCGGGGCAAACAAGCTCGATGCGCGAGAGGCTGTTTGTTTAGCGTCGATTAACAACGTCGTGAGCTAGAGTAAAAGAAAGAGAGAAAGAGAGAGAGAAAAGGACTTCGGATCCCTTATTCCTTCGACATCGTACCGATCGGTATAACAGTTGAGAAGAGCGAGAGAGAGAGAGAAGTAAAGAAAAAGAACTTGGGAGGGTTGGAAGGCGAGGAGGAGGGAGAGAAAAGTTAATATAAATGGCCTGCGAGCTCGTAGCCTGCTAATTAGTGACTCGAAAGCGCACGAAACCGTAAGAATATACTGAGCCCCGAGCGAATGCGCGAGTATAGTGTACATCTGCGCCGCTTCTCTTCCTCGCGAGCGCTCGTGTGCGCGGGAGAAAAAGCGCCTGAGGTTTTCATTGCGTGCATTAATTACTTTACGATGCGAGAGAGAGGCTGGGCTTTTATACGACCTCGCGGTGGCAATAAAGTCGTGCACATGTGCGTCCGCGCGTGTGTACCGGCGAGAACCGCAGAAGAATATTCCCGTCAATCGCTGCGTCTTCACTATATAAATAAGACGGACTAAGGCTATAACTATATGACGCGGGGCTGTACTTTATTTATGCAGATTGAGAGTGCCGGAATCGACGGGCGCGGATGCGGTCGAGCTCAACTCTCTCGTGCTTCATTCGTTTGGAAAGTGATGTGAACGCGAGTGAGAAGGAAGCGGCTGTTTATATATCTTTAGAACGGGCAATATACATTATAGACCGAGTTGGGATAAAGTTTATTCAAAATACAACTGTAACTATTTACAAGCTGTTTTAGTTTTTTTTTTATTTATCTTAGTTCCAAAAACTAATACAACCGACACAGAAAGAGAGGATTGATCACCGAGCATAAATCAGATCGATTTCCGATCATCCGCGGCGCAAACTCTGGCCATTAATCTCGACACGAGCTAACGCTTCTTAATGACCGGCTCTCCTTCACTCCTGCAAATATTATTGATTTACCGATCAGTCAATGAAACAGTTGCTCCCATCCTCCCGAGCAAGAGACTGGCTCAGCTGGCCAACACTTCTGCCGGTGTATATAAGCCTTCATTCCAACGATCTCAGCTCATTTCTTACTCGCGCTTGCTGTAATATATATATACACGTACACACAAACACACAGCCTAATAAAGTCGTGCACGGCCTTTATCATTTTCGCGCCGTCATCGCTCATCCCACAATTGCGCGATGATTCGTCTTCGAGCTAGATCTCGCGAGGATTCATCCCCTCGAGGTAGCAGACGAAAGGAGAGAGAATGAGAGAAAACTTGTTCGCTGTCCCTCGTGCGGTAGGTCGGAGAAAAGTAAAAACTTCGTCTCGTGATTGTGCTTTGATATTTATGGAAGATTCGGTCGCACTTTGGAGCGTAATTTATGACGGCTGTGAACATGACGATTGAAAATGTACGAGATTGCGGCTAATGGTCGCTGCTATCGAGCGCTTACTAATGAATTGCCTCGCGTCGTTTACGATTTCTTAGTACAAATATATGTATGTATAAAGTTGCTCTTTTATTGACTAGAAATAATCATATCATTAATTTAATGTACAATTTAGTTTACTTTGTTTTTGATACTTATAAATCTCATAACCTTCTTTTTTATAACACTAATTTTTAGTCAACAATACGCGGACAGAAGTTTCATATGAAATAATCCTGACAGTTTGGTAAGCCTGTAACAACTGAAGCAGTTAAAAAAAATTATCATAACAATCCGGTAAAAATTATAGAGAAATTCTCGTAAGTTGTACCGGACTGTTTTTTCTAACCTGCACTTTAGTTGTTTCAGGTCTATTTAACTGTCACGATGATTTTTACAGAAAAATTTTCTGTTTTCAAAACTTACTAATATACATATACCTCACAATGAAAAATGACACGAAAAAAGCAAGAAAACCTTTACCCGAGCTTCTTCCATTATTAATTCTCTTGAAAGTATTAAAATCGGTAAAATTCAGGACAAAACACTTTCGAAGTGAATCATTAAATCGCAGCGAAGCCGTTCCGATCCGCCGGAGGTGGCCACGTTACACGTCCAGCTAAATGAATTCCCCAACGTACACGCGTCCTTCAATCACCATCATCATCATCATCGTCATCGTCGCCATCATGATCATCATCACCAGCGTCTTGACGGAGTGGACACGAACCACCCCCCAGCGGCGACTTAAACCCACGCTCGCAACACTGTACACCCGTTAACGTTGCACACGGCTCCGTGATAGATACCGCGGGTCAGAGGAAATCGAGAAGACGCGAAGAAGTCTCTCCCCCGTATAAGAGCGCACCGCGCTAGACAGTTCTCTGCCCCGCGGACGAACGTACGCGCGCGCGGGGATATGGTAACCGGATCGCGTTACAGAAATTGCCAATTACCCGTAACATGCAATTTCGATGTCTCGACGCGCGCTCCTATCGCATTAATCTGCCGCCCCGCCGCCCCGCCGCGCGCGATGGAGTGAGAGGGAGAGGACGACGACGACGCAGCAGTAGTGTGTGGCGTCAGGGCATAGCGAGTGTGCGTATATGTGTACCACGGGATGTACCGCGCGCGAATTGCCCCGTACAGAGTCTACATGACACGTGGGACTCGCGCCCAGAGCACCGCCAGAGCCGATCACCCCGGATGATAGCTCTAGGGCGATTTATGATCATCGAGCTTTTCACCAGATGGACGGGAGGAAATTTTTCAATTTCACGTGAAATCAATTCTCAAGCATTTCGCAAAATGGTATCTGTATACTTTTTATGATGCTTTCCATATTTTTTTTCGGAAAATTAACAGAGAAAATATAGCTATTGCCGTAGATGGTAAACATTTTTATGTAATAAAATATTGCACTCTTCACGGTGAATAAAACCGACAATTAAAACTGCAAGTTTATCCGACAACAAATTACTTTTGTATAATGTTTCCCCTTTTACCAGCCGTTAATTTCAAATATCCAATTAGAATTGACACATGGCTAATGCATAAAAGCACCTTCCGCATTAACTTCTAATGCTCTCCGGTCGTCTCTCTCTCTGTCTCCCTCTCCCTCTCTCTCTCTCTCTCTCTCTCTCTCTCTCTCTCTCTCTCTCCCCCACGTGGCGCGCATACACTGGTACAAAGAGTAAACCGCCGCGGCGCGGTAAAAGCTCAGCCGGGCAAAGCTCGCTCACTCTAAGCGGCTTAGTGGACGCGCGTTAGTCCTGCGCGGCAACAGGGCACCAGCTGTGCAGCGCCGTGCTAATCTTACAAGCGACTCACGAGGGGATAGCGAGTACAGGAAAGATTCGCAGCGCGTTAATTTCTATCGCGCCGACATCGAACGGCTCTATATTGGCGGACGGTTGCGCGTATATAGAAGCAAATGGAGTTTGGATTAGCGCGTTTATCTTTCGACGCTTCGAAAATCTTTCAGTGCTTGAAATACACATTTTCCAAAGGTGTTCGAAACTTCATTGAAAAGTTTTTCATGTTATAATTTACAACCGTTTACAACATCGTTGTTCAATTAATAATAATGAAACAGTACAGCAAGATATGTTAAAATATTTTGCGATGATGATTTGTAAATGCTTCGACATGCGTAATCGTGTATTTTTATATGTATATTTCTCGTCCAATTCTATTATCAGAAAATCCACAATTGTTCTAATAAAATATAAAAACTTGTTTATTTATCGCTTTGGCATTTGATTAATATAGTAAACAGTTCTAAATCAATTATTCGTCAACAAATCAGTATGAAACCAAAAAATATTCAAAATATTCCTAACTCAGCAATTCAGTAGTGTTAAAACTCTTTTGAGAATTGCGTAAGTGTTACACTGCTCTCGTAACCTTAAAGCCGAGCATTATGAGCTCGGTCTTGCGTGCTCCCACATTCTTCTTTCACTTTCGCCAAAAGTATGTCTTGGCTGCCAATCTATACAATCAGATCAACTTTATAAATCCGTATATCAACGGGGGCGTAGCTCAGATGGTAGAGCGCTCGCTTAGCATGTGAGAGGTACCGGGATCGATACCCGGCGCCTCCAAATTTTTTATTAATTTTGTAAATTATTTCGAAAATATTTTTTTTTTATAAAAAAATTTGAATTAAATTTTTTTGTTACCTGTATCACCATTTTAAATGCATTTTTACTATTCATAAATGGCTAAAAATAATTTTGATAAGGTTGTGAAAATAATATTTTTTATGTATACTACAAGTTATTCAATGTAATTTCACCTCCCAAGATTTTTTGATGTGATTCTCAAATAAAATTATTTGAACTGCTAATTAACCTTTAGACGGCCGGAAAACCAATATTTTGACGCACCCTCTGATCGACACTTTCCCTATGATCATTCAGTGATATAAGATACCTTTTTTACCGGTTTTCTATGGGCAATATGCCACCTCAAATCCCGGCCGTCTAAAGGTTAAAATATTGAGTCGTTGTTCCTTTATATCCGTATTTCATATGTGAAAAACCTTAGTCTGCTGCTGTAGAAGCATTATAGATATTTATTGCTTCTTCATCAGCAATTTGTATAAGGTGTTACTGAAATTTCGACTCAAAACTTTCCAGAATAATAAACTTTTCAATTGATAAATACATTACACAGACAAATTTAAATTAGTTTTGAATTTGGATTAGTTTCTAATTATAGTAATAATTGACTTACTAGGAGAGGCTCAGGGTTCCGGAACCCCAATTTTTTTTAAACTCACACACGTTGTAGGTAATACCATACTATGAACCTCTGTAGAGTTATAGATCCTAATGTCTCCACAGAAATAAGTTACAGCTATTTCAATTTTTAAAAAGAACTGTAAAAATGTGCTCAATATGCACATTATTTCTAATTTTTTTTTTTGTTTTTTGCTATTTTTGTTGCGAATAAAATGTATTTAATTATTTATATACATAAAATATACAAATAACATGCCAAATATTCAAAATCAAGTGCAAAAAT
>JAYJLV010000011.1:16611768-16640495 GCA_036873485.1 Torymus texanus
TCTCTCTCTCTCTCTCTCTCTCTCTCTCTCTCTCTCTCTCTCTCTCTCTCTCTCTCTCTCTCTCTCTCTCTCGCGCGGTTTTTCTCGCAAGGGAGAAAGAGAGGGCTGATAGCACCGGACAACCAGAACAAAAATATACGAGCCGAGCGCATCTATTGCCCCTGCGCAGTCTGCCCGAGGCTCGCTTTGCTTGCCTGCCTAGCTCGACTCTCTCTCTCTCTCTCTCTCTCTCTCTCCTTCTACCTTTACAGGTGTTTTATAATACGTTGCGCTTTAAGAGGCTATCGAACTCGAGCGAGTGCGAGCGCCAAACCTCGCGCTAGGAGCCTGCGCGCAAGCGCGAGCGAAGATCTGCGTGCGTGCAGGGCTCTTCCCGCGAGAATGTGCCAGTTGGGAGTGGTAGCCAGTCTGTCGCAGTCGGTGGACATTCCATTCACACTTGGTCAATCATTATTTTCCACCATTCACTCCTGTTTCATAAAGTTTACAATAAATATTACGATGCTTAATGTAAATTGAAAATTCTATATTGGGCATGGATTACGATCACTCATAAACTATTTATATTTCTTGTATAATATTGCGTAATTTTATACATCTTTCTATAAATAAACTAAGAAGTTTGATTAAATTTTTATGGATGTTGTTAGTGTTATTTTATCCACTCTTTCATGCATTTGCGTTATTGCATTCTTGCATTATAATTTACTTCTAAAACAAAATCTGAAAAAATTGTCTAGTTATTTCGTTGTATCGTACCTTTTCTGTTTCTACACTATCCATTTTAATATCACCTTCGATAGGCCTGCGGCGAATTCCCATTCTATAGCCTAATAAAATAGTATTTAAATAACAAAAATAATTAATTACATGTACAATCTTCGTACTTGTTCGTTTTTTTACATGCCCCCGGGCCTACCAGTTGCCTTAACACGCGTTCGCTCATTGTCAGAAACTACTCAGGAACTACTGACCACCAGTCTATGCTCGAGGCGATATGGAACAAGCTACGCACGTTTAATGATACATTGTATAATTTTCACGCGGAATTTTTCACATTCTTTCGCTTTACGATATATAGAATTACAATACTTAAAATTATAAAATCACTTGATATTAAAGTGAGAATAAAAATAAAAAAGCTCGAAGTAAATTTTTTTAAATTCATCATATGGCAATTTGAATTTTCGTCTTAACAAGGATTATTTCTGATCCTGAAGAGAAAAACGGAACAACGAGCCACCCCATGATCTCGATAAAAGCTCATATAACCCGAAAGGACTTGCGCGCGACAGTCGCAAAGCAACCGCGCGTCCTTTATTCATATAAACGTCGCATCTAATATGAGCTGCTCGCACACGCGCGACAATCGCAATACATGCCTCGTGAATATGCGAGGCGGTTTTCGCAGCCAGCGCACCGACCGTGGCACACTATAGATCAGATTTATCGGCGAATTTATAGGAAGAATCCTGCCTCTCGCGCGATATGACGAAAAGATTTGCGAGCGGAGTCGCACACGCGGCGATTCTCTCCCCCGCTAGCTTTTTGCAATATCTTAAGTCTATCTGAGGCACAAGAGACAAAGAAACGGGGGAAAACAGCAGCAGTCGTCGAGAGACGAAGCGACGGGGAATGCGTGCTTTTGTATAAAAAAAAATAAACTACCATTGTAATAAAAATACGGATTACGCTTTTTTAAAATAAAAAGAGATATATTGAACATTAAGGTGTCGCATTAAAATCATCACTGTATACAATCTATGAAATTTTCATTGAAAGTTAAGAAAAAAGAATTTTTGTAAGAATGTGAATTTCAATAAAGACGTCGTAAGTATCACATGTTAAACTAACTCTTGGCTATGAATATAAACTGTTAAAGCCGCTATAAACAACGTATAATTCAGCAAAGTGTTAAAACGAACACGTCCCGATCCTTCCCATATCGCGCGTATATATACACAGCACCTTTGCAGGGAGAGATCGCGATTCTCGAAAAAAAGAAAGAAGGAGGAGTCACGCTGCAGAGCCAAGAAAACGTGTGCAGAAAAAGCCAATGAATAGCGTGTTCGAAGGAGGCGTCCTTGGATACACGTGTAAAGACCGAGAGGCGCGAAGATACACTCCGCGCTCGGTAATAAGCTAAATCCATTACGTCGCCGGCTATATACGCAAACGCGTGTAAGTCCTGCGCGCGTCGTTCCCCTCCCCTTTGATCGCGCCTGTTGTATCTGCATGCGAGGTCGTCACTCAGAGGTGCGAAGAAAGCGCTCGGCCGAGATTACGTTATATTCGACTTTTTCAGACATCTGCTTTGAAATGTATGGCAAACTTCAAATTTCTGTCGAAACTTCAAATTATTGAAATATTTGTGAAAATTGTATTTATTTTTATTTTAAGAAACTATAAAATAAGATTATTAGTATTTCTATTCTTTTAAAAAACGATGACGTATACAATACTGTAATTTAAAAAAAAAATATTATTAATGTTTAAGAAATGGCTGTAAGAGGGTTCATCCAATTTTGCGTTTATTTGGAAAGTTTTTGAAATTTTTGTCACATATACATGACATTGTTATCTATGTCATATCTTCACAAAAAAGAGCCTAGCTTTACCGTTATCGTGATATTAACCGGCAAAGTTGAGCATTTTAACACGGCGTCTTATGGGGGCGGGTATGTTCGAAAGAACGTATCAATCTATAACTTCGAAGATACATTTGGCGTTTTTCTGAAAAAATTAATATGTTATTAACATCAATATTTAGAATTACATATTACAAATTCAGAGAGTTTAGCTTCACCGTTTTTTAAGATATGGTAGTTTAAAATATATAATCTCGCTCTATCAGTCGCGCGTGCGAGCTGCTGAATGAAGGCGATGGCGAGATGTGGCTACACTGGCTTCACTCAGCTGAACAGGCGGGCGCCCCAAACAGCGTAGACCGCAAATTCATACGTACGATTTTTTGAAAATGTTGTGCAAAAATCTCGTAATCATGCATATTATTATTATAGAAAAAGGATTAATCATATTATTTGTATATATACGCAAAATTGATGAAAATAGTAATGAATGGAGTATTTATTGATTACAGAAAAATGTGTTATTTAAGAAAAGCAAGTAATATAATAATGTAATTGGCTAATTATGTATATAATATAGACTTTATGTAGTTACTTTTAATTTTTAATTTAATAAAAATGAGTAACCATGATATTTAAAGTTATTTAAAGTAGTCTATAATGTGTAAAAATAAAACTTATAAAAAAGATAATACATTACATAAAAGTTTTATAAAACGTACTATGTACAACATAAGCGAATAAGAGGTTATAGGTTATGAGCACAACAAGGCACTGATGCAGTGTTGCCGTTTACTCGCGCTCTCTCGTTAGTGCTTGGATACGTATACACATGTATAATATATATACAGTTTTTTCATGTGTGCGTGTACAGGGACGTATAAATATAGGATTCCACAAAGAAAAAAATAGGGAGCGTAAGAGGCGGGGCCCCGTGTGCTGTTGATACGCTCCCGATAGGATGAACCCCCTTAACTTTCCAATCGTATCAGCGTCTTAGCCCTTGAGCAAGTAATAACTGCATTTTACCACGTACTTGGATTCCAAATAAAACGCGAGAGTAATGCGAAGACACTTCACAACTACTTTAACGACGCGGCCTACACGCCTAATGATACTCGTATCATCAAAGTATACAACAGGTATATCCCCGAGGGTACCATTTTTACCGAAGAAAATTATATTATAGAGCGCGCGAGATCTTGGCGAGTTCAGCGCGTATCAGACTCTCGCAAAAAATCCCGTGGATCGTTCCTTAATTAAAGAAAAATACCCGCCCAATTGCCAGGCTTAATACGTATACACGTCACTCGCTCAAATTGCCCCTAAGTACCTCTTTTCTCTCTCTCTCTCTCTCTCTCTCTCTCTCTCTCTCTCTCTCTCTCTCTCTCTCTCTCGCGTGCGCGCGCGTATCATCATCCAGCCCTCGCGTCGCCGATGCAGTTGCGTAATTCTTCCCTTTTTATCGCGTCGGGCGCCCGCAACAAAAGCACACTTCTCCGCAATGGGTATGTGCGTGCGCATATAAACGAGATCGCCCGCAGAATCGTTCGAGCAATTACACATTAGCGCACGCGCGCGATCGGAGCGAGAAGTGCAAAAGGAATAGCTGCAGCCGCGCGCGAAGGAAAATCAAGTTTCGAGAGGGACGACCATAGTCCGGGTAAAAATAAAGAAAAGGGAGGAGAGGAAATACTGGGCGCATCGCGCCTCGGCGCCGCGCAATTGTCAATTAACATTTTTACCGAGCGGGACAGAAAAGACGAGGTGCCGGGCAGTCGCGACACTAGAGACACGATACATTTCATTACGATTACGCGCGTGCGGCGGATATATTGGCAGTCGCGCGAGTTTTCACCCCCTCTGCATCCGCGTCCCTCTCTCTCTCTCTCTCTCTCTCTCTCTCTCTCTCTCTCTGGCTCCGAGCGGCTTTTTTTCTTTCTCGTGGGAACCGGACACTTATCTGGTCTCTCTCTCTCTCTCTTTCTCTCACTCTCTCCGCCGGCTGGAGACGGTCGAGACAGGGCACTATTAGCCGACTATTAGCGGCATTTTGCTTGTCCCTACCCGCGGTGCTCTATTCCCTCGTTCTTTCTCTCCCGTGTCCCGTATCTCGTCCTCCTCCGTCGTCGCCGCTGTCCCTTGTTCGCGCTGCAAACTCCGTCGTTGCTTTATTTTCGCTCTGAATCACCACTTTAAGTGTCCCGAGAGCCGTACGTTCTGTCCTCCTCCTTTACCCGCTTCTTTCGGCCCATGTAGCGCGCCGTGTTTACTCATGTTAATTAGACGGGGAGCGTGTTAAAAACTTGAATAAATTAACGCAGCAGTACGAGAGGCCCTTTGCACTTGTTCCTCCTCCTTAACTTTCTGAGGCGATATTGTCTGCGCTTTCTTGCGCCAAATTGTAGCTTTCGCAAGAGAGTGTGAGAGAGAGAGAGAGCGACTGAATATTAGAAAAATGAAATTTTTTCCACGACAACGTACTCTGTTTAAATCACTGAGAGAGGTGGGAGAAAAGCTTTTTCCACGGCGATATTTTATAAATAAGGCAGAGACGCTCTTTCATTTCAGGGAGGCTGAATACAAAACGCGTTACATAAAGGAGAAGACTGTTTACATAAAAGATCTATTCATTTTGAGAGAACATACATCGCGGCAGAGCATGAATAGTTCAGATCGCTCGACGGTGCAAGTCACTGCGGCATGCTGCTGCAACCCTCGAGATCTGCGCCTGCGCGCCAAAGGATCGCTTCTCGCCGTTGCGAGGTATGAGCGCACGCTCGCGCTCGGCGACGAAAATTTACGAGCGCCAGGGTAAACGTCTCGCGGCTGATGCATGCCCACGGTATCGGCCACTTTCAATGGAAATTTTCTGGCTTTCGCCGAGAGATGCCCGCCCTGATGAAACTTTCGCGAAAACAGCTCCGTCGCAAGAGGAATTGCCCGAGGGCAAGAAGTCGAAAAATTTAAAGGATTTCTGTTTACAATGCTGTCAGGTTAAGATCCTGTGGGAAAATACACTTTTTCTATTATCTGGACACAAAATGTGGGCTTTTTTGCGATACAGTCAAATGCTAAGGTTACTCTAACGACGCTTTTAATAATTTTAAACGATGTCATGTGAATTTTGAAAAAGTTGCTTAAGTAAGTCAACTGAATTGAAAATATAAAAGATACAAATTACCTGTTAATTAACATATATTACTCATAATATAATTTTACTGACTATTCAAGTACTAGAATACAAGCCTATGTTTAAAACGGTCAGTCTAATTTATCATCAAAGAATGTTTTATAGGCATAAAACTTTTTAAAATACTTATATTATACGAAGAGAAAAACAGCATGCCGCGCGATTACCCCATCACGTGTTCCATCATCCTGTAACAAGTTATCTCATTAAGGCAACATCTTTAATTCGGCGAAAAAAGGAAAGATGAGTGCACGACGCGTATGTTTACTTGTCAGCGTGCACAGCACCCGGAAATTCCCATGCGTTGCACTCGACGTGTGTATATGCGCGCGCACGCGTGGGGAACATTGCGTAACAAGCAGCGCAACTACAGCTTGCTTGAGAGTCGAGCAAGGGCAAGGTCAGACCTCGAAAATCCACGGAGACGTTGCACCTGCTCCACGTTTTCTCTTTTTTTTCAAAAACAATTTCGCCGTCGTCGCTGCTGCTGTTACACCGCGTCCGGATCGCGCAGGAATCGTTAAACCGAGCGCGAGTAAAAGTAATTCTGCGGGAATGTTTTTGCACGCTGCTATACACGGAGCTTATAAAAGTGCAAGTAACTAAACGCGCGTGTGACGAAAGTTTGTAAATTTAAGGGGCTCGTAAAAGCCTGGTAACACGCTCGGCTTTGAGCTGCCGCGAGCAGTTTTTGCCTTGATCCCTTCATTTGGGGATCTTGAGCGGCTTATAATTGATAGCGGAGACTGCATAAATTATACGTTATACGTACTTTCTGTAAAATTTTTTAGACTGATTGATACGAATGAAGCTGTCGCGGCACTCGTTATACTCTCGAGAAATTCGTTATTTAATCCGAAAATAAGCATTTTACGGGCTTGTAAAATAAGCTTTAAAGAACTATATAATTATCTCTCGTTCAATACTTTTTTTAATCAACTCCAAAGGGTAGAGGCAAAAAGAATATACCATAAAAATTTATACCAACGTACGAGGATCGATGAAAAAAGGAACACTGGGTAAGTATACGACGCTGCGGAAAAAGCTTTCGGTCTCGTTTGAGCAAAACTGAAAGCTACAGCACAGGTTCTTTCGCACAGGCAACTTTAGCCCGACAGCATCTCGCACAAAAGATTACATACACGCATATACATAACCCAAGCGGGAAAAGCGAAAACACACGCGCATTGCCTATTCAGCTTGTCGGAGCGTGAGATCAACCGCGCGCGCGGGGAGGATAGTGCGAGAGCGACTAATCGATCTCGTCGCTCTTATTTCCTCGCGGAGAAAAGAGGACGAAGAGCGAAAAATAGGCATAGGCTTGAAAATTTGCCATGCTGATTCGTCTTTCTTTCAAAGGCGCAAGCGAGAAAGAGAGAGAGACGCTTATCGGCTCGCGCCCTCGGGATTCCATTTCAACAAGAGCTACTGCGAGATCGGCTTTGTTCTTCCGAGTCGAGAGGACTGCTGCCGGAATAAGGCGTTTATATTTGTCATAAAGAAAATATTTCACGTACAACTGTAAAATGTACACAAATAGTAAGAAATAATTTTCCAGGTTGTAGAAATCAGTATCTTTGGCATCATGTAACTATTAAAATGAAATAAATATTGGATCATCGTTAACATATCAAACTTCAGCACATTTATCAATATTTATTAGACAGAAACCGTAATATTACCAGATCATATTACGAAGAAACTATTAAGTTTAAAACTTGAGAAGAAGATGAGAGAAAAAATGCAGGATACTGTAAGAGTAACGAGGAGGCAGCGAGCTTGCGCTCAGCAGAGTCGGTAATAAGCGCGGCGCATTAAATACGTCTAAAGATGATTTGGCGGCAATTTGGAGTAGTTAAGTCGCGCTTGCGCTCGCCAAGAGAGAGTCTCGAGAGGGGAGGTCTAGAAACTCGCTCGCGTTCTCCAATATATCTTGCCGAGGAGGCTCCAGGAGCGTTCGATAACTCATCGAAGCGCCGTCGCCGTGCGTGGCTGCGGCAGCAGGTACATAAACGCGCGCGCGCGGCCCGATGCAAATCCGCGGCTCGGTTACGAGGCAGCGGGGAGCCGTTTGCCGGAGAACTTTGGCAATCTCGCGAGGCCGTAAACTCCCGTGGGGACCGTAACTTAACGAGGCACGTGTGCACTTAAAACAGTCCGTAGAGAGAGAGAGAGAGAGAGAGAGAGAGAGAGAGCGCAAGCCTCGCCGAGTCGTTATACGCGCGCCGCTTCGATGTGTACTATATACGCACACGCGGAGCCAACTTGCGACGAGTCGAGTGTATGAAGCTAGCTAGCTAGCGCCTAATATAGCGCGGAAACTGCAGCAGCCAGCCAACTTGCGAGATCCTGCACACGGGAGTTTAGCCAGCTGAATTATGCCGGGAGCAAGAGTTTACTCCTTCTTTACTTGGGAATATTGTTTCCAGCATCATCCGAGCAAGACTGATGAATCACAAGTCGACTCCGTCCTTACTTTTACGCTTTGTTCCACGTCTTTTCCAACTTATGTAATCAATCATGACTACAGCTCAAACAATATTATTATTTTATTACGAAACTAATGCTAAATGCAAACTGTATTTATAAGATTCTAAAAAGATTCTAAAAATAACGCAAAGTAACCGAAGAGCGATTAGCTAGAACAGCTGCCACAATGTTTATCTTCGCAGAGTCTTTTTTCCTCAGAGACTCGTAAAATTTTCCAGCAAATCCACTTTTTCGTCAAACTTCCTCGAACGCTCGCAAAGCAACTGCAAACGAGGCGCGAACTCTGCAAACTCCCCCACATAGAAAGAGAGAGAGAGAGAGAGGGGGAAAGAGCAATTGTAAAGCTAAGGGCGTAATAATTACACAGAGAGAAATGTTCGTTTTAAAATTACTATACTTTTTAGTTCCGCGGTGACAAACTCGTATTATGCATGTTATTTAATATACCTTTAGTAATTAATAATATAAACTCCACGAAAAAGTAATATAACTGGTTATAAACTTTGCTATACCAGTATAGTAAATTTTTTATTTTGAATAATTAATATATTACAAAACACATTTTTTACTAGATATTTGTACAATTTTTACAAAATTTTTTATGTATATTTTACTATGTAGTATATTAAAATTACGAAGGTGTGATATATTAGACAGAAGACGCAGCAGCTTTTACTAGTCAGTATAGTAAAAATTAGAGTCCTCTGCCAATGTCATTGTTATGGGAGGAGGTCAACTGTAGCATATAATAGACAAATCGAAACATCGTACGCGCAAGGACGCGTTGGCGCAGCGGTAACAGTGCGGCTTCCGAATCTGCGGGCTGGGGTTCGATTATTCCACCTCTCGTTTTTTTCAAAAATAAAAATATTATTTCTTATTTAATTCAGTTTAATATGTATGGGAAAGGTGAGGTCGGTAATGTAGATTGCGAAAAATATTTTTTTAAATTATGAATTTTCACTTTACTTTCCAATATAGTAAAAATTCGTGATAGATGTTGTAAACTTCAATTACTTTCAAGTTAGTCTCCCCATTCCTATACAGTATAATAGATATCGTACATTTTGTACCAATTTTTAAACGAAAATTTCTCTCAGTGTAGCACGATAATGAACTCCGCGTTCTATTGCTCACAGGGGCGTAGATATGGGAGTTGCGCGCACAAGTATGATTTTGTACACGTGCGGATCTCTTCTTCTCGTCTATATACTCGCTGGACGATGTGTTTGCATGCCCGTCAAAATGCGTGCCACAGAACATCGATACAATACGTATTCGCTCGAAGATGACGACAGTGACTCTTAGACTTGACCTCGTCTCTTACCTACAGCTTCACGTACAATGCGGGATAAAAAAAAACAAGTGTCTTTTATATTTTCAAAAATTGAATTACAAAAGATTTTAAAAGATCTGGAGTCAGCTACGTACGTACAAGCTTTTAATATTATTATTTTCGTCAAGAGGGAAAACAGTCTAACGCTGCAAGTTTACAATTCTTCTTTTTTAGTTAACCTTTAGAAGACAGAAAATGCATAATGTAATTTATTTTTAATGCATAATAGTTAATTCACTTTACCATCCTCTATATAAAATTTCAAATCAATATTCGAAACGTCTGATTGTATTTAAGACGATATTTCAAAATATACGGATTACAATCTTTGCGACATAGTGCTAAGTATACTTAGCACTATAGTCTATAGACTATATTATTATGTAGGGCAATAATTGGTCTATTAAAAAATATATTCTATCTATATTCACTTTTTAATTATTAATGCCAGCGTAATTTTTCACTAAACGGTTATATATCTCGAAAAAAGTAATTTTTCTATGTGCTGCGATAACTGGAGTAAAATGTTTTGTTTTGTTTTGCTTCTTGAAGAGGTATGAAATTCATACGTTTGAATAGAGATACCTACATCATTCATTAATTTCAGGGTTGTTTGGAGGAGAACTGCTTTATGTGCATCTGATGGTTCGTGTGTGTGTCATGAAACAATCTTAATAATTTTAAAATATCTTATATTTTACTAACTTTTCTTTAAAAAAAAAACTAAAAAGCGGAAAATAATGTCGTTTACGGGGGTACCATGAAATCAATATTAACTCCAAATTATATGTATCCAATAAGACTGCAAACAACGTGTTCATTAACAAAAAATATAATTTAGTTTAAATTCTAGAGCAAATTAATAGTTAAGTTTAATTTTGTAATTTTTATCTCTAGGACTAGGATACAAAACCTATGCGATTTCATTATAAATTAAATTTCATTCTAATTACGGGAATCTAATAAAGTAGTTTTATGTCATTTATGTAGAAAGTTCTTGCTGAAATTTTTGAATCAAAATAGTTTAAGCAATATCTTTTATTGTTAAACAACCATTCTAGAATTCAATTATTAACAACTTACCCTATCCTCGTTATCAGCTTGCCATGTACATGAAGATACGATGTGACGAACCGTTTGTTAAGCTGAAACAACGTATAGGTTCATAATTATGAAAGACATAATTATAATTTTATTTAGAATGCCAGAATTTAAATCACATTAATTCATTATTTCTCTAGATCTATCCTTATTAAATCGTTTTAAATTTTATACTCCACGATCTTTTCATTTTAATACTAAATAGATTTAACCATTTGTCAATATATTGTATAATTAATCTAATTATCACAGAAAGTAGAAATTATTTATATCCAGCATTTGTGTTTGAATATGCAAATCATATTAATTCGGCACAGGCTTCAAGATATATTTTTGAATGTGGAAATACGAAAACTTATGTTTCAAAATACTTATGTTTGGATATTTTTAGTTTTATTTTTCCTAAATCTTTGAAAAAATCTCTTCAAACAATAACGATTTAATCTTGAAAGGTCTTAAATACAATTTACAAAATAAAAATATAATTATACAAAACAATCTCCTATTTACTCTTCCAGATTTAAAAAAATATTGATTTCTTCCGAAGTTATGATCGTTTCAAATTAAGCAACGAAAATACATTAAAATAAATTTAAATTGTATTGCCAATTTTTGTCGTTTCAAAGTGCATTTTTATTGCACAACTTTAAATTATTATAACTTTTGAAGGAATCAATATTCTTGAAATATAAGGTTGTTCTCTCAATTTTAAAAATAGTATTTAACAATTATCTAAATTGAATGATTACCATTTTAGAAAGGAACATTTTTTAAGATTTTTTAATATAAAACTAAAAATATTTAGAACATAAGCTTTTGCAATATCGTGGTCTAATATGCAGCTCATATTTCTACATCCAAAATTTGAGTCGAATCCATGATTTGGATCCCTGATACTTTTCTTAGTCATAGCAACACTATGAATAAAAAATAATCTTTATCTATCTTATAAGTAAATTGGTACTTTAACTAATTAACTATACTTTAAATGCATTAAAATTGTTCATAATTTTGGGTCTTCTAAACGCTTTTTTAAAATGCCTTTCTATTTAAGTAATAAAAAAAATTTAATGCGCCTTAGTTTGTTTGCATGAAATTTCAACCTCGTTTTAATTTGAAAAGAATTATAAATAACACGAAATTAGCTATATTTTTAAATTATATTTAGTAAATCAGGACCATGTTAAGTGTAGTTAGAACCATGTAGTTAACCATGGTTAATTCTAAAAACGAATACTTTAAAATGTGTATACTTATATACCTCAACACTTGTTAATTGTGTAAGATCTTCCAAATCACTATCTCCTAATCTCGAATCATTTGAAGCAGTAGCAGAAGTTGTACGCCTCATTCGCTTTCCACCAGGATGAATCCAAATTTCTCTACGGAGACCGCCGCCAAGAAGATTAGCACCTTCCTTTTCTTTCATTCTTGCGCGCTCTTTTAATTCTCTCTCTTCTTTGCGTTTTCGCTCCGTAGATTCATACTGTAAAAAAAATGTATTCTTAAAAATGTATACTTTTACTAATGATCAATTTAGCTACATATTGCGTGCACACAGTAAATAACAACGATTACATTGCACGTTATATTTATTTGCTAAAATGAAGAATAAATCAAACGTAGTTATTGTCTTAAAAGTAATACTCAACAGATAATGTAATCGTTTAAATTTAGAAAAGTATAACAGTATTTATGCATGAAATTTTGTAATTATAATTATAAATTAAACACATACAATATTTCTCTGAAAAATGTTTTTCTAACTATTCTTTTTACATATTTTGTGTTACTAGAAAATTATTTTAAAGAATATCCTTCTTATGATACCTTGTACAGGAATGTCAGATTCTGTCTATGTTAGTTTTCACCCACAAAATTTTATCGTACTCTTATTTAATTCTAAACATCTTATTATTTTAGCTGTCCAAATTTTTTGAATAATCATCAGTTAATTCAAATTTTGTATGTGAATGAAAAATTCAATTAGAATAATGTAATATAGATACTGAAAAATTCTAATTAGGTGCAACATTTTTTGAGTATTTTAATGAACAGTGACATCGAAAAATACATTTATCAATAAATATAATCTCTAAAACAATATATTCAAGCATCTATTACAAAATTCAAGTGTCATTAAATAAACTTCATACTAAAAAAGTGTAATTTGAGATTACCAGAAATAATTCGGCTTAAATTTAGATTGTTAGTTAGAAATTGTTATTAAAAATAAAATAATGATTTTAGAATGAAAGTGATATTTCCTTTGAATCTATGATTCCTTAAGCATCTGTACTAGGCGAACATTCGGAAACAAGATTTAACAAGTTATAAATTGTGAACGATTCTTTGATAATAATACTTTGATAATCTGTATAACTTGTAAAAAAATCAATATTTTAATACGCAAAAATAAAAACAAATGAAATGTGCAAACTTTTGATAAATTAAATAAAAGAGATAACATTTTTCATAACAAAAGACAAATAATTTTGAATATAATCTCACATTTTAAAAATACTGATTTATAAAATCAAAATAAAGATAAGTACTGGGCTTTATTTTTTAATGACACAAAGCATTCACCAATGTTGGACAAAATATTTTAGTTAAGAATCTAGAATTACTCTTACTAATTATATCTATGAAAATAAATTGTTATAAAATTATATAACATTCTATAAAATTGTAAGACTGACATTCCTAAAAATAATTTTTTTAATTAAAAAATCGATTGAAAAATTCAACTTTAATATTAGAAATAGCTTATTGATAAAAAATGAAACTTGTAAATACATTTTTCATTATTTTTTACCAACATTAAAAACTTTATATTTTATTAATTAACATTCGAACTCTTTTCTAATAAATACAACAATATTACTGTATGCAAAAAATATATTAGCTGTTTCTACTAGTTGTGTAACAATTTCTAAACAGTCATTCAATTAATAATGAGCTAACCACTGACCAATAAAAGCTTTACATTTTTAATTGAAAAAATAAAATAATTTGTTGATACTAATGATTTTAGAAGATTGCTTGCTATGAAAAGTGTAAAAATTGTTGCAGTGCATAAGAGGAAAAAAATTGAAATTGGAAAAACTTAAAAGCCAGATATGAAATTATTTGAAGGTTGCAAAATGTGGCAGACCAGATAAAGCCTACTAAAATAAAAGTTCTATGGCCATGAAATGATTGGTGAAGAATTCACGTCAAGTACGAAACTTTACTTACATAATGAAGATACTGGCAGTAACACAAAATCAGTATGTTATTAAAAATTTCATTTAAATAGAATAAAAATTAAAAAACGTCTAATTAACGTTTAACGTACCTTTTTCCGATTTTCATCGAACATAGTTATCAGACTTTCACGAGCAGAAGGAAAAGGATTTGAAGCCATAAGAGATCGCATGTAGTAGTAAACGGCATCTAATTTTCTTCTCTGTAAAACAAAAAAAAAATGGAATTGTAAGATATAAATTATTTTTTTTAAAACAATACGTAAGAAAGAATATATTAAAAACTACTTACAGCATAAGTAGCTAACAAAGCTAATTGGCTATAAGGTCTTCCATTTTTCGGATTTATTTGTTGTGCTTTTAAATACCACCTTAAATAAAGAATTTTTGTTATAATTATATTAATTGATGACAAATCTATATCTTCTTTTAATACTTACTGCCTTGATTTGCCGTAATTTGCTGATTCATTGGCTAGTTCTTTATATCTTGCTAAATCACCCAAGAATAGAAAAAGTTTTTGAGCACTCACTAATGCTAATCCCAAAATTCCTAAACCTTTTGGAGGTACTGTTGACGTTAAAAATGTGTCAAGTTTAAAATCATATGTAGTTTCCAAAATTGTAAGCAAATTTAAAAAGTACGTTGTCCCTTCATCTACTATTTTTAACAAAAGTGTTTTATATTGCTCTCGAAGATCAGTATCTTCTTTCGGAATTGGTTTCCTTAATATTTCTATTATATTATAAAATCCAATCTTCCAAAAGTGTTGCTCTACATTTTCAGTCTGACAAAATTTGAGATCAGTTATTAATAAGGTTTCTAAATATTTTTGATGGAAATTTCGAATTTTTGATATTTGTTCCCAAGAGGATATTAGACTTTTAGTGCTTAAAATATACTGTAACTCCAAATCTGCCCTTCCTATGTCCAAAAGTAAATAAGGATTTTTTGCTCCTAGAAAACTAAAAAGGAATGTTATTGTTAATATCAAAAGGTTGAAACATAACAATATATTATCAAATATAAAAATAGACGAAATTTTACCTATCGGAGTATGGGTCGTACCATGAAGGTCTAAGGCTACCAAATTGATCAGTAACATGTGGCATGGACATTGTTTCTGAAAGTGTGCTCTGAAAACCATGATGGATAATTGGTTGCATTCTAGATTGAGCTTGATATGTAGGAGTACTGGCGGTTTGGACGGGTGCTTCAGTATCTCTATAAAAAGAAACAAGTATTTTCAAATGTAAATATATTAAATTGAGTTTTTTATTCTTAGTGAAAAGAAAATATGTTACGTTCATTCTGATACGTTATGTATTATCAAATATTTAATTTCCAAAAGAAATACAATTTTTTTATTTCAAATGGTTGCTATAGGTTTTTTCTAAAATCAGTAAGTAAATAAATAATAACAAATTAATCTCAAAAATATTCGAAAACTTTACAGAAAAAAAGAACGAAACATTTTCTATACAAAATAAAGTAGTATTTATATCGATATCCACATTGCATATTCTTTAATAAACAAAAAATATGATTGGTACCTGAGTTGTGGACCAACTCTATTTCCGAGAGAAGTCACTACAATTGGTTTATTTGGATTATTAGGATCAAAGAGGGTCCGTTTTTGCTGAGGAGTTTGCTGATGTTGTTGTCTAGAAGATGCTGTATTAGATGATAACTGAGTTTGATCAGGTAAAACTAGAACACCTGGTGGTTGAGCATTCGTATGTGTTATGGGGGAGTGACGATGAATTGAACTAGGTCCCGAGTTGGCCGCTGATGTGGAATGCGATAAAGGAGTACGACGTCCATCATCTGATTCACAAATTGAAGTTCTACCAGCTCTCCAATTTTCAGATGGCTCCATATTTTGAGAAGGCCTATGCAATAATGATAATAATAATAATAAAAATAATATTATATCATAATCAAATAAAATACCTATTTCTCTGAAAATCGTCACGACTTCTTCCACGAAAATGTCTCTCCTTACTAGATTCTCGGCTACGGTGTGAAGCATTACGTCTTCTTTCACTTCGTCTATTGCTACTGCTATTTTTCTGATTATTATTAAAATTATCATTTTCTCTATTATGTTGATTGTTTTGACGCTCTCTACTACGTTCTTCAATTTTATCTTTACTCCTAAAGTTAAAAATATATTTTATAATGATTGAACAATATTTGTTAAACCTATTGTAAATTTTAAATATTTGAACTCACTTATCTCTGCCATGGCGTTTCGATTTTTTCTTTTTAGAACTTTTCCGACCACTGCTTCTTCCAACTGGTGGTTGGATTGTTGGTAAACTTGTACTCTCTCGTAAACTCATAGCTGAAGAACTACGACTCATTTGTTCTGCTTCTAATCTTTCACTTAATTCTACTTCTTCTGACCAATCCTGAAAAATCAATAATTAAAAATAATTTAGCACTATATAAAAATTTTTCAATTATATAGAAAAGAAATGTAACTACCAAAACTTCTATTGTATTAGTATCATGCACAGGACTGCAAGGTTCACTTTTTGTAGGAGCTATATTTGATGTCGATTGAGATTTAGGTTTTTCATGAACAGAGTTAGATATGCTCTTAACTTCAATTTTAGGTTCATTCTTTATTTGATTTTTAGAATCATTTAAATGATTATGAGGCTTTTGTCTGAAATATTAATTTCATATAATATACATAGTCATTTTTAATATTCATAAATGCAAAATGTTTTTACGTTTGATGAGAAGAACGTTGTGAATTATATACAGGCATCATTTCCCGCTTACGATTATCAGCAGGAGATGGACATCTGTTAGTATTAGAACGATACAATCCTGGTGATGAAGATGGTGGAGGCATTAATAAGCTATCTGTTCGATTTAAACTTTCCATACTAGTATACATAGTGCTATTACTCCCTCGACGCTCACATGACCTTAAATAATAATAAATGTACTTCTGAAATGTTAAAAACTTTTGTTCAATAAATCTACTTCAAGTACCTATTTGTGTATTCTTGGCTAGGAGTATGTGATCTTGAACTTGGCGCAGAATACTGATCAGGTGTAACAGGTCTAAAAGCAGAAGGTGTCTCTGTTTCTTCTGATCTAATTCTACCTCTTCCTCTACTTCTTGCAGGTATAGTGTTTGACCAATTGGGTTGAGGAGGTAATGGACCACTCGGAGGTAAGTTTTGCATAGTTTGTGAATGCTGCATAGCAGGTGGGTAGCGAGGAGCTGAACCCTATTGGAAACAAGTTGGTTTTTTATTCTTAAAGTTTTCATTTATAAAGTTGTAATGTATAATTAATATATTGTACATCATAAGTATATGTATATGTACTCTATTTGGGTACAATTATGTTATATTAAGCCTATAAACTGTTGACTAATATAATTTACTTCCTGTAAATCTCCTGATTTAAATAAATAAATGAAATAAATGATATTATATTATCCATAAAATATAAAGGTAAAGTAGCAACTTTGTAAAAAAATATTAGATACATTCTTTCTTTTTTAACAAAAACATTTAAAATTTTAGTTAATTGAACAAAAATTTTAATGACAACTAGTTTAACATTCTCATTTAATATTTTCATAAAATAAATTCGAATGTATATTAAATACAAATAAGATAAATAAAAAAATGTAAAAGATCAAATTATATACGTTTTAAATTTAATATTGTTACATATTTGCTTTAGGAAACCATAAAGACTATTAATAATTTTTAATTAGATAAATAAACTGTGAGATTAAATTAATTTTATCTAATAATAAATAAAAGATATAAATAACTTACTTGAAATGTGACAGTACTACCGTCCCATGAAGAATCTTCTGAAGTTGTACCTATAGAACTGTTTTGTTGTGGAAGTAACCCATGTTCTTGAAGATATTTTACTTTTAAACGCGGCGGTAAAGATTCAAGTTTTAAACTTTTAGGCATTGTAATTTCTTTACAACCACGTTTCCCTGATGGAGGTTTCCCTTGAAATTTGTCAGAATATCCATAAGATTCAACACTGCGTGTATCTCGTATTCGATTAGAATCATTTGTGTTTTTGGGAGTAATAAAAAGTGGTTCAGAACCCTAAATAGAAAATAATTTGTTGTTTAAATAGTTCATGATGATTTTTTGAACAGAAACAACATTTTCTATTTTTGTTTACACTTACTTGTCTAACTTCTCGGGGGTTATCTCTATTGCGAATACCATAATTTCTGCTAGATGGTGATTCTCCTCGCCTGCGATCATCATTTTCAGAAGTATTACGATTTCTGCGACTAGCTGTAAAACGCTTTGAATGATCATCTCGATTTCGGCTTCCATTATCATTGTAATTTCCACCAAAATTGCTAGGATTTCTACTGTGAAAATTATCATTTCTTTGACTACGATTTGATTGAGTTTCCCAATCTCTACTATCAGGTCTATCAGGTCTTTCTCTTTCCTTATCCCAACTATTTTCAAGTAAAGGTCTGAAAGAGTTGAAAGAATTTATTAAAAATTTAAATAAATTTTTTTTCTTAACAAAAAATAAAAAGTTTCATTATTAGCAGTAAAGAAAATATGCCACTGTAAAAAAGATGGCAGATCTTTATATCATTATAAAATTTATTATAATACTTTTAAAAAATAAAAATATTGAGGAATATATTATACTAATTCTTCATATTAATTTATTAATATAGAAATATTTAATAACTATTATCATATTTATAAAACTGAGAAAAAATTAAAAATTATACCAATTTCATACCTGTTAACTATATCTTGTTCTGCCATAGCTTCTTTTACTTTTTTAGGCACATATAGTGCCTGTTCTGGCTTTTTATTTTTTTTCCTAGGGTCATTTAATGATGAATGATTGTTCTTAGAAGTACTTTGACCATGATCGTCGATATGATTTCTGCAATTCACATGAATATCATTTAACTTTTCACTTAGACTATCAATTTGTAATCTAGAACTATTGTGTGACTGATTTGGATTGTTAAAATGTGATTGTTTTAACCGATCCTGTACAGAGGACATTCTTGGTCTGTCCTGAGAATTAATTTCGTGTTCATAATCATCTGATCTACCAGACTTTCGTAGGGGGCCACTTCCTGGCCTGTAAAGTGCTCGAGGTGGTGTTTTGCTACTACCTCCTCCTCCTCGCATTGCTGCTAATTTGTCTTTTTCAAACTTATAATCCGCTGAGTTATCTAAAAATTACACAATATTATGTAAAAGCAGGTCAAAAGTACCCCACGTAAAACATAAAATGAAAATTTTACGTCGATCAACAAGTATATTTACAAATGCGTCGCGCTTTTATTTTTACAATCAAAACACAAGTTATCAAACGTCTTATCAAAAATAACATTGGGGTTGATCACGAGCGCGTGCATTGTTCGAGAAAACGATAAGATCCGGATGCTGTTGTGATTTTTTTTTGCAACAAAAACATTGCGATTTCGTCGCCGTCCCGTCAACGTACCCTTGACAGTGTAGGCACAAGAAAACAAAGGTATCCAACGTTATATAATGCCGGAGTCAAGAAATGAAGAGAAAGATCGACTTTCCCGCGCGATCGGCGTCGATTCTCAACGAAACAGCTACCTTTGACGGAGCGAAAATGGAGTTTTGCAAAATGCACCTACGGTTCGCCGTCTCTGCGCGATACACTCTGACTCTTTTAGGTTAGCTTCGCTCTCCCTCTCTCTCCCTCGCGCGCGCGCGGGAGGTTAGTTTTTTCGGAGACGCGCTAAAGGAGCTATGGGCCCGTGGATTTCCGACATGGGCTAACGCGGGCCACGAACGTTCGACCGATTAATCCTGGCGCTTATCGGTCAAGGAACCTTTCTTCGTTCTACCTTGTGAAATCTCTCCCCACTTTCTGCGTCCTTTGTCGTGGTTCGCCATATTGAAGTACGTACAATTCCCGTCAAAACTTTTCCGAGAGGAAGGTCAAGAGACTTCGCGCTTTGCTGATCGCGGCGCCGCGCGACGCACGAATTGCGAGCTGGCGGCTAGCCGACAGCTACTTACAGCTGACTATACGATACAATTATGATTTGCAGCTCGCGCATAGTATATCGAAATCATAGATCATGCAACCATCGATTTACTTACTTAATCTTATTAATCTTATAAGTTGCTTATGGTCAAATTAAAAATGCGCAAAAAGTTTATTAAATGTATCATGAACTGTCTATGACCAATTTTTTATAAATAATACATCACATATGTAGGAAATCACAGGACAATAAATTTCATATAGATCGATTCTTTTCTATTTTTTATGTTAAATAGTTGAATACTTATATAGTAATTATTTACAATAAATTTTTGTTGAAGACATTGAATCATTTACTTAATAGAAAATATATAAATAAATTGAAACTTAATAATTTAAAAACATATATACGCATTTGTAGATTTGTTGTAATATTTATTGCAATAATAAAAACTTTTATGTATATTTTCACCTTTAGAGATTTCGATGTCGTTTGTTTTCAGAAAAATAATTATTTCATTTGACGGTTTATGAAATATTCTAGTATTATGTTTGTGGATGTCGAATCTATAATTGTTACAGGTGCTCGCATTTAGTTTTTCGTTATTCTACTTCAATTTTTAGCTATTTTTAATGACTTACATTGTAATTTTTTTAGAATATATATGTTTTTTAGAAAGTATTTGGAAATATAATTGATGAAAAGTGAAACCTAAAAAAAACACATTTAAAAAATAAAAAAATGTCGATAATATTATAGTTTTTGTCTATATAGATCGATATAATAGATTTAAAGTGACCTCAGCATTTTTTAAATCCATAAATATCGAGAAAGAAAAATCTGTATCGAAATCAGAAGTCTTTTTATTGGCATGAGACTTGGTTGAGTTCACTAGGCGAAAAAGAATGTTACAAGAAAAAAGATGATGAAACTCGTAATTTTACTCGGGCTCTAGTCCTAGAAATTGGATTTGACGGGTTCATTTTCTCCACATGTGTTAAAAATTTGCGTACACAGTATTTAAAAGCATAATTCGTTAATTGTAACAATTTGTATTCTCTGTGTACGGATTATAAATAGTATATGGAAAAATAATGATCACCAGTAAAATTTTTGAAAACTTGGGCTCCCTACATATATTGTATAGTGATGGATAATTTTTGTATTTTATATATTTCGAGGTGTATAATAAATGATTGAAAGTATATATACTATAACTATAACTATTAACTATTTTCATTACATATATTGGACCATAATTATATATTATTAAAGTAAAAATTTAATATGCGCCCTAAGAAACCTCGCAATTAATTTACGGCCCAGCGCACAGCGCACTGCCTCCACTATTTAAATGTATTACAACTTATAATAAAGACAATATTTCAAAATAATATTATTAAAAATTATTACTGTATAAAAAAAACTTCTTTTAGATTTCTAACATAAATTCACAGTACTATATACATAATTACATACTAATTTATGTTTTTAAAATTAAAAAAAGTTTATATACGAGATTTATCGGATCGTACAATTATATAAGGATAACGAACCGAATTGTACAGTGCTGTAAGTAACATACTCGCCTAGTAAGGTTATTATAAAGTAATAGAAAAATATAAGAACATATACAGACATATATTGTTACCCTTTTTTAATTTTATTTGGGAGTTTCCGTCATTCATAAAAATTTACGTCAATTACACGTAATTTATATATGTATATATAAACGTCTAACGGCTTTCAAACTTCTAGCATCTTTGTTTATATAAAAGTTTATATAAAATCAATAAATGCTGCGAAATAGACGGAGAGATACGGATTTAATCCTATCATGACGCTATGCGTAAATTACCAATATTATATAATTCAAACAATGATATTTTTATTTAAAATATTTGTTAAGGACAATATAAATTTGTTTTTTTTTTTTTTTTTTTTTAATTTTTTACTATTATTTCATGTAGATGGCAACACCAGCGGTGCCTTCGAAATCAAAACACTCAAGATACGGATTGCAGATTACAGGATTGCAGAACGCAACTTATTTTTGCTCAATTGCTGATTTATATACTTATAGGTACCTGTTTTGATTCCACCACGTATCAAGCATCGTATGATTCCATACATACCGATTTCATATTACATATATAATTTTCTTTTTTGGCTCAGCGCAAAGAACAAATTAATTATTTTCAAAATACAAATTTAGAAAGAAAGGAATAGTAACAATTTAATAAAGAATTAGGGGCTTGGACTATTTGTAGAAATTTAGTACGAAGCGTCATCTGTAAATTTAGTGCGGCAGTTCGTAAGAACTTCTAGAAAGAGATTCTACCGTCTATAGCCTTTCGAAAGTACCCATCGGCCTACCGCCCCTACCGGTTATACCAGGTTATACTACATTTACTACATCATATAAGATTTATAGGTGGAGCATTTATAAAGAGATAATAAGAAAATAATGGACGAATAGCGAACCTAATAAGCTTCATTTTACTGCTGTTCCATTATTCCAACTTTCCAAGATTCCAACGAGCTACCACTATACCAGCTACCTAGCTGCAGCTACAGTACATGTACTGTACGGACTGTACCTGGTACTCTAAGTAGTATAGACTATAATATATAAATTTATTTTGCAGTTGAGCGATGGTCGCGTTGGACGTCACATTGTGAGATGCACATGCTCGGTATCCTTAAATGTTCAATTCATTTATTGAGTATCCATATATATATAATGAACTTCTAGAATGCAAACATAATATTTAGCAGAAAATATTCATTATAAATAGAGGTAAATTATGATTTTTTTATCGTTATTTTGCAAAAAAACTTACGTGTGATTATAATGTGCAAAATATACATTGAAGTTATATTGTAATTATAGATAAAACAGATGATATTTAAGAGAAACTACTAATATTTAAAATTACACCACTCTATGTTGATAAATTGAAGATTGTACCAACAAATTGCAAATATATATTGTACACTCCGATAAACTCAACAAGCTCGAAAAAAATATTTATGGTTCAAAATAAAATGTTAATTAATTTTAACGAGTTTTGTGCGCCGCGAAGAGTCAGTAAAAATGCACTACAATTTTCATTTCATTGTGTAAGGACTATGTTACATGCATCGTTCTGTCTTGTTGAATGAAAATCTGTTTGGTGATGGTTTGTTTCATACAAACACTTCAAAACGAGTGATTGTCATGTTTTAATTATTTATTAACTTCTTCGTTATTGAAGTAAGTCATAAATAATTTTTTTAATGTCATTCAATCTCAGTAAAATAAATATAAGTTACGTTTATGAAATATTTTATGTTTTTAATAAGGTTATGTTCACTTCTTATAGGTTATATTACTATACTTCTTAAAATGAAGTTAGTGGGAAAAAATATTGATAAAGATGGGGAAGGGTAAGTAATCTTTAGAAAGAAGAAAATAATCTGTCTGTATTGCCCTTAAATTGTGCACATAAACTTCAAAATTACTCATTTCATATGCTATCAGATATTTTAGCATACATTTCTGAGGCCCTGTAGACAGAGTGCAAAAAAATATATCTTATCTAAATGTAACATTATTTTTAATATTTAAGGACCATTTCTTTGGTTCCGGAGAATACTGAAGATATGTGGCATACTTATAATTTGATTAGTGAAGGAGACTGTGTTAGTTGTTCTACCATCAGGTATAAATTATAAAATTTTTTATTAAATTTAACCTTTAGCTCCCCAATGTTGGGTGGTTGATATTTCGACCACTCCCGTCCTCTAAAGGTTAAATTAAACTTACGAACTGTTAATCAAATAAAATTAATCTATTTTCCTAGAAAAGTACAAACAGAAACTTCAACTGGTAGTTCAAACAGCTTCAGAGTGCGAACCACTTTAACAATATGTGTAGAAAATATAGATTTTGATACTCAAGCTTGTGTTTTAAGACTCAAAGGAAGAAATATTGAAGAAAACAAATATGTAAAAGTAAATATATTTAATCACCAAATTCTAAAAATTTTTGTATTTTAATATTCCTTGAAATTCAGCTAATTCTTTTTTTGACTTATAAATTAATTTTGATAAAAGAAGCATATTCCTTAAAACTTAAATATACATAATTCAATTTATGTAATTTTAGAATGGAGCATATCATACTTTGGATGTTGAGCAAAACAGAAAGTTCACATTAAGAAAACCAGTATGGGATACAATAGCATTAGAACGGGTTGACATGGCCTGTGATCCAACACAAGTAAAAATATTTTCATTAATTGATGTTTATTATATATCTACTATTATTGTATAATATTAGATATATAAAAAGTATACATTCAAATAAAACTAAGGTGGGAAAGGGTCAGAGACTCCCTGTTATCTATGTAAAAACTTCTTTTTTATATATAAAACACAATCACTACCCAAGAGAAGTTTTTATTTTCACAGTTGCAAAAAACTGTTACATCTTAAATACTAATATACAGGTTTATAACAAGTAATCCATCAGATGTATTTAGGCGTTAACCATTTTTACAGGCCTAGCTTTTCAGGAATTAATTGTAGATGGAAATGTTAAATGGAAAAAAGTTTTGTTTAAATATTATCTACAAAATTTGTATTTACCATTTTTGTGTAAAGTCAAATCTTCTTGAATAATAAACAAAATTCAACTATTTCAGTTCAATTTTAGGCATCAAAACATTTTTAAAGATTGAACTAGTCAGTGATGGATTGTACAAAGAAATGTTGAACAGGAAATAGTTTTGTTTTAATATTATCTACAACTTTTACATTTAACATATTTGTGTAAAGTTAAATCCTGTCAAGTTATAGCGAAAAATCGTCTATTTTTTACCTTTTTAACCAGTTTTCGCAGTTGTATTAGCAAATATTGTTCATAGTAAAAATTTCCAACAATAAAAGACGTATTTTAATTAGCATTAGCAGGTAGATTTGTAGATATTAACTTAAAATTAATTTTTCGAGATGTACTTAAAAATTTTTTTTTTCTTTTTCAATATTTCTTTGTGCTAGTTTTCTGAAATTTTTCAAAAAGATATCCTCACAAATTTACTTCACTCACCACATTAACTTGTTCCTTTTTATATTTTTTACAAAGCATTTACATATATAAAGCACAACTACCACTAGTTAAAAGAACCTCATATTTTGACTATCATATAAAGAGTTCTAGTCAAATACAAACTCTACAACTTAATTTCTGAAATGCACTTTTGAAAATTTAAATTTAAATTTTTAATGTTTGAATGTTAAAATATATTTTACACCTGTTCTGACATATATATTTTTTTTTATTTTAGCATGCTGATATAGCTGCTGTTGTAATGCAAGAAGGAATAGCTCATATATGCTTGATAACTTCAAATATGACAATAGTTAGAGCAAAAATAGATCAAGTTATCCCTCGCAAAAGGAAAGGTAATGTTTCACAACATGAAAAGGTATGTAAAGTTAATTATTTATGAAAGTTCAACAAAAAAGATCTCTATACTAACTATAGTATCATTGTAGGGACTGCATAAGTTTTATGAAAATATAATGCAAGGAATTTTAAGACATGTAAACTTTGATATAGTAAAATGTGTTATAATTGCTAGTCCTGGTTTCGTAAAAGACCAATTTATGAGTTATATGATTCAACAAGCCATCAAGTCTGAAACTAAAATAATTCTGGAAAATAAAAGCAAGTTTATGCTTATTCATTCAAGTACAGGATTCAAACATTCTTTAAAAGGTATTTCTAAATAGTCTCTGCATTATTTTAAACGTATTGTCTAATGCTTTTTCACGTTTTTTTTTACTTTTAGAAGTTTTAACTGATCCTGCAGTTGTTTCTCGGATATCTGATACAAAAGCAGCAGGGGAAGTAAAAGCTTTAGAAAATTTTTATACCATACTTCAAATTGACCCTGCAAGAGCGTTCTATGGTAAAAAACATGTTCAAGCTGCTTGTGAAGTACAAGCTGTTGAAACATTACTTATTTCAGATAAATTATTTAGGTAAAATTTGACGTCATATTAATAAAACTGATAATAATTAAATTATAAAAATTATTAATTACTATTATATTAAAAATATTCTAAATTTTTGCATAGATGTCAAGATGTTGCACTAAGAAAGGAATATGTAAGTCTTGTTGAGGCAGTCAGAGAATCTAATGGTGATGTTAAAATATTTTCAAGTATGCATATATCTGGTGAACGTATGTATATTTTTTCTTTCATGTAATATTATAAATTTTCATTCATATTAATTAATAAGCCATAACATGTTTTTTAGAATTAGACCAACTCACGGGTATTGCTGCTATATTACGTTTTCCTGTGCCAGAATTAGAAGATGAAAATGATAGCGAAGACTCAGAAACTGAGGATGATTGAAGAGGTTTTTAATTAATATATTGATTTGTAATTTTAAAACTTGTGCTGTGCGCAATTAAAACTATTATGTGCAACGATTAGAAATCATTAAATTATTTTCCAAATATGGGAAATAATGCACACTTACTTGAAATTTGCTATTTTAGTTTTATTAAAACTAAGAAAATTTACTATATTTGTAACATTTTATTATTGAAATGTCAATAGAAATTTATAATAGAAAATTATTTCGTAAATTACAAAATGGCTTTTAATAAAATCGTATCCTTAACATACGCTGTATAAATTTGCAGTACCTAAGAATATTTTTCAGAAAATCCAAAAGTTCTAACTAATTTTTAAGAGGACGTCAAATACCGACGTGATTCCTACATTACCGGCAACACGATATTATTTATTTATTCAGAGACTATAAGCAATCTAGCAACATACTACGAGTTGTCGCCCATTCTTCTCAATAAATATAACAATATCAAATTTTTGTATTTTCATTTTATCACTAAGTTTTCAAGTAAACTTTGAACTACAGTTCCAAATGCAATGTTGGTTCG
Organism: Torymus texanus; assembly: GCA_036873485.1. Lineage (NCBI taxonomy): Eukaryota > Metazoa > Arthropoda > Insecta > Hymenoptera > Torymidae > Torymus > Torymus texanus. The sequence goes on from JAYJLV010000011.1 coordinate 16,638,703, forward strand.
TATTTCCAAGTTTACTTGAGTACTTAGTGATAAAATAAAAATTTTTAAATTTGATATTGTTATATTTATTGAGAAGAATGGGGGACAACTCGTAATATGTTGCTAGATTGCGTTGGTATCCGATGACTTATCTTAAAGAAGAATGCCATGACTGCCCGAGTTAATATCAATAATGGCTTTTCTATTGTGTGTAACAACAGACATATTTCCGCCGCAGAGGCACTTTTTCGCGAATTTTATAGAGGGGGTGCCATAGTCATACCTACCGGTAAATGTTACAGTTTCATGGCTATATAAAACCGCTGCCAATTCATTGGCACTTAGTTTCCTCAAACTAATTTATCGATTCCTTTTATTAAATTGAAATTCAAAAAATAAATTTTTCACGAAAAAAATTGGAAATATTTTATGGAAAATATTAACTAGTAATGGTTTCATGGCTATTCATCGCTATTCCATTTGTAATTTATTTTTTTGTGATTTTAATTCTTGTATAAGTGTTCACAATGGAAAACAATCGTAAATACAAACTCTGATGGAGGACTATTCTTCATCAAACTCTTCGTCTTCAAGTCTATGGTCAACGGCATCACGTCGTAAATTGGGCCGAAATAAAAAAAGAATTTAAAATTGTGCTTTGATTGAGTTTACAAGGAAAATTATTGTATGGGAGACACGACGCATGCGCGTTTAAAGCAATTTTATTTTTTATTATATTTCTATAAAAATTATAATAATTATATATTATGCCAAAGAAAATTTTTGATTCAGATTTTATAAATAAATAGTTCTATATAAATATTAGTCAAATGCTAGTTCAATATATTCATTTTATTGAATATTTAGCTATTTTACATGTTGAGATTGATTGCAAAAAATGTCATACGAAAAATTCATATTATTTTGAAATTAGAAAATAAATAACAGCGAGGGGTGTGGATTCGTGTATAGTGTCGTGCTAGAGAGTAAGCTTGTTTCTTTTAATATCCAGAGAAGGATTCGAGATCGCGTACAAGAACATCGTTTTTCACGAACTATGGTTTGAACATACAAAACTCATTTTTTTCATTTTCCAATTTTTACGTTTTTGTTAATAACAAAAGAACCATGATAGCTAGAAAATTAATTTTTTTAGAAAATATAGGTAATTTAATTCTCTTTCGAATGCCATACATCCCATTCCGATACATAGAGCCGTTCACAAGAAATGGCGATTTCAAAATAAGTGAACAAAATTTTAACCTCAAATATCTTTGAAATTTATGGATCAATCCTTTTGCCCAAAGAACTGTCTCGATTGGTATACAAATTCTACCTCTATAAAGAATTTCAAAGTGATTAACCTTATTATATCTCCGGGATTCTGCCAAAATAAAAAATCGATTTTTCCCATATACTTAAGCGTGTCCTAAGGCCTACCAGATAGGACCCAATGAAAGGTAGATGTGTGCGAATTGTGGGTACGCGCCCCTACTGAAAAATCTCAGGCGAGAACTCACCTGAGATCTCATGTAAAAATCTCATGTAACAAAAAAAACTAAGTTTCACAAGCATTAATAAAATTCTAAGTTACGCAAGCATTGAGAAAAATTCTGTGTTCCGATATAAATATTGTAAAGAGGTATCAAAAACAAGACAAGTCTTGTCATTTAGAGTCTCCGTAAAAAGTAATTTGAACGGTTGAGCCTCCTGGCCTTACATACTCTGGGCGCTCCAATATCGTCGCTCCCGTATAAAAAGACGGTAACTCGGAGTCCGGTTGGAAAACCTGGTAACTCGGAGTCCGGTTGGAA
>JAYJLV010000011.1:16675091-16687054 GCA_036873485.1 Torymus texanus
AATGGAAGTTCTAGACCCACTTTGTCCCAATATATGGACATTTCAAAATTTAGGCTTTGGCGTAACCTACAGGTCCACGGAGGTGATGGATTTTAATCCAATTTGGCTTATATTGTTGGTATTTTTCTAGTTTAAGGCTGAAGAGTTGTACATATCAAAATTATTTGAGTAAATACTTTTTTTTAGCCAAAAACTGCTTAAAATTCATAAAAAAATTCAAAACTACGAGTTTTAAGCAGTTTTTGGCTAAAAAAAGTATTTACTCAAATAATTTTGATATATACAACTCTTCAGCCTTAAACTATAAAAATACCAACAATTTAAGCCCAACCGGATTAAGATCCATCACCTCCATGGACCTGTAGGTTACGCCAAAGCCTAAATTTTGAAATGTCCATATATTGGGACAAAGTAGGTCTAGAACTTCCATTTATGGTCTATTGTATTATAAATGTAACATACTTTTAGTATATTAGTTCCAAATTTTATTAATAATTCAAATTTCTCTTTTACAGATCATTTTGATGGGAGGGATTTAAAATTAGATCCCACTCAAGAATAGGATTCTCTAAGAACCCTTCCCATGAATTTTCGACAATTTAGACAAATCATCAGATATACTTTAAACAAATAAAGTATAGGAGAGTGAGCGTGCACTCCGGACCGGCCGAGACTCAAATTTTCATCTCTCTAATCTCTAAAGAAACGTTGTGCCATCTGGCGAGCAGCTGGGAAAATACTACGTGGTTAAGAATATCTAATCTCTTCGAGCGAAGCTTTCGTAATTCGTAGGTATAAGTATAATTACGATCGGACTTCAGTTACAGGTACGTTCATTTGATCGTTCAATTATACCCGCTATCAGATAGGTACTATATACAAATCACCAGATAACGATCAATTTTTCAAAATGTCCTATCAATTAAATAACATTGATTTTCGCTCTTATGCATAATTCGTTAGAAAACCCCGCAAGCCCGCGCGGTCGTTTATGTTGTTATAGGTAGTTTTCTTTCTTCCTTTCTTTGGCTTGGCTCTAGCTCTTTTGCAGTTTCGTCTCTTTCCTTTGTGACGTTCCGCCAAATGTGTATATATATGAAAAACGGCGCACAAAAGCCATTATTTTGGGAACGAACTTTGCAGTGCCCATCGCGTTCTGTGACTCGCGCTGATGATGTTGTGAGGATGGCGCGCTGGCGCGGAAGAAAGAGAGAGATAGAGAATTACGCGCGCTCGAGAGAGCCGCCGCAGACAAGCCACAACAGCAGGCGTGACTCGAGGATTATTCTCAGTCAGAGCACAGTATGAGCTGAGACGGAGAGGTATCGAGAGGACGTCGAGAAAACCTTACGAGAAAGTGAGCCATCAAGTTCACCCGCGAGGATAGAATAGTGCGTCACAGCTGGAGTGCGCAAGAAAACGGTAAAGAGACAGCGAGCTTTCACGCTATATACAAGTATACGGTTAAATACATAACGTATATTCGTTTGAATATAATTTGTAAAGTGTATTTATACCAAAGTACTTATGTACCTATATGTAACGAACTTTGTATGTGTTTTGAATTGACGGGGAAGAGAGGCGAAGGTGTCACTAGCATCGAGGCTTCTCGTAACGTTTGAATTTTGAAATTTGCAGGGAGACAAGAAAAATGGATCTCACAGGCAACTTCGAAGATGAAGATTTTGACCAATCCACCTCCGAGGTGATAGAAGAATCTATGGTAGAAACCTTCAATGATAGCTTGGAATTGAAAGACAAAAGTCGGGTTGATGATCACTTTCAGAGTCCACTTCGATTGAACTGTCTGCTACCCTATGTGGATAAGCTTGACGATGAGGCTGATGCTTTGTTCGCCAAGATCAAAGCTAATCTTGGAAGAAGTGTCATGCTGAGAAAGATCAAACCTGACTGCATTCTATGGGCAAATATGCTTGACAAGTAAACAATTAAAAAGCTTTCTTTGATGTACTAAACTTTGATGACATTGTTGATGACACTCGTGTATCATGCTTTCTAGGTACATAATTTTATACAGCTACAGGTTTTCAAAAGAAGATCACATATGTTTAATTAAGTTAATGTACGAGCTAATAACTATTCCAAATTTGGAGACACCATTAGTAGATGTCTTTATTTATTGCCTCACGATACTTTTAAGGTGTTTGAAATATTTTATTACAATTCCAAAATTTTTATAGCGAAATCACTTAATAACTTTGTTTGAACAACATTTAGAAAACGTGAATTAATAGCACAGAGTGAATTAGAACTGCCATGGAGGCCTTTGTATAAATTGTACAATGATGTAGTAAAATCAAAACCATATCAAACAACATTTTATCATCATCCTCATGCCATAAAATGTTGGCTGGAAACATTGATACGTACAGCAAGGTTCTATTTTCCAGTAAGTTCATTTTGATAAGACTTTGCATCTAGATTTTACTAAATCTACTTATTCTTTGGAAATAAAATCATATTTCTCATATTACCTCAGGTCAGTGCAACGCAGGAGATTTTAGATGAGTTAAGGCCTTATATCTTTCCACGGGATAATATGCTCATGAAAAAGACTATGACGGAATTTCAGTTATTTTTGCCAATAGATGTAGAACCAGAATACCATTCACTAGGTCATAAACTATGGTTTAATGAGTTCATGAATTTATGGGAACTTTGCAGTCCTCATGACGACCATTGGGTAAACCATATGTTGGAAAAAATGTCTAAGTTGGCTTATTTTAACATTGGATACATTGACTGGGAGCCTTATATGCCTTTCATGTTTACCAGATTTGTTCAAAGTTTTAACCTACCTGTGTATTATAAAAGAAACAAATGTTATAATTATCCTCAAATGAATCCATGTTATATAGCTCGTTGGATTGCATCAAATTTGGTACTTTTTATTAAAACTTTATGAAAATTAATATAAACATCAACAAATATTATACTACAAAATTATTTTTTAGGGGAATAATTCAAGAGCACAAAATTACCTAGATAAATTTCTAAAATCTGTTGAAACTTATTTTCATCCAGCCAATTTTGGTTCATGGCTTAAAGGGCTAACAGATTTTTTTGTAAATATCACAAATGTGGTTGTCAAAAGGCTTTACTTGTAAGTGACTTAACAAATTCTATATTACAATAATATTTTTTTATACTAATACAATAACTATTACCTAGGGAGCGATATAAAACTATGCCAATGAGCAGAAATCCAATCCCTCATTCACACAAATTAACAGATGCTGATGTTGATGCATTTGTCAATAGTATGATGCCAATTGCAATGATTGCTATTTTTAACGAACGTTGTTCTCACATCTGTAATGATGCATTACATAATTTAGCTATTATGAGACCAAATATTGTGATACCAAAAGTACTAGAGAAAGTTTATCCAAATCTTGGTAGTGACATTGAACCGCACAAACTAATTACTGCCATGGACGCTATGATCGCGATATCTCGGCCATTGGTTCAGGGATCCCGTATTCTTAACAAAGGTAGCTAAATTTAGATTCATTGTGCGTCGCCAAAAAATATCGTTGAAAAAAATGCAGTCTTTCAAATTACAAAAGCTTCGTTTTTGTAATTTAAATTTACTAATAAATGTCTGTCTTGACGTTTTTGGCCAGTGAAGTAAACAATTTTCACTATAACGATATTTGTAAACGGTATTTAAATCTTACTGTTTACTAATCTATTTTTAAACTTCATCAGATGATCTTTGTTTCACAAAACTGCATTATTTTTATTTTTGTTGAGCATATAACATAAACTACTTTCAAAGAAAAATTTAGGATTCCCCCATTTTTTTTTTTTATTTAATTTTAGACTACGCTTTTCCGGAGGGACCCCTTCACGTATTACCGTTACTGTTCGCTAGTCTGTCGGGTATCGATCCTAACGATCCAAACAAGACCTTGACCACATTCCGTTTAATAAGTACGTACCTCGTTATGATCCCTGTAGTGGACTGTTCTAAGTCCACAGCGGACATGACCGACGACGAACGGCTCATATGCGAGGAGACCTCGCGCTTCGAGGATTTTGTGTTGCAGTTTATGGATAAGGTTTTTACGTACATCGATTCCATCGCAGTCGTACCCGTGCGCCTCGAGACCAACAACGCGAGCGAGACAGTGAAAAGCCGTACCGAGTCGATAGTCGAGGTCGCCCTCATGCGCGTCGTCAGTATCTTACTGCAGCAATCTAGTAAGCCGATCTTCATGAGCGCCCTCGGCAAGTTGCGTGCTTACGTCGTTTCTAACATTCTCGAAACCGGGGTGGCCGGTAAGTTGGTCGCTGACATTTGCAGGATCTTCTGTCATGTTAAGAGTGAGGAAACTTTTAAAGCCTTGCTGCCTGACCTCGTCGAGAAGGTATTCGATAGAATTGGCGAAGGCGACGATTTCATCAATACTGGGACTCTTGACACGCATCTGTCGTATCTGTTGATGTTGCTCAACAAGCTGGTGTTCGCGGAGGGCAGCGCTCTATTGCCGCATATGGACACACTAGTGAAGGTTCTCGATAGGGTTCTATTGCTAAAGTCGCGTGAGGAAAACATGCGTAGCTGCTTGATGCTCAGTAATATCATGTCTTCGCTGTCCGATGATGTGACGATGCGTCTTGATCGTGATTTTGACGATCCCGATTATCTCTACGTAAGAGACTGGGGCAGACCAGTGAAGATTAAAGAGATCAAGGTGAAGATGTACACACCTGGAGATAAAGAAATTGAAGCTCTACAAAAGCTTTTCACGAGGTACTTCATGCCGGCCATAGAATCCATTCAGAATTTCATCAGGACGAAGAATTCATTGAATAGGTTCGTGTTTATGTCAAAAAAAATGGTTCTTCTCTTACTTAAATAAAGATAGATAAGTTTAAATTGCAGTTTAAAATTTACTGAAAACTTTTTATGTTAAACGTTTTTAATAAAAGGAATAATCATTCGTTAAAATATTTACAATATCTTGCAGAAACGACTTACAATTTACACTGAGAATTATTTATAATATTTTGTATGGCTGTGAAACGGCTCTGCCTTTTTGGGACGAACCTCCAATGAAAATTAAGCCTTACGACGAGTGTTTGGAACAATTTAAATTTCATACCGGAAACACGGCAAAAGTGACAATGCCCGACGGCACTAATGTTCGATATTTTATGGTACAAATAATGACGGAATTACAAGCGATCATATTGCAGAACGTCGAGGACGATACAAAAAGTTTACTTTTATTACAATTGGTACGTTACAGAAATGTTTGTTATCTTTATATATCACAAATAAAATCGAATGTAAATTTTTTAATTATATGTACTATATTTAAATTACCGTAGATTTGGGACACTCTGGTTATCGGCAAGTCACGGTTGCCTCCGGATACAGCCATTCAAGTCACCGCGAATTACCTTGTATCAAAGAAAGTGGCGGAGAACAAGATGATTAAATGTCATGGATGGTATCCTTTACACATGTTGGTGCGCGTTTACTGGCTTCATTATTTACATAAGGTCTCCAATGCGGTACAATTCACCGAGACACACAAAAATATTTTAATGAATTTACTACAGTTGGCCACTAGTCGGTATAGCCGAATTCGCGCGAAGGCTCAAGAAATCATGCTCTGTGCATTTGCTCGCTATCGGAATGCTTATAAAATGTTCGTTCCGCGCTTCTTAGAGATACTAAAGTTGGATCCAGTAGAGCATCACGATGCCTTTAAAGTTAGTATTCACGGGCTAATTTTTTATGACATACAGATTTGCTCGAAAGCTTATTTTCATTATCATTTTTTAAAAATTTTTTTACGTGTCTAAATTTTAAAGATAAACAATTTCTTGTTTCAGGGTATGCTATACTTATTAACAACAAGGATAATCGGCGAAGAATGCTTTATAGTCAAACGTGATTGGGAAAACATCCAAGCTTTTTTGACAGCTTTAGTGTTGGTCAAATCTTCTGAGAAACCTTCAATTAATCGTTTAATGGATAATTTAATACGGATACTTTTGGAAACGTTTCAAATGATCAATATTGAACTAGAGATTCCAGATAGTTGTGTAGCAGCCGCCGCCAATTTGTGGGATGTCGGCGTCACACCTTGCGCTCCAAAACCGAGTGAAGAAGAGATTCAAAGAGGAGTCTTGGCGTTAAAAGAGACTGGGAAAAATAATTTGCGCTTGTATTCCAAGACATTGGACGAAATTTTAGAAGCTTTGGTAGAAAAAAAATTGCATTGGCGTCACAGGATAATAGCCTTACAGTTGTTTTTTGTTTTGGTACGTTCCGATTATAAGTATCCTCCACGAGTGGTACGTTTAGTCTGTAATTTACTAATAACCGACATACCTGACGAGAGAAAAATGGCCATTAGATTGCTAATATACATTTTGAAGCAGTTAAAGAAGAAGCAAGTCAAGGTGTTATTTTTTCTATTGAAAATTTTTCCCACTTCTCATTATTATAACCTTTTTATAAAAAAAAACCTGTTTTTGTTCAGAAAACAATCGAAGTACCTTCCATCGGTAGCGAACTGACGTCGACTTGTACTAATGCTTTGCAACCAGGCTGTCGTCTAGACAACGAGTGGCTCCAGTACAAATGCGATAATTGGCCCCGTAACGCAGAAGACTGGGATAAGCCACATTTTATTCACAAAACACACATTGGTTATTACACCTGGCCACGCAAGCTCGAGATTTACGCTCCAACGAGTGAGCAGCCGAGCTACGATCCCAATACTATGTCCGAGCAGGATAAAGAGGTCCATCAGTTCTTTAGCGATCGTCAGAACGTTGACAAATTATTCGAATATATCGCCAGCGATGATAGAAACGATATAGAGAAATCGGTTATGACTCATCTCGTCGTATGCTACAGTCTGCTCCGGAACTACGGCGATATCTACCTCGACAGCTTCCTATCTAATTTGCGCCGTCTCGCCACTGACAAGCAAGAAAACGCGCGGCAGTGTGTTGTGGAGATAATCAATGGTCTAATAAAGGGCTCTAAACACTGGACGTATGAAATGACGGAACGCATGTGGCGGGAGCTGCTACCCATTATGTGTATCGTCATGAACAATATGACCGAGGAGTCGTTTTCGATTTGGATGGTGGGCATTTCTCGCGTGACCATAAACAGAGATCCAAATAGATTATATTGGTTGTACGAGTTCTTGATGGAAGAATCGCCGCTCGGACAGTCCGAGACCTCCGTTATTCAGTGTGGCAGGCTGACGATACTTCAGAGCGCGGTTAAAGTGGCATCGTGGAGGGCAGGTGATATGTTAAATCGTCTGGTGGCAAAGATGGAGAGTCTGTTAGAGGAGTGTCCATTCGAGGTTGTGCGGTTTAGACTGGCTACGATGCTCGTGACGATATTCAATGCGAATTTCAAGCTTGATTTCACGAGCACAACAAATGGTCACGCATTCCCAAAGATGAGCGACTTCGTAGATAAGATATATCCGAGGTTATTGCCGCTGCTGGAGGATAACTCATCAATTAAGGCCCTCACCTCCGACCTGAACAATCTTTCAGTTGACGATAATGAAGGAAATTCGTCTCAGATGTCACAAAGGTAAAAGCAATTGTATATTTCTGTGGCTTCCCGGAATAACCGAATAAGTCCACTTTTTTTAAAAATCGAGATAACCCCGGATTTTGTGTCTTCAAATAGGCCTTTTTCATTTACCACTTTCAGTAGTAACAAAAATATTGCCGTAAAACTACAATTCACCCGAAACGTAACCAGATAAGTCCATTTTTCAAATTCTCTGCCCGGCATAACCGGATAAGTCCATCGTTTTTTGTTTTTTTCGTTTATTGTAGTTATTATACATTTTATCTATACTAATTGAATGTGAATATGATGGCTAATATATATTTATCTGTTTATTTAAAAAATTCCTATATATACATTTTCAAATTATAAATACGTATATTAAAATTTTACAATATTAGTACAATACAAATACAACAAATGATCGTAAATTTAATGGAAATGTCAGAAAAATAGATATTTCTTGTATAAGTTAGAAGAATTCATTGAACAATTGCTAATTTTGTAATTTATTGATCCGGTTCAGAGTTAAATTAAAGAATACGCTCTAAAATAAACGTGAACTGCACTATCAGATAAGTCCACAGTTCCTGGAATAATGAGATAAGTCCATGCATCAGGAAATTTATAATTCGTTCAAACCAGCGTGTAAATGTGTGTTTTGAATGTGTCGATCGACTAGTCAAGTATCGCGACTCATCTCGTTTCTCCCGATCTTACATATAAGTTTAAACATTATAAAGCCCGTTTTTTTCGGAAACTCAAAAAGTGGACTTATTCGGTTAGTCCGGGAAGCCACAGAACCCATTTTGGATGGAAAATAGTTTTTCATTAAATTATTTGTATTTGATGTGTAATAATTTTAGTTTTGAAGAAATAATAAAGCTTTTTACAAGCAGCATTCTTGTTTAATGGAGTTTCTGTTTAAAAAATCCTTATATTTTTAAACTAATAGGATAACGATAATGTATTTGAAAAATTCATTTTTATTTACTTTAATATAAATACATTTAATTATCTAATATTTATAATTATAATAAAAAATAGTCATCTAAAATTATGCATGATAAAGTGAATTCTTAAAAAGAATTAATATTTGTGATATTAATCTACTATAAAATAATTTTTATAGTGGAACACTTTGTTGTACATAAAAGGTTTCTCCTGCATCATTAACAATTTGAATGTATAGCCCAGTACTTTGGTCTTCACCAGTATCATCACGCATTTCCTCAGTATCACCAGTTATTTCTTCTGCTTCTTCAATACTTTCTTCAGGGTCTTCAACAAGAACTTCTTCAATATCCTCATTGTATACCTCAATATCTTCTATCATCAATTCTTCTTCAATTTTGTCTTGACTTTCTTCTTCATGATATTTATTACTTTTATCATTTCTTTTTGGATCTAATAATCTAAGGTTTTGACTTATGTACATAACTTTACCAGTAGGATCGTCTTTTATTGAAGTTCTTTTACTATACCTATCGGTTGTTGCAATTGATGTGCTTGGTAAATCTAAAATAGCAGCTGCTATTTTAGTTAAAAAAGAATTTTTGAAAAAGCCTTTCCACCACGTTGATGGAGGCATTAAAGCAATTGACTTTTTTACAAAATTTACACTCCACACTCCTTTACCAGAATTATAGTTTGCTAAATCAACAAGGATAGCATCTTCAGGCATCCCAAATTTTGCGGATAACTTACTTATAACTTCTGTTCCTTGAACAAACTCAGATGAACTAAGATGTTCACCTTTAAACAAAGGATTTAAAATATTTGCTGCAAAATGTATGGGTTGGAGAACAGCTGTGGATAGTGTTTTAAATCTTTTTAAAATTTGATCAGATTCTTCCATTGATAGAAGTACAAGTGGTTCTTGAAATTCTGTAACAAAATGCTGTTCCAAATCAGCAAATACTTCAGGAACTTCACTAATTTTTGCATCTTCATCATCCAAGTGTGATATCCATTTAATTATTGGTCTAATAAGTTTAGTATAACTATTTATTTTTATCCAAAATTCATCATCAGCAATCCAGTCTTTTGTTACTTTACTGATATATTTGTCTGCTTTTGGAGAAAATGCTAATATTTGTAAGTTATCTTTATTTTCAAATAAGCTATCTAAACATATCAAAGAAGAATTCCATCGTTTGGTTCCAGGTAATTTGAGTGAAACTACATTTTGATTTTTTTCTGCAGCAGCTTTCTGAGCTTCATTCAATAATGCTGATAAGATGTGAGATTGTTTTATTTCTTTTACTACCATAGAAGCATTTTTTAATAATACATTAATTGATGGCAGCTCAGTTATATCTTTAAGTAGTCGATTTAAAGTTTGTGAAGAACAGTTATAAAATGAAATATTATGATCTTCATATTTTTGTTGCAAAATCTCCCAAAGATTTTCACAAGCAGATACACTATCTAAACATACTCCTAGAACTCTTTCAGCACCAACTTCATCAATAACTTCATTTATTTTTTCCATGTATAAATTCTCATCTTCTACATTTGTTGATAAAGAAATCGACTTGTATAATACAGGATCTGGTGTATTTAACACAAAGTGAATGATTCCTTCATTTCTGGCATTTGATCTATAGCTACACTGTAAACCTATGGAGATAGCATCTCTGACTTTCTGATCAACACTTTTCTTAACGTTTTCATATGTTGTTTCAAGAAGGTTTGTTGTAAGTTGTTGTTGAGTTGGTAATTGAAATGCTGGACTTAAGGTATTAAGTAATGTACGCCAATGCTCATTATCAATAATACTAACTGGTGCATTAGATGCGTAAATTGCTTTTGCAAGCAACTCTTCACAGTATTTTTGTCTTTGCTTTGACATTCTATCGATAAGATTATTTTCAGTTACGGAATCATTATAATAAACACTTTCAGAGGGCTGTATCATTGCACCATTATTTTCATCATCACTCATCATTATATCTTCACTTTCTGAATTACGTCTTTTAAAAACTTTAAAATGCTCTCTTTTAAATTTTGTTTTTTCTACGAGTGAGTCTTTTATGGAACCAGGGCAGCCTATACATTTTTGCAAGTGCATGCTCATTCGTGTTGAATGTCTAGCATACACCTGTCCACAATATTTGCACTTAAAAGTTTGAAGTTTTTGATTTGGTTCCTTTGGTTGTAAAATAAAACTACTTTCCAACAGTTTCTTGGGTATTAATTTTCTAGATACTTTGTGCATAATGTTTCCTTTAACATTCATTTCAAGAGATTCTTTTACTTCTTCTGGACAATCTGAACATTTTCGTAAATGTAAACTCATTCTGGATGCATTACGTGCATATTTTTGTTCACAATGTTTACACTTAAAAATGTCAAGTTTCTGATTTCCATCTCGAGGCTGTAGAAGAAAATTTTCTTCTAAAATTTTTTTTAAATTTCTCACTTGCCCCTTTCGATTAAACCCATGTGATTCAAGAATTCCTTTGCCTTTAAATTTTTCTTGAAGCAATTCTCTCACTGTACCTGGACATCCACTACATTTGAGTAAGTGAATGCTCATACGAGTAATATGTCGTGCATAAGTTTGACCACAGTATTTACATTTGTATATTTCAAGTTTTTGGTTTGCCTCCTTCGGTTGAAGTGTAAAACTATTTTCCAAAATTTTTTTCAACTTCATTTTTGTTGAATAGTTGTAACAATATTAAAATTTTTACAATTGTAATAACAAACACAAATTATATTTGTACATAACCTAAACTTTTGTTTTTTTTCTTGACACTCATCAAGTGTTCTAATTATTAATTAATTATCGTTCTTTAGTATTTTTTAAAGGGAAATTAAGAAGTAAACATTTCAACTTGTCAGTGCTTCGAAACAAATCGTAATTGAAGTTGTAGCAACACGTAAAAGTGACCATAGCTTGAAATGACCGTTGATTTACATCAGTTGACGCTTTTTGGTTGACGCCACATCAAAATGGCGAACGTCACAGCCACAATAGTCTCTCGATTCTCCTACGGCTCTCGTGTACCTACGAATAAAAGAGGTTTTAATCACTTCTGAAGTACGCAAATGTAAGCTAATTTAACGTGAAAATACTACTTACCTAAATTGCTTTACAATTTATTTATAAAAGCTCAAAACAGATCAGTGTTGATGATTGAATTTTTATGTCACCGACATCAGCAAAACAAGAAATACCTTCCACCGTCATGGAAGTCATATAACTGATCACTTGACATAGAGAGAGCCAGCGCACGCACAGTGGTGCGCTGGCGTGCGTCTCTACCATCACTGCGGAGCGCCAGCGATGTCGAAAGTAGTACGGGTCCGAGCGGGAAATTTAAAAAATATTCATTTTTGCTTGAAAAAATTTATTTTGGTATCAGAA
>JAYJLV010000011.1:16704538-16718662 GCA_036873485.1 Torymus texanus
TCACTTTCTCACTCGCGTATCGAACACTATTTTTTTACACGACGTGTGAGAAGCTCAATTTGGCGCATGCTTTTTTAAGTATTCGAACGTGCGAGAAATCGAACTTCTCGCACGGAGTGTGAAAAACATAATTTTGACTCATCTAATCAATTAAGGTAGATAAACCTTACCATTTAAAACTATTAAGTATAGTTTTTGTTCTAATGATTTTCAGTAAATTATTTATAATAAAAAGTAATTAAGAAGAAGAAAATTTATGAAATAGTTTAAGAGAATTAAAATATCAATAAAATGAGAAAGTACTATATGATAACCAGGAAATTATTTTTAATTGATACCTAGCTAATTTTTGTACGATATCTACCAGGTAATTCACTACAATTTTGAGGAGAATAATACATTTATTACAATATACCATTCGCATTTTTAACCTTCCTAGAAGAGAATACTGACATTCACGCACAGAGACATTTTTCGTAAAAATACTGTAATAGTTCGGTAAACACCTGAGTAGGTTAGGAAAATTTACTGACAAATCTCCATAATATTTACGAGACTGTCCCACCAATTTTTACTAATTACTTTATTGATCACGTTTACCAAACAGTCACGGTAATTTTTAAAGGAAAATTCTCTTTATTCAATGATGCACCTATACAAATACATATTTTAAACCATACTAGCAGTGGCTATGTGATGTGGCGATTTGGAGAAGCTGCTGGAGGAACAGCTATCCCGCGTTTTTCACTAATCAAACTCAGCTGATCTTTGGGATGGCAGGGACGCTCTGCCGATGAACGGACCGTTGGTTAAACGATCTCGGAAAGAAAAATCTCTTGTGTCGGTCCTCCCAAAGCGCCACATCAATACTCGCTCTTTTCTTGAGAGTTACCGACCGAGATACTGAAGATGTAAAATGAAAGAGAAACAAGTGCCGATAAAGTCGTGAACAGGTGTTTTGAGCAATCGTTGATAATCATATTTATATCCAACCCAACGATAATAACTAAAAAATAGATAAAACGAATATATATCTCTTTGTATTGCCATAATAAGTAGCTGCATACATTAGATAAATAGATAAATATAATTTTTTCAACGCGTGCATAAAGAAGGCCCTTTTCCTGCACTTATTAAAAACCGTACTAGTGTAGCAAAGCCTTCGCAAAATATTCTTGTTCAATCATCATCCTCGCTAGAAAAAGTCAAGTTTCCTCCCTAGTTGAACAATGTACTATTCATATTGAATTATATTTTCTTTTATCAACTATCATCGATTTAGCATTCGTCGAAGAAATAACAATATTTATTTTGAATTATGAATTAATTATTATCACTTGCTATGATTTTGTCTGTTTAGAAAGAATCTCTTATAATGTAAGTGTAAGAACTACTTAGATATTCATTTCATACGTCAGTTGTCATATACCTTTCATATGAATCGCATCATCAAAATGAAACCGTTAAATTCAATTCAGAAGGAATGGTAATCTATCTGTTATTGCGACAAACATTATAACGTCATTTTTGTACATTGAACATTGGTATCTTTTGAAGAATGAGCGTTTTGATTAAAAATGAGTCAACGTAACATTATATATACATAAGAATTAAGAATGGTAAGTTGTATTTTATACAGAAATTGTCAATAAATATTTGGACTGCATTCATAAACCTAGCAAGTAAACGGAGATTCTAGTTAAAACAGAAATTTAAATTCCAGAATTTTTAAAGTGGTTTATTTATTCCGATAACTTCATCATTTATCAGTGTAACCAGCTACTTCATTGAAGTATAAATTAAAGAATTTCATGGCATAGAGTATCTTTCTATTATTCTTTAGTTTAACAAAAATATTATCTGCTAAACATAAATTTTTTTAAATTCTTGAGCCGTATAAGATTGATTCATTGACTTTATTTTTATTTTCATTACCATACTGTTATTTATATAATTAAAGCTACCGTAGCACGCGGTGTAAATAAATGAGTTATAACTGTTGAAACCGCAAGGCGTATCCTCGTCGAAGACATACATAACAACCCCAGCAATCCTAATGGTTCTAGGAAGTAGCGTCGAGAAGAAGAAAAAGTAAAGACAAGGGCAAGGACAGGAGCTATAAAAGTCACTCGGGGGCGACGACCGAGGTTGACAGACAGATTCGGTGCACGAAAGCAAATATATACACATATACACACACACACGCAGGCCTCCGTGCACGCGCCCCCTTATCATCATCGAGCGCGCTCTACTTATATACATATATACACTCCTGCGCCTTAATTTCACGCGCTGCCGGAAGCCGGATACGGAGAGCACGGAGTGAACTTCCATCGGCAACACGGGGAAAACGGTTGAAACCTCCAAAAATAGTGAGGAGGGGGAGACCGAGACAGAGACGTGCTATATACACGAGTAACGAGAAAAAGGCATTGCCCTCCGTGTATAAGCAACGATTCGTACATAAACATATCATAGGGGCTGCGTTCACTACTGGGAGATGGGGATGCACCGTACACCTATTAATACCGGCGTGCCTTCACGGGTTAATGAGATTTCCTCGCGCGCGTTTATGTTGGGGAAAACGCTGGCTTTTCGGGAAATTAAATTATATATTTTACAGAATGAAAGGACATTGTCCATAATATTTATGACTTTATATGTCGGTGAAATAGCTACCGCAACTGCATTGATAGTGAGCATTCTGTTTTGAAGATGTATTCAGGGTGTAGAACTAATTTTATGTGTTGAGATCGCAATCATTTACGAATTACGAGATATACAATATAGCTATACAATTACTCAAGATTTATACTGACCATTTGCTTTAAGATATTTGCAAATCTACTTTGTTAAATAGAGACAATGTTTATTGATCGCGAATTTATTAAAACAAATGGAATAACTTGAAAACATTATTAATAACAGTTAATCAGTTTAATAGAATAATTGCAGTAATCAATAATATAATTTTTTATTATTATTAGTTAAAATATCCATCGAGAACTAAATATAGAAGGAGTTCAAACCAACGGAATCATTGTCAAGTTCACTCCCTCAAGCAGCATTAACAATCATAGCCCTGAACCTTAAAATACCCACTTCATAATACACGCGGGGGGAATCACGCTCTATTTATGGACAAGGGATATCTCAAGCGAGAAAGAAGAAGACGAGTGCGAGCGCGCGCCGAAATAAATGGGGTGCAAGACGTGCGCGGGCGCGTGCGCGACGTCGAAAAAAAAACGAAGGCCTAAAGGACGAGGGCGGCGACGATGAAACGAGGATGAATATAAGCGCGCACGCGACTTGGCGGGATTCGACGGGGGCGCGTTGCTTGACCCCCGGAAGAGGCGCATTTGCACGGCCGGGGCTTCCTTTCGACTTCTGCACGCGTGTATGTATATATAGATTGCGCTCGCTCGCGCGCGCCAAAAGGATGTGTCTATATACACACCGTACATGTACGTAGGAGGAGGCAAGGAACGTTGGAAATCCAAACGCCGCCGGAAAGGAAGAGTTGGCGGGTTAGGGGCGTGCACCGAGGCGCTTCTTTTCACGCGCCCTCGCGTTGGCGTGTGTGTATATATAGAGTCGTTGCTCTTTTTTCGCCTGCTTCTTTGTGTAACGAGATATACAGGAGTGCGACGAGGATTCGCCTCGTGCTGCTCGTGATTTCTTATAGCATATGTCTATGTACGTTGACTCAATGGGGACTTTGTAACGTGATATTTATGTCGATTGAAGAGTTAACGTAAGCAAGACGTAGAAAAAAAGATATTGGATAGAGGGGTAAACAGAAATTTTTTTATGGCTAATTACAATGTATATGTAGGATTGTAAGAGTTATAATAAAGTGTATTTTGAAAAAATATCTGCGCGTTATAAAGTGAATTCGTTTTGTGATTAAGAGTAATGAAATTTATTGTAATATATGCTCGCATAAGCGGAAGCAAGTCTAAGCAGCTTATCTTATTATATGCCAACGGTCAGATTCACTAGTGCGGGAGGTAAATAGACGGTTAAACTTTAGAAAAGTACTACGCGGTAACGGACATGTTAAAGTGGGTATGAATCATACTATCTAGTGTACGAGAGGGGATATTTTCAGACAATGCCTTTCTTTAAATTCATTTATTATTTTATAAATGGTGTAATTAACGGATAGATTTTGATTTATAATAAGAATATTGCATATCTCAATTTCAGATTCTTATCTGCACCAAATAGTCGGTAGTTTTGATTCTCGTAAAGACGAATATAGAAGAAATAATTAATGTGAAATTTTATTATCCATCAATTGATATTAAAATAGAAAAAAGAATAATTATAGGTTTCGATGACACCTTAGGAAACAACATAAAAAATGTAAATCATCAAAACACCTTCACAGGTTCACTTGTCACCAATGCTCCCGAAATAGCTACACCCTCAGCCCGCACACATACCCGCACAGTGGACAGTTCAAGAGCCAACTCGATCTAGCGTACTCCTTGCCAGCATGTCCCGGTATTTCACCTCTCTCTCTTTTTTCGTTATAACGTTATGCAAGGCTACGCACAGGGGTTGCCGAGAGCCGCGCGTGTCACGGCTCGTGGCCCCGACTTCCTCCGGAAGTCTGTCACCGACTCTCCTTATAGCCTTCGCGCGCGGCTTACTATCTCCTTCTTTCTCCCTCTCTCTCTCTCTCACTCTATACGCACACACCTTAATCTATGAGCCCTTCGAGACAAGGCTGCATATGCCCGCGCGTTCTTGGCCAGCCCGACAATTTCCTACTTCTTTATAAATGCGGAAAAGCGAGGGGGAGATCATTACAAGGAGATCGAGAAACGCGCACCGCGCGGCAGACGCGCACGAGTATATAGTGCGATGGTAAGCGCGCACGCGCGCCGGCTGCCCTCGTAATAAGGCGCGAGCGAGTGAGCGCGCCCCCGTTTTATAATTCATTAGTATTATTCATAAGTGAATAGTACTACTGGGTGAAGACGTCGGGCCTGGGGTAGATGTCGAGCGGAGATCGAGAAAGGGAGGGAAAATGGTAATGAGGACGATTAGACTGGCTTATCGGGCTCAGATGGTCAATGCACCTTGGTGGATTTTAATAAGCATTCTATGCCCATATGAATTTCTAGATATACTGGTGTATAACACGTCTTTTTAATAGGACGAAACATTCGGTTGGTTGTAATTATGTGTCTTCAAAACTGCAGCTCTTTGGTACCATATACCTATACTGCTATTACTAATGTACTTTGCGATGGCATTTCTTTGCATCTTAAAATAACAGTCATGACAGAAAACAAATATTGGTATAGTTACATCAATTATAATAGTTATAAGAATAACAATGTATTACTTGTGAGAGAAAAAAAAGAAACAGATGCACATACTACATGTTAAAGAATGTGTGCGTATAATATATATGCGAGATGAAACTCGCCTCCACGCAGAAAAAACTATGTGCATTCGTTTAAATAAGCGAGTCACGTGCGAAGGGAAAACGCGCCCGCCACCCCACAATTAACAACGTGAATAACTTTTTCCCGTATCAACCAGGGAGCGTGGGCATTATTCAACTATATACATACATATATACACCACGATGCCCCTTGCCATACGGTCATTTACCTTTACGCGCGCCCTCGCAACGCACCGCCTGTAAACAGCATACAATACAACGTCTATCCGGAAAAAGTTAAACTAGAATCGTCCCGGACCCTCTGGCCAAACACGAAATCACGATGCTCCGAAACTCTTTTTCCCCGTCGTGGAATGTTGACATATCCTATCATATCGCGCGCTTATACATATATATATTCGTGTCCCCGCGCGTTGAATTCGGCTCGCCCGCATGCGTTGCGCACCCCAACCCCTCTGTAACCGCGTGCATGCGCGCCCATATATAGAGAAACAATCGGCGTATACACCAGAGATCGAGAGAGAGAGAGAGAGAGAGAGAGAGAGAAACCGCAGTGCGCGTGGGGGTGTGTGCACGCGCCGCGCCGAATGAAAATGATAGAAGGAGAGCGCGGGGAGAGAAAACGTTAATGCGTGTATACATACACATCTGCTGCGAACGCGTGCGCGTATATATCGATTCGTGCGGGGGTACTACTACTACTACTACTACTACTACTACGAACTATACGCGTATGACTGTGCGGCTTATGTGTATAGAGGCGAGTGTGTAACGACTATCGGCGCAGTGGCTTAATGACGAATTCGGACGTGTGGAGTGTGCGCCCCCGGCTAGCAGTTGCTCTCTTGCCAAAGGGACTTCGATGCCGGCTTACTCGCAAGGGTGACGATTGAACGAGTGTCGGGGGTTGCGAGACTTACGGCACTATGTATATGTGCGGGTGTGTGTGTGTGTGTGTGTGTGTGTGTATATATATATATATATATATATATATATGCCAATCGAGAGAATCGCGAGCCACTCAACGGCTCGTTTAGTCTAGCCTGCAGTTCGATATGTCGCGATTGGTTGTGAAAAAAATTTCGTCGCGGATTATTTTGTCGCTTTGTTGCGAGAGAAAAGGAAATTATGAGTATATGTACGTTACGGCTTTTCAGTGTGAGAACGGAGACGTTCTTCTCACAATGGTATATAATACTACCCGTGAAAGCGATCGATTCTCGTCTTAATTTATGCTCCACTGTTGTGAAAGTATTTTTTCAAAATAGACTGGAGTTTTGTAGTTGAGTACTGGGCGCATACCTGAGGTCATTTAAATTCCATGCATGTGAATTGCGTAACATTGCTCCGAATTGTCGTCGAACCCCTTCAGGTAGTGGCCTTTTGCGAAAGTAAATTTATTCGAGGAAAAACTTCTAGTGGATTTGATTTTTTGTTTTGCTTTCTCGTATGTATACCTGCGATCTAAGGTTGCCCGATGATTGTTTTAAAGGGAAAACTAAAATATTTTTTATGTCGATGAAAAAATGAAGGAAAAAGCCGTTTGGGTCGCGTACAAAAAATTGGCTACTGTAAGAAATTTTAATAAAAAAAAAAGTTTTCATGACTAATGCAAAGGGGCTGAAGAAATGGCGTAATTTTATTAATTATAATACAGTGACTATGAAAATAAATCAAACACAAATGTAAGTGACAATTTAGTAAGTACAATATACTAAATGGTAAAATTAAAATGATTGCTACTGAAAAGAATATAACGCTCTTTCAATTTACAAACAAATTCAAGATCAGCCTGTTTTCCATGAACAACGGCAAGGTTTCATGAATGCAGCAATTTCTTGCTCATTGTACGGCAAAACGTTGTATTTCTTCGATAAAAAGAACAATGCTGAACTGGACCAGTCTCTGAAAGTCCGCTGGCCTTTAAAAATTCTCGCAAAAATAATAACGCCACTCAACGGCTTCTCGCTTTCACGTATACATCTATATATATATATACGAATAAAAAGAGAAACGAAGTGCGCTCTCCTGCAGCAGTTACTCGCTCTCCGTCGTCAAGAGCTCGCGACGTATACAAAATCATCCCTCGTGCGTGCGTGCATCCCTCCAAAGAAATCTCTCGCTCTCTCTCTTCTCCTTATCCTCGTCATCCCTTACCGGATCTTAAGAAAAAGTCCGGTTGCTCCTGCACCCGGAGGATGCGTTCGCGACGCGCTATATGCTTATGTATATACATATTACATACATATATATGTATTTATACACATACGCGAGTTTCGCCTCTCGCAAAAAAACCGTTTCGAGCCGGCCCGGGAGACAAGGAGCCGGAGAAAAAGAGCGAAAGAGGGCCTCCGTCTCACTCGCTCTCTTGCGCGAAAAAGACGCATATGTGCGTGTGTATGTATACAAACGACAACAACCCCCGAGTCTTGCTCGCTCTCTCTTTCGCTCTTCGTACGGGGCCACCGATCAGCCAACTTCTCTCAACCCCTCGTTTTTTCGCGCGCAAGCTAGCGAACGCGTATATACACGACGGCACACATATGTATGTGTATATATATACGCCCGCAGCGCGCGCTTGTGCACCCTCTTGGTGTGCGTATAAGTGTGCGTGGATCAGGCGCGCGCGCGCACGACCACTGAACTCCGTATGTCTGCGCGACAATGCGCCCCGGCACGAGCCAAGTCTGAGGGTTGAAGCAACTTGCCCCGTCGGGGTGCACTAGTGTGTATTATATATACATCGGGTGGAACCAAAGTTATTGGCAACGGATTCAAGTTCCTTTCGACTTTGCTTTACTGCTTTACTTTTTTCATCGACTTTTTAGAAAAATATTAAAATCTACATAAATAACGGAAGTTATTATTACATTATGAACCAGCTTACTTCAGCTATCTTTATAATATAAATAGTTGTTAGTTTGTTAATTTATCAAAATAAAGAGACAAATATCGTTATAGTTAGGTATGATGCAAAGCTCCTATTAAAAAACAAACAAAACATTAATTTCGTCATTCTTTTACGAAACTTATTTTTAATATTTAAGATGAAAATTTTGATA
This sequence comes from Torymus texanus, assembly GCA_036873485.1. Classification (NCBI taxonomy): domain Eukaryota; kingdom Metazoa; phylum Arthropoda; class Insecta; order Hymenoptera; family Torymidae; genus Torymus; species Torymus texanus. Next base: position 16,713,023 of record JAYJLV010000011.1, read on the forward strand.
TTAGTAACTAAAATGGTAATGCGTAAAAGGATTGATGCTTAATAGAGGTAGATACCGCTAGAGACAATTTGACTTAACTCCATCAAAATAATAACATTCCGAAAACTGTGCAGGCTATTCGAGCTTGCGTTTGTGCAGAAATGAACCACTCGAACGTTCACTGTAAGAAAACTTCCATATATATAGATATACAATGTTTACATTTTACGTTTCAAAATATACACAATGTATATATCTACCTCAGGCTCTTTCTATACTTGCCTTCGGAGCGCTCCCGCGCTCCTTGATATACATGGAAGTTTTCTAACAGTGTTGATACCCCGTCGTTGCCACTGTTTAGTCGTAACATGAGCTTGACACACTTTCGTGAGCTTCAAGCCAAAAAAGTGAGTATGTGCACCAAGTCATTGCCACTTGAAACTTTATCTACACACAAAAACTCTGATGGCAAAGTTGGCACCAGTATAACGCAGACGGTCACCCGTTGTATAATAAAGGCGTGAGCCGCGCGCGTATACATATATACAGGGGTGGTAGTGCGCGCGCGGCATTGCAGCCAGGTGGCGGCTGCCGCCCCATGTATGCTCACATGTTCGCGCTCCCCTCTTCTTTCCCGCGCAATTCCAGCGTATACGTATACGTAAACGGCTATGTATACGTGCGTGTATATAGGTATGTACACAAACTTGCACGAGGTGGCTTTTGCGCAAATTGCACATTGGCAGACACGTCATGCTGCGCTTAAGCTATGTCTCGATGCGTGTGTGGGTATGTATAAGCATGTACGTGTGTGCTCTTCTACCTCCTTCGCCGTCTACTTCGAGAAGTAGAAAGAGAGAGAATGCATAATAACAAACGGGCAGTCGTATATAAGTACATATATAACCGCAACGCGAAGGCGCGCGCGCGCGAGCATACAGGCACTCGACACCGCCAGGAATCACGACTTTTGTCCCTGCCATGTGTGCATGAATAAGTGTGTATATATACATATATATATATGTGCTCATCGACTTCGAGAGCCCGAGGCTGTTGCTCGAGCACGATTCGCGCATTGTTTCTGCACATGTGCGCGAAAGTGGGCTTTTTGGCTTTCCGCGTTCTCCAGTTATCGAAGGACGGAGGAGGAGGAGGAGGACAAGGAGAATAAGAAGGAGCTGCCCAAGGAGCGAGCAAACGGAGAAAGGGGTGCAAAGAGGTTTCGCGGCATATGGCATAGTGATTGACTGGCGCGTGGACGGCTGCCGCGTTATTGAGACTTAATGGAAATTTCTTTTGAGCCTGCGTTTGGAGAAGCAAATGTTACAATTCTCTGGACTTTATGCATTTCTTGGTTATACGATTTGGGTGAATTGGTTTACGGTTTGTTACCAAGGTGTTCGCCTTCTGCCAAGCAGTGGTTTGATTTGAGATTTGTGATGAAGAGAGTGAAGGACTTGAGCGCGACATTTTATGCGTCAAATGCATTGTACCATAATTAATGATGCGTTTTTAACTCAGATTTTTTGGAATCTTTTTTGTATTGTGACGCAAAAATGATGATCAAATCTGATTAGCCTTGTGGAAACATCCAATATACTGCTATTTGTCATAGAAAAATGACAAATTTTTTTTTATAATTTTTTTTTCTAAGTAGATATATAAATAGTAATTTCAAGACAGCTGACACATTGACATATTTTAGACTTACAATTAGTAATCGTAAAATTTTATAAATATTATAAGAGTAAGAAGATATTAAGAAGTTCAAATGTAAATACTGAGGAAATGAAATTGTATATTGATTTAATTGTTGAATTTATAGCACTAGTATTCCTAGATTCCTTTCATACTGTACCTCCGGTGTCACAGATCTGTATTTGAAACACTCTATATTTTTCCAATTTTGATTTAAGAAATTACTTTTGTTTTGCATAGAAAAATATTGTGACATTTGCAATTTATTATTGATATGTTTGCTCTTTAAATTTTTATCAAAGATGACCTTGATAATATTAATTTAATAATATTACTCTTGTTTGCAAATGGTATTTAATGTGGAGTTTTATATACTCCACCTACTAATAAAAGTAATTTTTTGTGGAAATAATAATATCAGGAGTTAAAATAATTGTCGAATTGTAAATGTGTGGTGCACATTAACACCATAACTGTTATAATTTGAATTTGTTTTATTTTAACTGTTAACAGATTGAAATATTCAAAATTAATTAATTTATTTGGCATACAAAATCCAAAAGTGATCTCCGTTTTATGATTGTCCAAAATATTTCACTTGTATTAAAATTACCTGTTCTCATTGAAGTAAAAGTTACCGTTACTCCACTTGCAAATAAGATGCATTCCGGCAATACCTCATTGTAAAATAAGCAAGTTCTTGGAAGTAACCGAAACTGGCGCATAAAAGGTAATTGATTAAACAAACCCTCCTCAGAAGGAGAAAGCAAGACTGGATTTAAATCCCCCCATGGGTCAGCAGCGCGCGAGCATGTATAGGATACGCGCATGTCGCGGACTCGGCCGTCGGGTTGGTGCCATTTAAAAGTCGTTGCACATACAAGAGAGACAGAAAAGGAGAGCAGGGCCCGTCTCTCTCTCTCTCTCTCTCTCTCTCTCTCCTGGTCTTGTCTCTCGAGCGGCCGACACAAAAGTCCGTGGAATCAAAATTTGGCACAATGTTACCCCAGCTATAAGAAAAATGCAAATGCAAGGAGGAGAGCCGGGGCTCCGCCGTCGGCCGCCGTGAAACATCTCCGATTCCCCGAGACGACGATGCCCCGCGCAATAAGAGGGAGAGCATACACAGCGTCTCGGGGGCACGGCATGCACTCGCCTTCTTTTTTCACTTTGCCCCTGGTTTGTTCGCTCGCACGTATACAAGAGATATTCGTTTCGCCGCTGTTTTAAAGTACCGCGCGCCGAGGGACAGCGATATAGCTTTACATAACTGAAATTAGCATACTTATTGTACGTGATTCTGGATTTTTTTCAATAAACTGTAACAGTAAGTTTTTAATTAAACTTACTGTTACAGTTTTACTATTTTCGAATTATTTCTATACTTTTTGACTCATTACTTTCAGTTATATGTATTACCTATATGTATGAAGTAACATGTGGATATTGGTAATTATTAAATGATACTTGAAATGATAAAGCTTTTAAAATTTTTGCAATAGAATGAAAACGATTTTCTGTTTATTTTATTCATATTGTTTTAGAACTAATCGGAATTTAGCAATAGATTTAGAGATGTTAAGAAAATCGGAACATTAAGCCCTACTGTTAAACAAAACTACGAAGCTCTGAAAATGTTGAGCAATACGGAAAACAAATCTTTAAAAAACCCTGTTCTTTAAACGCTTCTGCTATTTGTACGTCAGATTTATGTGTACAAAGTATATACATATATAACGGAATATAATTTTTCTAGTCAGATGTTAAAGCAAAACAAACATCACAGCGACGTGTTTTGAAACTTATTCTCTGAATCAATGTACTTTACATCTGACGTACGAATAGCAATAGCCTTCTTTAAACGATAACCATTGAATTTTGAAAAGTCTTTAATTTGGAACTTTCCGAAATTTGGTGGTTATCATTTAAAAAAAGACTATTATTCAAACCTTTTGGGAAATAAAGCTAATAATTTCCTAAACTTGAGTATTTTGGGACGATGGGATATAAATTGCGTCTTCCATCATGCTTCTAAACCCAAAAACATATCTCTAAGATTTTGACAAATTTATGATCTGAAGCCCTAACCTTTTTATAGTAAGTCTTAAATAACATAATAAAAAGTTCAAGTAAAAAAGTAGAATCGTTTTTTTTCCTTAATTTTATGGATTTTCTAAATATCAAATGTTTGTGTTATTTACAAAAATAATTAAAATTTATAGAAAGTTTTATTAACATACAGTCAAATATTGTTGTTATAGATTAGTTTTATAAAAAAAACAAATCGTTTTTAAGCTAATTATAATAATCTAAAGTCATCAATATCTTCTGGTATTGTTAACATATAGTATCCTTTTAAAATAACAAAACTTCTTGAAAATTAGAGTGTGCTAATTAACGGTAATTATCACGAATGCCACCTCTGTTTTCCACACACAGCGCACTCGTTATCCAAGTAGCCCGGCCCACGGTCCGAGTGCTCTCTCCGTCTCTCTCTCTCTCTCTCTCACTCTCACTCTCACTCTAAGGCGTATAGCTGTATATATAAGGGATCTCTTCGCCCCGTTAGAGAGGCAAAGTATCGGGGCGAGCGGTCTAACGGGCACGTGCCACCGTTACAAAATGCACTGTAGGCCCCCGACCTTCGTCGCTCTGTCTCACTCTCTTTTTCCCCCTCCCTCTCGCTCTCCTTTACCCCTCGACCCTTGGCACCGCACTGTGTATTGCAGCGGCGCACGCAGCAGTTGTGACGCGCGCCGTCGCACTTTCCATCTCTCTCTCTCTCTCTCTCTCACTCCCTCGGGAGCCCGAAGAGAGTTTTCCCCCCCTTTTCCATTACCCTCTACGCGCACGCCCGACGACGATTGTCCCGGGGTGACGAATACCTGCGAACGCGTATACCATATATACGTGTGTGTGACGGCGCGCGCGCTCGCGTTTTGTGTGTCGATTAAACGAGAGTCAATCAACTTAATCGCTGCTTGCGCGCGCATGCTTATACACTGTTTTTACGCGGTGCGATTCAAGTGCGCGTGTTTCGCGGCCAAATGAACCGTGATTTGGCGTGCGTGGCGTTGCATCGAACAATCGAACAGAAGGGTGCTTTTCGATGTGGTCGAAAGACTGGTTGTCGGTCTTGCGCGATTGTACTGTGTGAATAGTTTTTCCGTCATTCTTATTTAAGGGATAACTGTATCGATAAATGAAAATTATAATTTTTGAGATTACAACAATTTATTGCTAAGTTCTTTGTAAATGCTTATGCTAATTGTTTATAATGTCAATTTTGAGTCTACTTCGCACGTAGTTAAAATTTGAATACCATATATTTGAAATTTGTTAAATTCAACATCAAGCTATCGAAAACAAAAAACTTACGCAAAAACTTTTCTTGAATAAAGCGCCAGGAGGATGTCGGGGCCCATCTAAAACACGCATAATTATCTAGTTTCTTATTTTCACTAAATATTTTTGTTATCCAGCTATCATGAAGTCAATACAAATAACAAACGAACTTGAGAATATTTGGAATAAGAAAGTTCTATGTTTTAGGTTAATTTTACTTCAATTTCTAATATTTATTGGAAATCTGCAAAGGTATATCACGAAGGGGCAATTTTTTTCTAGGAATCTGTAATTAGCTCCGATGCGGAAAAGAAATAGATACAAAATAATTTTTAAGGGATATAATGGCTCAGTGTTCAACTCTGATGTTATTCGACGATGTATATCGAACCGTGCCGTAAGTTTATACCAGACGATTTTCTGGTCATTTTTACGAACTTTACCTCATTATTCATCTAACTTTTAATTTTGTTAGTCAACCAGAGATTAACAATTTTTTTTGAAAATTAACTTCTTTACTCTATCCTAAGTTGGAATGCTTCCTTAACGCCATGTGATATACCGACGTAATTCTAGAATGTCGATATGTTTTGCGTATTCTACCAAAATCACTCAAAA
>JAYJLV010000011.1:16718762-16739535 GCA_036873485.1 Torymus texanus
CACACACACACACACACACACACACACACACACACACACACACACACACACACACACACACACACACACACATCCTGTCCTGGTTACGCATTGTGACGAATAATCAACGCATGGGTTTGACCCAAATTTTAGCATGCAGTAGATTTTAACGCACGGTATTATTAAACAAGCGCATACATTGCACTTGACCCAAAAATTATGTGATTACTTAACGCAATGATCGCATGGCCGAATTTCATTTCATTAAGAAGAACGTTACGCAATTTTATTAAAGTCACGCCCCAATTAAAAAAAAAGTTATATTTAGCCCATGCAACAGTCGAATATGATAATGCACGAGGAAATAGCAATCGGATAATCTCCAAATTGGCCATGTACCTATAAATTAGCAAAAATAAAGACGAGGTACGAGCAACAACCATCGTCGTTTACAAGTTACATATACGCTCATATGCGCGTATACTCAGAAAAAGAAACGTTTCCTCGCCCCCTCCGCGTCAGCGCGTAGACGAGTGTCGTGAAACAAAAAGTAAGGTGCGCGCGCGCAGGTAATGACCGGGAGTGTAACGACCCGCGCGCGCGCGAGCAAGAGAGCGCATAGTGCAAGTGTGTAGGAAACGCTGAAAAAGTGAGCGCCATGTGTTGCTTATATAGAGCGGGCGCGCTACTACTTGCGGGTGCATTTTAACAGGTGAAACCTACCCCACCGTGACCGAGCTGGCCGGCGAGAAATGAATATATGTTTCTTAATTTCCACCGACGACTTCTCATATAATTATGGATAATAGCACTACTGACCCTAAAGTTCGTACATCAACGCGCTATAAGGCCGTTTTGCCCGCGTAAACAAACGTACTTGCAGGAGATTCTATTTAACTGAAATTTTCTTACGGAAAGACTGGTAACAGTGTCTTGCTGCTGAAGTATGATTAATCTAGCAAAAAGGATTTGTAACTCGAAGAAAACAATTTTTCTTTATTTAAAAAGGTATTATATGAATATTCTTGAATTAGGGATGATAAATTATTAATAAACGAAGTCAGATATATTTTTTACATTTGGAATTTCGGAATCAAAAGAATCTTCCGTTTGAGATTTCAAAAAATCTATACGGTCGACGGTATGTCAGATGGTTTGTCATTTGTCAAAATTTCTTTCTTAATAGTCCTGTTTCTCAAAAGATGAAACGATGATGCTGTCGTGACTGTAGCCTAAAAATGATGTACGACTCTGCCACGGAAAAAAGAGTGCCGAAAGGGTCTAGCGTGCGGTCACGCACAAACTGAATTCTACCTAGTTGCCCTTCGTTGCAACCGTCTTTGAGGTAACATTATTTTAAAAGGGAGAGTACTTACTGCCTGAGCATGTATTGTCAACTTGCGCGCGGTATTGAAATTGACCGTCGATATTCAGTTGTTTCTCCTAAATATAAAAAATAGTAAACAAAATTAGTGTATAATTTTATCAATTCAGTTAATATCAACTAACAATTTGTATCAAGAACGATTCGTGGCTTAGGCGATTAAGACGTCGGTTTGTTTACATCACAGTAAACGCCGCACTTAGCTTCCCAAGATAAGGCTGCTCGAGGTTGTGGGTTCGAGCTTGAGTCACTGCTAAATTCGGAGGTCGAGCTCATGACCTTTCCACCCCTGCAGTTCAACCACTACAGTACCAAACACGAGTTTTAAATAGTTATAACACGTCGCTAATACCCAAACGGGAGATGCAACGCTAAATAACCGATATAAAAAAAAATTGATATCAATCAATATTAATATACAACAATAAATTTAATAAATGACATTAAAGTCAACCAAAATATTTACGATACCCTTTTCAACCCACTGAGAATCAGTTCGCGCTCTAAAAAGGCAAATATGGCTGTACCGAAATACTCAAGGTGTAATTGCCGGAAGGTGCATAATACGCGCAGGTAAATAACGCTTGCTGAATCGAACGGTGTCGGCGCAAACGACTAATTTCGGGGATAAAGCCAACCAAGCGCGAAACTCCTTTTAATGAAACCTCGCACGCTCACGATCAACTGCAGCTGATATGTCACAGTGTATGTAACAATCGGATCGCACCTAGACGAAAATCTCTGACGAGACGTTACGGGGTTAGGCAAACGCGTGTCCTATAAGCCTTATTGTCGGGGCGAAGTGTGAAAAGGTCCGTTCACGTTGGAAGAGGGAGAGTCGGTGAGGTAATCCCAATATTTTGAGGTCTGCGGAAAGACTGGAGAATTCAATACCGTGATCGCGGTGCGGCCTTGTAGGACTTCCGTGAGTTCTCGTGTATTTGCCGTGTTCTCCCCGTCGTAATTCGACCGACGCGAAGTCATCGTCGGCGAATTATGAAGCAAAGCCAGCGGAGGTCGTTACACTTTTGAAAATTTTATATAAGATGCATGTTCACAAAGTGAAATGCACACCGTAAGCAAAAAAAAAAGTCGTAAGGAACTGGATATACGTTTCTGTTGATGTGTAAGTTTCACGCGTATCATTTGATCGTAAACCAATTTTTACAGCAGGAAAATGACAGCATAAATTTTCCTTTACGAAATCAAGTCCACCATGTTTTGACCTCCACTGCTGAATCAACACTGCTCCTTTATTAAACGTATTTTTTCACTATTTACCGTCTTCAGATAAAATATACGACGATTCCTCATAAAGAATTCTTAAATATTGATAAATATACAAATTTTTTTCACTCTTCTTTTATGCTTTTCATTCAGCTTGTAGTCCGAGATTTATCGCTCCGAGCCAAGAGAACCGGGGAGACAGAAAAACTACCCTCGTTCGATTGTGTTACTTTTTCAATCAGCAGCGCGCAACTAGACCGCGGTATCTCTCCCAGTCGTACTATATAGCTATACAGACGGGGCGAGAAAATAGCTCGACACGCGCTACGAGAGCGAGCGATATATATATATATACACACACACACACACACACACACACACATACGAGGGAGCACGCGCACGTACGCGTATATATATATAGCATAGAGTCGCGGGCCAAGGGGGGTCGTCTCCATTTCCCTTCGCGCCGTTTTCTCGGGGCGGCGCCCTCGCCCTCGCGCGTGCCACTGCCTCGCGTGCGTCTCTGACCCCTCGTATGCGTATACTTGCGTACCCTCGTGCGCGCGCACATACGAAAACGGCCGTTGGCCGGTCTCTCTCTTTCTCTTCTCTCTCTCTCTCTCTCTCTCTGCGCACGTGGGAGTCTGCACATGCTCGTTCTCTGATAGCGTGCACACGAGCCTTTGCATGGTGACGGTATTCTCTCTCCCTTGTGTTATATGTACGCGTGCGCGCAAGAGAAGAAGGGGAGCAGCCTACGGGTATCGGAATCGAGTGCGCGCTAATGGGCTTTGGCCGGGACAGATGGGACTAATCTTTGCCCACGCCGAGTGCACTAATAAATGTAGCGGGCGCACTTTTTCGCCCTGATGGCTATGCTCGGAGAGCAGACAAAGGACTCGTGATAAAGAGAGATAGAGGACGAAGGGGAGGAGAGAGCTTTTTATGGCAGTGCATAGGCGATTTATGCGCACGTGCAGCTTCTGTGTTATGGACGATAATGCGTTGGGTTGAGCGTCGCGGGGGATGATGTGGCTTATAACTTTGTATATTCTTGTGACTGGTCTTTTGTTGGGCGCCAACAATTAGAAAAAAAGGAAATTTTTGTAGTTTGCAATTCCGGCACGTTCCAAATTGCTGAAGGTATATGATCAAGTTAGAAACATCTATAATAGAAATTATTCAAAAGTAAATGAACCTACTTTGGATTAATTTATATAGATTACCTTATATGAATTTATACCCCAATACACTTGAAACTTAATTAACGTAATAGAAGTTTTAGAAATTACATATATACACAGAGAAAAAATATCGTTACAATTAACGAATGATACTTTTAAATACTACACACGAGTAGTATTTGTGATGAACGCGAATTCAATTATTATTAAGAAATAATTTACAGTATTAAATTCTCCTATACTATTAATACAAAAAATCCGTTTTCTTATAGTGAAACTCATATGTCTTAATAGTTAAGGAATATGATTTTGTCCTTCTATTTCACAGGCCAAAGAATGTGTCTTAATACGTATATTTACGGAACCATGACCTTAATGTTAAACGAGTGGAATCTTAACTGTTAATGACTTTCTTTAACTATTAAGAAATATTCGTTTATCCATATTTAAATGTCGATTCGTTAATAGTTAATGACATTCCGTTAATATAAAGATTTCTTTTTCTGTATGTATAGACAATTGAGAATCAAGCTTATTCATCAAACATTAAATACTTATCAACATTCTTGTATTTTTGTTAGACTCCAACATTCTCGGAAGATGAATTCTAAAAATTCAACTATAGAAATAGGACGATAGCTCAACCATAAATTGTCCTCCCATTAGACTTTGCCAAAGTTTCCTCGCCGTTTGGCACGCGTGTCCCTGCACGTACGAGCCAACCCCTTGAATAATAAATCTCCTAGACACACCGGACGACTGCAATAAGACCAACAAAACTTATATACGACGTAGACGACGAGGGCGGCGGCGGCAACGACGACGACGACGTCTGGAGAAGGAGAAAACTAAGGTATATATATATAGTCGATTAGCAATTCGCCGGGCGCGCGCGCACACACGACCGTTATAACACCGGGGGCCAAGAGGTTGGCAAAGTTCGCGATGAATATGTGTAATACGTGTACACAGACGGGCGCGGGCTGCAATACCGGCCCTACGGGATATGTAAATCCAAAGACGGCCCGGTGCCGAAGGAACAGATTCGCGGTCCCAAGCAGGCAGCATAAGAAGCAGCCCAAGGAGACGACGACGATGACGACGACGACGAAGGAGCACGAAAGGCCACTTTTTCTACTTTTTTCTCCTGCGTTCTCCTGTTTGATCCCCGTTCACGCATGCACCACCTTGGCTGGCTGGCTGCCCCCTTTTTCGGCACCCTCTCCGCGACCCGTTCTCTCCTCGACGCGGCGCGCCAGTCGTTGCTTGCTCCGCTCGTGTCGATAAGCATTTGAATCCGCGCCGGTTGACGCGCGTCCGGGCTCTGATTTCGAATGGGACTAACCAAGTACGAATTTCATCGGAGGTATGGCTGCTGCGCCGGTTCAATGTGTGTCTATGTGTGTGTGTGCGTAAGGCACGACGAGGGGGAGGTTATAGTATACCGGTCGCGTGCAGATGTTGACTTTCGTTCGTGCGCTCATGCGTCGTGGTCTACTAATGTTCTGAAAGACAAATAGAGCTATTTAATTATCCGTTCGTATCGAACTGAGGATAGACACATTGCTACGATAAAACAATGATAGATGAGGGCCTTTATAGATGCTAGACTGATTTAATACAATTATATTTATTGTATTGTATAAATAAATAATAGTAACCAGTTGCAAAGGTTGGAACAAGGAAATATACATAGACCAAATGTTTCGAGTGCCAATTATCATAGACATTCAATTGCGAATTGATTATAGCACTGTGCATATAAAAAAGATTATAATATCAAGAGATATGTTAATCTTATTAAAATTATAACGAAGCCCTCTGAACGGAAGACATTATTTTAGTAGTTTTTCAAAGTGAGAATTCCAAAGGGCCGTGAGTGCTTAGGGTCGATCACCCAATTTTCCGATATCTTTTCCATCGGCGCGTGAGCCACCCCTGCACACATTCAATTAATCACACATGGCCCTACAACCCTGCACTCAATATACACACACACACTCCGCCCCTCCCGCGGAAATGCAAATAACCACGCCAAGACGTCTTGGCGCGTACCCCTACTGCCGGTCGCGTGGCACGCGCCATCACCACCGCCGCCACCTAATTCGACATAAATTAAGGAAAAGCGGGCCGGCCGCGAGCGCGCAACAGGTGAGTAACACGCCCGTATAGGGTAGCTGCTACCACCACCACCGCGCTGTCAGCTAGCAGGCGCGTGCGCTCTGTTTTCCGTTGGACTCGCGCGCGCATGTAGGAAATTACAGTCTCCCCATGGTAAGTATATGAGATAGGAAACTCGTGATTACAATGCACACGACAGCTTTTCACGCGCTCGCGGTGATGACAGTTCTTATACTGCCATCATAGCTGTGCAGTGGTGGTATATAACTGGCGATAGCGTTATCGAGGCCGTTGAGCTGTGCCTAGAAGAATTACAAAAAGAGCATTTTTCTTGCCCTTCTGAACTCTCTCGTGAGCACTCGAGTGCGTTTGTTTCCTGCGGGTGGATGTGCGCGTAAGGACGATGACACTGTCGGCGCAGGTGTCTCATATAGGCTTTTCGGATAGAGTGTTTAATGTACTTTGTGTCTTTTGGTCTTTTTTATATGCACATTATGAATTATCATGTTTGATCAAAATATAAAACTCAGATTTTACGTAAGGCTTCTTTACTGTATCAATCCGGTAATAACATATTATAATAATTTCCGTACTTTGGATAAATATTTTAATCAGTTCTTAAAAAAATTATCATAATAGGAAATGTGAAAAATTGATTTTTTATTAATTTTCAATAAAGTCCAATAGTGCATAATTGCATCATATGATCAGTATTAATAAATTAGAATGGCTCGAGTGCAGGTGAAAAGTCAAATACGTTACCATTCAGCTGTCTGAATTTTCCTTCCGGGGGTGATAAAATCTCTCGAGGTCTATTTTATGAAATTGGTCAAAATTTCAAGTCCTATCGAGGCGCCGGTCAACATAGAGTCACCACATGTCGACCTCGTTCTCGTTCGCTGCGCTTAAAGTACGTTGCGCTCACGCACCTATACTGGAGTAGGGCGTCGCGGCGTACCTATAATGCGGCTCGTGCCGCTTATAAATGCGACATGTGTAAATACGTATAAATACCTTCAAGAATATAATCTATCTTTCGCTGCTTAATGAGTTCTTCAACTAATCGTTTGTTTGTGGTTTTATTTATAAACTGTACATTGTGAAAAGTGATATGCGAATGTTTATTTAGTTTGTTTGGATGCATAAATAATTTTACAGATTGAAGTTAATAATTTTTTTTAACATTACGTAAGATCTGAAGTTGGCTTAAATTATTAGACAATTAAATTTTAAAAGTTATTGCAAAATTGACAAAAAAATAACTATTACTTAAAATAAATACATATACGAGCAAATGACTTCATAAATTATTATTCTATTTATCAGATCCTACTCTCTTAAAAATAAATAAATGCAAATTTTATGAATCGATTCTGCGTAACACGTACAAGTTTCGCCACATTCCAATCGAAATGATGATTGAATTACAATGAACCGTGCATTTGTAACTGCGTAATTCACTCAGAAAAATTGTCAAAATTATGAACAAGATATTTTTCACGACTACAAACTTGTTACACATGAGACAGCAGGCATTTCACAAACAAATGCAAAGTTTATAAAACCTTATGTACGCCCTAGAAATTTACTCACCCCGTACAAAGCCTATGAAACTTACATTCTTTCTATAGACTCATGGCAAAAAAAAAATGTTGAAAACCCTTCCGATCTCGCAAACGTATATCGCGCAAAGTCGACAAAAGCCCTGCGAACTGAATAGACGCCCGTGTGTATATGCGCACGAGAAGAAGAACCCCCAACAGAAGAGGGAAAAAATCGCAACGCTCTCTTTTCTGCAATGTCCCTCTTTCTCTCGTCTCTAAGAAGAGCGAACAGCCAATACACAACGGGAGAAAGGAGAGCAGCACGCGTAATTCTCATTGAACGTAGAAAGGTATTTTTCGGGCCTCGCCGAGGAGGAAGAAGTATAAGAAACGCAGCGACGACGGTGGCCGCGAACGCGCGCGCGACTCAATCTTTCGGAGGGCAGAAAGCCCGCCAAAAAGGGGCTATGAAAAGCACGTGGTTCGGTGGGTTAACCGGTGCGCCGGCTGTGTGCCGCGAGGCGTCGCGACGACGCGCGTACGCACAGGGGTTTTTAAACTTTAAATGCCAAGACGACGACGACGACGACGACGACGGTCTTTTTAAATTCGACGGGGCTGTCGGGCGCTCGGGGGTTGGTTGCGACAATAGGGTCGCGGAGGGCTGGAAAAAAATGAGGGGAGCGCGAACGTGCGCGTCGAGGGCGACGGCAAGGAAAGACGCGAAATTCAAAGGACGAGGTATATATGCGCGAAAAAGAAACAAGAGAGAGGCAGAGGGAGAGAAAGATAAGAAAGAGGGTAGAACTGCCGACGACGACGAGTTCGGGATCCCGGCGAAGGGAGAGTCCGGACAACGGGCCCTTCCGAGTCATCGGGCGCGAATCCCCCTGACGAGCTTCTGCCCAGGTACACGCGGTCGCGCGCGCCCGTTTTCTTCAAACGAGTATTTCTTGTAGTTGATTAATAAATATGTTTAAAGTTGTAATAAAGTTTCACATGATAAAATACAAGGAAGTCGATTGTGACAAATACGTGCAGTAATTTGGATGACATAAAGATTCATATATAGAATTTCTTTTAAAATTAAATTGAAATCCAATGATGTGTTTTATATGTCTGTTTTTTCTTAATTGATTTTGAACTATGGAAGTTAGGCTATCTAGTAGCATAAATGAACGAAAGATTGACGCATGATCAACAAGTTGCATTTGTTATTCAAATCAGCTGTTATTAAACGTATTTACTATTCGTATTCATTCTATATTAACTGTTACGGAAGAACTTCCTGTATGCACATTAGGTTACACAAAAAAGAGATCTAATTAAATAAAAATACATACGCATTCAAAATTGTTTTTTTTTCTACAAAATTATTTTTATTCCATTGTCTGGCTAGTCATTATCACGAAAAAAAAACATTTTTAAAAACACTCTGAAAATTTTTACAAAATAAAAATAAAACTAAATATTCTTGGATTTATTTGGTAGCTACAACCTTACATCTTTACTAAGAAACCTTTATCTTTCCTCACACGTGCACGCTCTTCAAACAATTCCTTTCTCCAACAACATGCAACTTTTCTGAAAAGTGTTGTATTAGTTTTAGCATCACCCTATATTCAACTAAATTTAAAATATTTATGTAACATTTCGGAGGATTAAACAATGAAAACATATTTAAATCACCTCATCCACACTTTATTAAGAGCGAAAAATCACCCAAACCGGGTGGTATATTACAGATATCTATTCAAATAAGGTACCAGTTTCTTTTATAAAAATAGAAAAAAAATCGAAAGTTAAAATACTTGCTCAGAATTCGAATGTTTAATATAATGATACCAGGCCAAAATTATTCATATTATTATGCAGATAATTCGTCAATAAATCAATATTGAAATTCGTAAAGCAAAAATAAAGCATAACGCGTATAGGAAGATATGATGGAAAAATTGAAGAATTAAAATTATAGTTCTTTTACTTTTGTACATCTACTTTTATTGTCAAGGAATAAAAAATAATGAATTAAACGATTAACACTATACCGAGATATATGTACGCGACATTGAATTACCCACTTACCCCCCGGTGCAATTAGGATTATTTCAATGTTTATATCCGACCGGGCACGAGCGTGCGGTTGTCAATCACTCCACGGCGAAATCAATCTTCCGGCTCTTACCTTCCCTCTTGGCTCTCCTTGACTAATTGAATTCGCCGCTATATATAGATATACCTATATCCAGCTACACATATGAAAGAGAGAGACCGAGACACTCACAAAAAGGGGGCGTGACTCGCTTTTTTCGCAAGTGCGAACAGCTGATTCGCCTCATAACGGTCCCCGTAGTATACGCGTCAGCCTATAGGTATAGATATACACGAAGGGTAGGTCAGTGCCCCACGAGGGCCTCTCTCTCTCTCTCTCTCATACGCTGAAGCACCCTTTCTCTTCGTCCTTGTCCCTCGCGTTTGACTCGTGTATTTCGCTCTCTCTCTCTCTCTCTCTCTCTCTCTCTCGCACCCCCCGAAGATTTCACTCATACAAGCCCACAGCTAAACGCGCAAACTCGTACACAGACTCGCGCGTTTACCTGTACGCATACGCAAGTGAGAACACATATGTGTGTATCTGTGGTGTTTCGAGCATTTGGCGAAATTGGAGGGAGAAGGGGAGAGAGGGAAGGGGAGATGGAAAAAAGCCAGGGGCGCCAGGAAGGCAGAGTTGGCCGGGCAGGCAGGCATAGCCACCTAACGCGAGGGGGCAGGTGAGCACCTGGTGCACTGTGTCGCCTCGATGTACGTATACTACTGATGGACGCGCGGCACGAGCAACTCTCTCGCACCCCAAGAGGTTCTCATTCCCTCTTTACGGGCAGAACGGATATGCGCGCTGCCGTTTTAC
Organism: Torymus texanus; assembly: GCA_036873485.1. Taxonomy (NCBI): domain Eukaryota; kingdom Metazoa; phylum Arthropoda; class Insecta; order Hymenoptera; family Torymidae; genus Torymus; species Torymus texanus. Next base: position 16,729,110 of record JAYJLV010000011.1, read on the forward strand.
TTGGCGCTATCCCTCTTTCGCTCTTCTCCCTCTTTTTCTTACCCCTTGCTTAATTAATTTTGGGTATCGTTGCGATTCTTTATCTGGATAAATATTGACTCAGTTACAAATATTTGTTTTCGAGGCGGTAAAGAAATTTGGTTTAAATAATTCAATAATCAAATAACAGCGTTGATTTTAAATTAGAATTATTAATTCAAACTTTATAGATAACAGTTTTTTTCATCCGTCAAAATGAGCCGTTAGCTGATTGAAGAAATGTATGAAATATGACTTTCAACAGGAAAACGGCTTTTTCATAGTGACTATTCTGGTACGTGCTCTGGTGGCAGTGGCCGTCACGTTTCATAAACAAGAAATTCTTAAATATTCCAAAACTCATTACGAGATAAATTGAGGTCTTTAATGCAACTAATGACTTCCCACTATTTTCGGTTTTTGTAAAAAATGGCAGTAATCAATAAAATTCCATTTAAAAATAAAATGCATGCGTTAGAAGTATATTATAGAAGTATTATTAATTTTAACTCATAAATAAATTTTAAAACATTATAAACAAATATGTATATTACTATAATTATTGTTAAATCTTCCATGTAAACTAAATTGATGGTCAAGCACAATTACGCGTAAATCGTTAAAATCTGATTCGCCCTCCCAAAGCGCACGCGTGCATATTAGCCAGCATGAGAAATCGCTCAATTACCGGGCGATAATTTGCCGATATAATTGAGAGAGCGAACGCGCACGGTGGACGCGTGCCGTCGGGTGCCCGGAGCAAAAAACGCCCAAATTAATGACACGGCGCTCGCTCGGTCACGAGTATACACACATATGTATATAGAAACGCGAGACGGAAAATGAGAGGCACTGGGCGCTCGCTCGTCCAACTCGCCGTCCCGGCCAGACAGCGGTGAGTTCCCTCTCTTACTGTCTTGACTATTCTTACGGGGTGAAAGCAAGGCCGAAAGAGACGGGGTCCCCGTCAAGGACGGGGAAAGCCCTTTCGCCTCTTACTTCCGATATCAATCTCGGTGTGCATACAAGCGTGCGCGCACACTTTTCTTCCGGCTGTTATTTTTAGCCCTTTTTTGCTCTTTGATACAGTGGCGATGATGCCTTTGGAGCGAGGTCGGATCAGGGCTTATTGGGAGTTTTCTTTGGGCGAATGGGGAAGGCGACGGAGAGGCAATGATTTAGAGGTTGATTTGGGTCGCCGTCATTGAGTGCCATCGATGCCGAGCTGTATACATATAGAGGACCATTGTTATGATAAGGAATGCATTTCATATAGGAGAATGGAATTTCAAACTCTGTGTACTGGTACTTGAATACAGTCATTTTAGCGTTACCTATAGGTATGATAATGTAATGAAAATTTCTTTTTAGATAAAACAGCCCTTTCGATTATTTAAATTAAATATGGTTGATATCTACCATCGTAAGAATATATATAACGATTTTATTCAGCGCTACTTGTTAACCTTTTATACACAGTACCTTACCTACAAGTACGCATCGTATTTGTAGAACTATTGATACGAGGAATATGATATAATAATCAAGAGCATTTTCCACCTTTATCAGGTGTACAATATCGGCACGCGAATGAAATAAGACATCGAGCGTATTGCGTGTGGCAGCGTCAATTTCTGATGTCTCGAGTGTTTGTTTAGGCATGCGAACTCACGAGCTAAGAGAGCAACCGCAAATCGCTGATTGATTGTAAAAAGATGATATCGACGAAAAATGTCGGTTACGCCGATTAATATCGCATTCGGCAGTGTCGTATAGTCGGAAAAGTGACTGCGCGCACGTACTACCCCCAACGTTTTTCTATATCGTCATGTTCGTTAGCAGTGCGCTACTGGCTGATCGACGGGTGCACGTGTGTATATATACGAAAACTACCCTTATGGCCAGTGCCCCCGCGTATGGGGTAGGTAAACGACACCATCTGCTCCGTCTCGTACGCGCGCGCGCGCGTATAGGGACTGCTGATGTATATAGTATGTATACGCTATAACGCTTACTTTTACCCGCGAAAAGTGCGCGCGCACTCGCATCGGACTGTCCGTTCGTCGTCGTCTAAGTCTGAATGATTTTTTTTCGTATACATTCCGGCTTTTTTCACGATATTTGATGTTTGAGATTGCGTGAAAAATGGATATAGTCCAACGACATTTTTAAATTCCATTAAACATCGCTGATGTGATTCGTGTTGTTAGATCGATGAAACAAGTATTGAAAAAAATGTGAATGGTGGGAAACCAACGGCTGTGTGAGTCACCCCAAAGCATTGTACCGGGGAATTAATTGTTTATCCTAATGGTTTAAGTACCATGGTAAAGTGTCGAAATAAAATGGGAGGGACTTTACATGACCACATAAATTTGTTCTGAGTGAAGAATTAGAAACGTTTACTAATATTCAAGTTTTATGAAAATAAATATTGAGCTATTGAATATTAAACTACGTATATGGGTGCGCGTGTAATGTGTTTACTACTTACCGAGAGAGTGTCAAGAATCTGAATCAGGGATTTGGCTGAAACTTTAAGATATGTTTTTGAATGTAGGAAAATAAAGAAATCCACAATATTAGGTTTTGATGTTCTAAAAAAATTGAAGTTACGAAGTAATTTTTAACTGTGTATTGAATACAATATTGGACAAAGGTCTTTTCTTAAAATGGTATTTTCAGAAAACTACTAACCAAAATAGATCTAAAATTTTGAGCCGAATCTGTAATACGGAGTCGGCCTGACACTTTTTGGTTAGACTAAATATGTGAATATACAGCATATAATAAAAATTTGATTCATAACCCATAAGCTATCCAATATTAATTTTAAGGTTATATATAAACCTTTTATTTCTGTATAGTAAACATTTCTATAATAAAAAATCAATTTTATCTAATAAATTGAATATTTATGATCGCTTGCTCTTACTGACTAACTAACGTAACGCTTTCATATTCAACTCTCACGTTACTATCATATTGAACAAGACCAAAACGACTACATTCCTTGCGTTATGGTATCTCCCATCGTTCGTATATAACAAGCCGAAAAAAGGCAGAGAAAAACACTCACCCATCATGTGATTAGCTCTGATCGGAGTATCGTCCGACGATAAGCTGGAGCGGCTGAGATCCCGCGCGATGCTGGTGATGGGCGTCAGGGGGGAGGACAGGGGCATCGACTCCATTTTCTCTTTCACCGGTGTGTTCACTTCCGTTATTTTCGACAAAGACTGAAGTTTGACATCGTTCAAGTTCATTCGATGCGATGACATTTTCGATATTTTACGTATTTCCTCTTCTCTTTAGTAATCTTTCGTGGCAAATCGATGCCTGATTTAATTAGTGCGCACTATGTAATCTAATTTCTTCTTACTGTACTATAGTTTCAATGATTACTTGAAGCATTACACTCGTATATTCATGTTCATTTAAATATTCTTCTCGATTAAAATTTATTTTACGATAACGGCAACAATATAAACGACAAATTTATTAAAGCAGTTAAAACAGCGACTGGGTACAAATTGATTGACTTTGTATCATTAACTATTCGAAGGTATTACCTGAAAAGAAAGGAAAATTCAAATTAATAGTCATTCTTATATTAATGTCAAGAGGGTCTTTGAACACTTGAAGTATACATAAACAAAATAAAGTCATGCAACGATTGATTGTCACTAATTTCACTGTAGTCAATATGTATTCTTAAACATTAATCAGACTTTCTATTATCAAAGCACATAAAGTAAACCTACACAATGCACATCAGCTGTTTATCTAATAAAAAAAATGTCAATCAAATCCAGTATTTTCATAAACGACAATTAAAATTCTCCCGCGTAAAGCATAAAATAGTACGAACTAGAGGAATTACGACTTCCGCACAATAAAATTTAAAGACAGACCATCGGCAGGCTGCAACGAGGAGAGGCTAACCGCGCGATTTGCCGACTGTATGCGCGGAGTTGCTAACGAAAGCGAGAGCAAGTGTCAAAGCGCGCGCGCCGCTGTCGCCAGCGGGTGGGTATATATATACGCATCATGTGCTGAGCGCGGGAAGCCCCGCGGGAGAGCGATCGCGTTGCCGGGCCAATATTCGAGATAAACGCCGAGTGCCAACCGTCGTGCGCGAAAGAGAGGCAGAGAAAAGGGGCAAGAGAGGCGAAGAAAGAGTAGGCAAAAGAGCACGCGAAATCGGTCACGGCTATATGGCGAGTTAAGGGCTCCCACATTGCTGTATGTGATGTTGTGCGAATTTCGCTCAGTAGGATAGGTAGCATTTGTATAGGGATGATGTGTTACAATTTATTGTCTTCTGCGAGTGAGTCATTCATTTGGAGAACGTATGCTTAATGGTTCCTAATGAGATAGGTTAAAACAATAATTAATCTATTTGAGATTTTTTAATTTTTGCTATGATAGATTTGTGAATCATGATACATATATTAACAATAATGTTATTGCTCTACGATATTAAACATGCTAACTTTACATTTTCATATTGCAATCTGTAATGATTAAAATTAACTGCAAGGGTGATTCGACTTTATTCACACATCTCGCATACACTGAAATATAGTGGATCACGAGTTACAAACTGTAGCCTTAATGTACGTTATTTTTATGGTACCACTCGACTGAACACACTTAACATTAGACTTTTAAAATAATGTCAGTATAATATTTTATTTTTCAAATATTCAAAGTAAATATTCCATTTAAAAATAAAGTACAATGGATAGTGTTGAAAATAAATGTATATAACAGTTAATAGTAAAAATTACAAGAGCGCGGCTTATATTTTTACATTCGACATTGTGTGACGCGCCTACGTAGGCAGACGAAGAAGAGAGAAAGAAGGCAAAAGATTCGTTATCCGCGAGACTGAGAGTACATGAATGGAGCATGAGCGCGCGCGAGGGTGGGGTTGGCACGCAACGGATGACAACTCTCCCGCTCTTTCTTTCTCTCGCTCGCGCTTCTGTCCTCTTTCTTTCTCTCCCTCGCCTCCTCGCACACGAGTATACCCGAGTGACGGATGACGCTTGAACCGCTATCAAAGTCCCACGACACAGCGCATGGCATTGAATTACGTAAGTGTCGTTTGGTAAACTGCGCTTCGAGCATTCATTTGAAACGATAACTTTGTTTATTTATACTGAGTATTCAGAATTTTCTTTGGTGTGCAGTGCTTGATGAATTGACAAGTTTTAAAAACACGTAACATATGCGAATGAAATGTATTCAATTCATTTTTTAACGTATAAAAATAATTTTACATGAAAGTTTGGGTTTTACATTTACACGTGTTTGATTATACATGACGTAAGATTTACATGTTTCACGTGGCAATGTTTCTCAAAACTCATCCTCAAACTTATATATATATTGACATTCACACGAGCTCATTGACAGTGTCGTTCGTGTCCAACAATGTTTTGCAAGCTAGGGTTTACATTACACTACGTACGCAACGCGAGACGGGACGACATCCGGCAAGCGCAGCGTATATATTTGTCTAACGGTTACTCCTTCACGGATTATATTCACGAAGCATGCATAATTAACGAACGAGAGAGTCTATATAGTCGGGAGTAACACTAAACGTCGACTTTCCTCCGCCCGCCGCTTCGATCTATTTATCTCACTTTTTCGCCCGGCTTGTCCAACTTGGAGCAAAAAGTGTTAAAAGGAAGAAGAGGGTATTGGATCCTGGGTGGTCCAGAAGCTCAAGTTTCGCACTCAATGAGCGTGCAGAGGAGGTGTAAAAAGTATCGTTAAAATTTGTCGTAACTAATTTGCAAAATTAACGACCCATTGAGTTGAATTTGAATTATTTTTTGTTAGAATGCATTTTTCATGACCAAATCTGGTACACAATATCATGCAATTTTATTTATTAGTAATTAGAAGCTTTAAGCAAAGTCTACAAACATAATGGCTTACTGTTTATTTATATGATGTTGTTAGTAAATAGGATTTACAGTCAGTGTAATACAAATATATATGGTATTATCATAAAAGTAATCTAAGCTTAATTTATAAAATATATTGTAGGTTAAACAGTTAAAAAGGATTAAAAAAATTTATTCGAAAAATTTAACATATAACAATTAATAACTAATTAACTACTTTTTATATAATATAATCTATATGTTTTACGAATTGGCAACAAGTTCATATTGACAATACATACCTACAGGTAGCCTAATATACGCATTAAAACCACGTTACGATGCAATTCCACCGTCAAGTATGTAAAACGTGTTGCCTGAATGCAGGAGTATTGCAGGATATCTAGAATTCAATCGTTTGAAAAATATAAGAAAATAACATGATCATTAAAATAATAAAAAAACTTTCAATAATTTTTTTATTTAATTTTTGAATATTATATATCATATAAATAATTTAAAAAGAAATTATTGAAAAGAATTTTCACAATTAAAGATTTCAAACAATATTATTACAATATATGTCTAAAACTCCAAAAGAACAAAGTAAAAATATTGAGCAGGCATTTAAATAGCTTATTCTTTCAGTGGACCTTTAAATTACAGAACATCTGATGTCAAACGTAAACAATGCTGAGCGGCATTTAAAGACCACCCAACGGTCAATTTTTATTATACCGACTTATTGTATAAAATTTTTTATACTTAATAGACTAAAATATACATTATATTACTGCGTAATGTTATTTAAGAATTCTCTATCTAATGTTTGTTAACCGAATTAATTGCATACTCACATGTTTTCTGATAGAAGTGGCGGTTGATCCCGAGAAAAAATTTTGGCGGGACGACGAACTCCTGTCATCTGTACTCGTCAAAAAGGTTATGTTTTACTAAATTACGGGTTCGACCGTGCACTAATGTCATGTGAATACTTTTTAATTCAACTCCAAGGCAGTTTTCAAATAAAAATTGAGAAAATCCCATCCAAATCACAATATTATCGAGTACCAAGGGGCAGCTCTCCTCTCTCTTGCGTGTGCGTCCGGCTCGTGTATTCACAGTAGAATGATTGGTTGACGATGTTCCTTCGCTCCTTACTAATTTCATCGAAAAACAATCTGTTGTTGTTTGCTGGGTAATTAGGTAGCTGAGCTGCCAATATTAAATATTATGGAAAGTTGACTGAGCTACGCGCACGGAGCTCCTGATGGTACACTTTCTCCCTAGCCCACGCGCCCCACTGTATGCAGTGCACTCATGTGCCAAGGCGCGCATTCCTTTTGCTCTACCCGCCTTTTTCTAGAACACCATCCACGACGGATTAGTTGTTTCAATTTCAATGTTTCGATATTGATTCCATTTTTTGGGATGAATCGCCGTTTTATGTATAAATTCAGTTTATAATGTTTTGCTCAACGAAAAACAATTTATGCATTTAAGTGTATTAATTATCATTTTACTTCTGGGCAATGAAAATTTTAAGATTCCAAATTTCAGGAATATTGCTAGCCAACGACATTGCATTTCTTTACATTTACGTTGTAAGGTATAGTTTTGCTTGTTTAATAACAAATGATAAAAAAAAAACAATCGTTTTTGAGATTAAAAAATTATAAATTATCTCGATAAAATACTAAAGCAATATTTATATGAAAATATCTAAATTAAAGAGTTTTCAGAATTTTGTACTACGTGAATCAATTTTTAATTTTTATAATTTTCTCAATAAATAAACAGTTGACATAAATCAATGACAATAAACTAAAATATTGAAATGAAATTTAATTAGAATATCTTATAAAATAACAAATTTCAACAACATGAATAATTATCAGTATTATTGCTCTTATTGGAGTACTGCCAGAAAATTTAAGTTGTTATAATCACTTTTATGTAGTAACTGAAATGTAAAAAAATGTTGAATTATAGTTAAATATACACAATAACAGATGTATCTTTTGATATATTACAAATGAATTTAAATTAAACATTTAAAGTGAAGATTAAATCATTAGAAGTAAATTATCTATATTCGAATATTTTAATTAACGTGTCATACTATATTAGAATTAACTGAAAATGCCGTTTAATATCTGCATGTTTAATTTTAAGAAGATCACTGACAAACTCCATTTTTTCTATATCATAAATTGGTGATTATAAAGGTATTTTAATGAAAGGCAAAAATGAAACAAAGTTGATATAATTTATTTCTTCTTTTATAATATTATAAAAATTAATAATACTCATCGCGTAATAGTGAGTTTTCTATTCATTTTTAATATCTTAAATAGAATAAAAAAACATAAATACATATAACAATTTCTTTTAGTCTTTTTTATGTCATGAAAACGTTTACTATTCATTACTTAACTTCTCTTCTATGTCATGTTAAAAACTACTTCAAGGCACTCAATATTATATATAGCTGCACTTTTTCGACTTCATTGACTGCCTTGTATAATTAATAGAAGCTTTTAATAACATTCTAGTCATACGAGTTTAATACATTTTTCTATTTAATCTCACTTTTAATAGATTCTTTTCATTAAAACCATTAAAAATCTTTAGAAAAGTGTCACAGTCCTATAAATTCGTTAAATTGTTTTTTTGTCGTAATTGACAATACGTTGAAATGGTCTAGAAGGCAAAACATTATTTCGCAAAGAATTCGATAAACTCTTTGGTTTTGGTGGAAGAGGCGGAGGTTTGGAAAGTTTTGTGGGTGAAATTTGTGAGGAATCTTGATTGCAAATTTTGGTGTCATCGTGCTGATAATTTCCATTCTCGATAATTGTTTTATCAGCGTCAACTAAGGTATTATCAAGGCTACTCGAATTATCTGAGCACGATCCCAGGATTTGCTTTTCGTCTTCGGAATCATAAAATTTACTAAATTCACTATTTCCTGAAGTAATACGCGATTTTCGACGCTTTTTCTCATCCACTAACTTTCCATTTTCTTTATTCTAAAAAGCAATTATATTTTTAGTTTGACTAGATATTTATTGTTCTATTTAAAAATTATTTAAAATACAGCCGAGTATTTTGAAATCAGGATTCAAGGTCTTACTTTTAAGAAATCTGGAAGTTCAAAATTAATTTCGGTTCCTCTTTGATCTTCTAATCTCGTTCGTTGTGCACGTTTTAAACCTTCATACAAATCTAAGAATAATGACAATAAATAAATAAATATTTCGTTTGCACTAATATAATTAAATAATAAAAACGAACAGTACTTTTACCATCTCCGTCAAATCTACTTGGTAGCTGTAATTTTACTCCATTTCGCCATTTAGCGATTAAAGGTGGATGGGGTCGATGACTTTCATCGTTTCCACAATCTGAGCCACTTTTTTCGCTCATATTACTACTTTTAAATTTAGACTAAAAAATGTTAACGATGCAATTATTCTTTTTTGCTAATTGGAATTTTTTCAAAAATAATTTTTTCACCTACCGTGACCGAAAATATCACTTTGGCTCCCGGCTCCGAAATGCGAATATGGTATTTTCGGCCACAGTTTGGTAAAAAATAGCATACGCACCACGGGAGGAAAATTGGCCAGCCTACATCTCGTGTTTGCCACCATCGCCTACGTCACGGGTGCCAATTTACACAAGCTGTAGACTGTCCAAGTATTTTTCCTCCCTAGGTGTGTAATATACTATTTTTTAATGTTATACCTTTTTCTTTATGTGAAGAGTTGAATCCCTTGAAAAGAATTTATTCGACAGTATTGAAGAACCTTCAGATTTTTGATCGTCAGACTAAAAAAAAGGTTTATTAATTAGGAATTATCCTTGATATATCGAGTTATAATTTATAATTTTCATGTATCAATTGTTTACCTTGCATGATCCTTCATCACCTTCATATTTAGTATTACTTTTTCCAACACGTAGCTCTTCAAAGACTTTATTTGTTATTTCGTCAAGGGTAGGTTGGCCCTTTGGGACTTCTGGTGTTTTAAATAAAGGAGGATCATCTATGATTTCTAAAATAACAAATATGTTTTAAAGTTGTTTATGTATTTACAAAATTTATCTTTACAAACTTATTTCAATATATGGTACCTTTATTATTTGATGTGAGAGCAAGTCTTGGCGGTGCACTTGCTGCAGGGATATCAACAGAGACGGGATGTCCATCAGCCCAGATTGTAACGAGATCAAGCTTAAAACCATATTTGTTTAAAAGCGGTTTCAGTACTTCTTTCAACGTCCTCCCTTTATGAGCAACAACACTTATCACACGACGAGAAGGTAAATCGACCTTAATTACTTTTGTTGGCATAACTTCCACTTCTTGACTGGCTAATACTGAACTTGGGTATTTGAGATTTATAATCTGAAAATAAAAAGAATATAATTTTTAACAATAAACTAACTTCTTTAAAAAATGTAATACGTTATACAAGACAAAATTAACAAAAATGTTT
>JAYJLV010000011.1:16739635-16775741 GCA_036873485.1 Torymus texanus
ATATAAAAGAAAAGATCTACAAAGTATTATTCTTGTCAAATTGAAGATCAAGGATACTACATTATAGTAAATTCATTCTACATACTACGAAAACCCCATAATTACTTCGATTAGAGTATTGTATATTGAAAACAACGTTTTGAAATGACTTATTGTAATATTTATTTAATTAAAGCCTGTAACTCGGAATAGTTAAGGTTTCTACAAAACTCAGTCAAACAGTATCTTATACACCATTAAAAAATGTTTAAGTGGCATGCGTTGGATTAACTATTATTACCCTTATCTGAAACGAAAACTGTTGAGATTATATAAAAGCCCAATATACCTTCAATAGAAAAAAAAATAAAGGTAGGTTAAAACTAAAACAAACCTCGTCTGTAGCAAGCATAAGGACGTCGTAGTTCGAATATCGCAGAGCGCGTTTGTCAAGGAGGCGCGTAACGACGTCTCGGACGCTTTCCGAATGATTGGTTGGTATAACCGTCGTCGAGCCGTCCGGCAGAATAACTCGACAAAGGCCAGCACATTTCGACACGTGATTCTCTCGCATCTCGTTCGACTGTCCTTCGCAGGACGAGGCCGACTACAAGTTAAAATTATCGATTTCGAGCTTTTCATTTTTGTTTGCTTATACTAAGGGCAGGCTATGGTGCGTTTAAAAATAGTAATCAATTTTCCAACTTTTAATTTAATAATTTACTTCAATCTTATTATTAGTTTATCATGAAAAATTTTACGCGAATCCATTGTAATGTTTTCTTGAATATTTCTAATATTTCTTTAATTTTATATTCTGATATTATTTAAAAGCATCTTACAGTATTATTTTTTAATACACTATTTCATAAATTGGTTTGAGAACTTCTACTTAAAATATGCATCTTTATAAATAAACGAATTAAAAATTTCATTAACGTACACTTAAAAAGAAGATACAATTGTATTAAATGTAATTATGTAAAAGAACATATGGGTAATTTATTAATAATAAAAATACAACTCTCTTTTTACCATAGTCTACCCTTAAATGCTTAAGTGCCGCCATTTGGAAAGTGCGTGTTTGGTGTTTGAAGCTCAAATTCGACAAAAAGAACTTATCTAATAAAAACGGTGCAGTGTAGTAAAGATAACCAATCGCAAGCAAAGAAAAAGAAAAAAAAACAAGCAGTTAAAAACACAAATTGTTCAAGTTTAGAATTCTAGCATGTCACTGCATATACAACAACTTTTCACACAAAACTTTATTAGTCAAAACTGAACATAAACTAAAGTCTACCAAAAGTAAAACGACATCTTACATGTTTTGTGAAAGACTGCCGTAATGCCAGATCCCACGATGCAAGAGATGAACGACTGCTTGATATGGAAATATTATCTTCATCATTATTTCCTTCATTGTCACGTTGTATGGTTGAGAAACTCTTGTAAATTTTTTCTCCTCTACTTGGAGTTTTGTTATATTCAGATTCACCACGATCTTTAGATTTTGATCTACAATGCATAAAAAGCATATAGGTAAATTAAGCATATAATAAAATATATATCAAATTGATTAAACGTTGATTGTATTAGCAAATTGATATCTATAAAATCATTTTATAAATTAATTTTCATATTTATCGTATTTCAGACTTTACCTATTTTTCCTATGCCATGGAAGAATAGATTTTCGGCATCGATCTTCAGCATCAGAATGACTTTTTTTGAGTTTTACGTTTGGGGAATTTGTTAAAAAAAGATCTCCGTCTTCAGGCGATGTGTCTTCGCATCCTGTTTCTAAGCATTTTTGATATATATCTGATCGAAGGAAGCGCGGATAGCTATCGAACTTCATCAAATTGAAAACCTGCTTCTGTGCCTAAAATGGAGAATATAGCTATTTTAGAAACTGTGAAATCGGGTTATCAAGTATTCTGTACTTAATTTTTCGGTATTTGAATTGATTTCTATGTTTTCCGAAATTATTTCCATTACTTCTTCTTTACAATTACTTAAAAACAAATGATGAGAAAAATTATTGAAAAATGTAAAAAATAACGTCAAATACAAAATTATTGACAAGTATAAAAATTTGTTATACAGGCTTCGACATCCCTTTTACGTAGTATATAAAATTGTTTGTTCTGTTATTTAAGCATAAATAAGTAGAGAACAACAAATTTTAATTATAAGTACAGTTTTTTTAATGTGTACTTAGAACTTATTTTTACCTGAGCAAAAATATCTGGAGGTGCAGCATTCAACAATTCTGGCGTAATTTGACCCGCTGCATGGCTGTCGACGTTAACTGGTTCTGAAGCATTATTAGACAAATGTCGTTGATAAATTTGCGCAGCCAGTCGCTTCCGCGCGGCTAAATCTTCTGTGTCGGCATAGCGTTCACATGCTGCCCAGAAGTAAATGTTTTCATGACTAATTTCCTTCTTTAGGTATTTCTGAAAATTCAAATTAAGTTATAAATTAATGAGTTGCAATTACTATTTTTAATGAATAAATCATTACATAAATAACAATTGAAACAATACTTCAAATCTAAATTATATCAGTTTGTATAAAACTAATGTAGTATTATGCTAAGCTTTAATGAAAATATTACAATATTATGAAATGCGTGCAGTATAAAAACTATGCCTTTCTGTCGGGGATTAGTCATCCAGCAATTGACACATTTTTAATAGTAGGTTAGAAGTGAAGGCTAAAATCGATACTCACTGCAAACGTTTGTAAGCCTTTTGGATCTTCTAAAAGCTTTTCGAAGCTTATGGCCCACGTGTGAACGCCGCAACTTGTGTCCTTATCACACGATTCGGTGCTTCCATGCTGAAAAAATATATTTTTCTTTAGTTATCTTTTATTTTCAGATTTCTGATGATTCACAGCAACTCGATATATATATATCACTTATCAATAAATATTCACGTTATATTTGATTATTGTTACTTTTATAAAATCTGCGACAAATTTTAAATGACTGTACGCGAAGCACATGTTTGTTTAGCGAATGCCGAATGACAAGTGTCCCCGACGGAGACAGGAGATATTCTAGACGATGACGTTACTCGCAAGATAAGGCAGAGTTTCAACTTGTTGCACGCCACGGAAAAAGATACTTTCATTGTTTATTTTAATAACCGATAAAAGATAATGATAAAAACACATCCGCTTCTTTTACCACACGACTTTCTAAATGCAAAGAAGTTGTCTTACAATCAAAAAATTACTGATACAAAAAGTTCATGCTACGTGACCTGAAACGTGTTCTGAGCGCTAAATATTGATATTTACCAATGTAAAATAATCCGTGCGACAATTAATAATATCTTTTTCTTTTGAATAAAAAAGGCTTTAACTTGAAAGGATCATATGGTAGCGCTAAATGTAGTGGCGGCCGCGTCTGAAACCGAGGTAGACAACAAAAAGAAAACGCTTTCTAAACACACGGTGGCAAAGGAGGAAAGCCCGTGAAGCGATACGGCACTGGACGACTATAACGGGGCCTACTCAGCGAGGAGGATATTCATGCTCATCAAGTTCTCAGAATGCTCGGACATCAACATAATTACCGTATCGAAACGCGCTTATTTTTGTACTTGAAAATCGCCACTTTGTTCCGTTCTCGAGTGTTATAAACTATTGATTATTTATGTGTGTTATGATAGAGTGTTGAACTGCGTGTATAACTGATTTAAAAGAATTTTTAAATTGGCCTTTTTATAAATGTTTCGTATTGTTGGAAAAATAGAATTGTTTGATTAAGATTAAAAGGATCTTGATATGATAAGGATGAAATAGACTGAAGTGAAGGGAGAGGCTTTAAACGTGTATCTACTATACGTGGTTTAAATGACTATGTAGATACTCGACTGTGAATGCTACGTGTATTAATAATCTACTTTTCATAATAGTTTTTTGGTAAAATTATTTTCTACAATTGTCGACAGTTACTTAAATTCTTAATTTGGGTTATTGTAGTTATAAATAAACTTTGTCACAATTCCATTAATGCACTTGTGCATTCCCATCATTAGGTAAAAGTGCTATTTTTGTCAATGAATGTCGTTTGAATTTTTGTACAAGGTCAGTTTAATGAAAGTTTTCGGTACGTATAGTCATCCCAAACACGCACGAAGAAATTCCTGTATATATACGAGCATTCAGTATAAAACGTCAAGAGCGCCGCATGAATGCAGCGCACCATCAAGCTGGCAAATGAGGCGAGGAATCAATGAACGTTTCTTCATAATTGAAAAAAGACAGATAGCCCGGCTCATTCTTTCTCTCTTCTCTTTGCTGCGCGCAATTAAAAAAAGGCCGTAGTCCATCATTCCCGACGCGTCGCGTCGCAAATAATAAACAAGTCTTTACGAGTACACATAGCGTTGCATACAAGAGCAGGCGGTACATTAACTGGATCAATAACGAATGATAAATCACGCATCCTGTGGCTGCGTAATCGGCGCACTCGTAACACGCGAATGCAATTCCCCTCGGAGCATCGCGCATTGCCGTCTCCGGCGTTCTCACGATATTATACACACTACTACCGCTTGCAGCGCACAGCAGAGAGGAGAGAGAAAGAGAGAGAGAAAGGGAAGTTTCGCGTGAGCGGGTGTGCGCGCGAGCACGAATCCAGGTTCGCGCAAAAATATGAATTGCCGCGGGTCGCTGCACGCGATTTCCTTACCGTGCGACTCATGTTTCGCCGGCGGCGCGTCGGCTCGCGCCTTTTTTCTCCTCTTTCTTCTTGGTACGCCCATTTAATCGTCTTCCTTCCGGGCGAAATCCGAGCGCGATACGGCTCTGGGATTTCGACGAGGCGCTATATATAATGCGAGCTGTGTGTATACGTCTGTGTACGTAGGTAAACCACGATGCTCGGCTTCTCCAACTTTTAAAACTCCGCCGCGGGCTCCGCCCAAACACAGCGCCGAGCGCGGCTGTACGTATGCTTCTGCTGCTGCTGGCTGGCGCGCGCGTGCTCTCGACCTCGATTTCGCTCGTATCGCTCCTTTGTATTTTTTCGCGCTCTCGCTCCCCCAGCGGCGAACGGGACTGTAGCCTTCGGTGGCGCAGCACGTGCACTGCTGAGCGCCCACCGAACTGTCATTCGCAGTCCGCCAGCTTGCGACGTTATTTCGGAGCAGACGATCAGTGTTTCGGATTCCAGGCCGTAGATAACGCGACTATATACCACTCTCTCTTTTCGTCGGGTTCGCGTGCACGGCTGACAGCCGCGAGGAGTGACACACGCGCGAGCAGCCGCGTTGAGGAGTCGCGCTAATACTGAGCGGCTAACCTCTTTGACGGCTGATCTCTCTCGCGCGCTCGGCCCGATGAAGTCGCTTTTGCCCGCCCCCCCTCCTGCCGCGGACTCCGTTTTCCTCGGTCCCGCTCTCGTTACTTCCCCCCCCCACCTCCCCCCTGCCTCCCCCTCCCGCCGCCGTCGTCGTCGTTTGCGTGGCCACGCGTAAGTACGCACCGTCGCGTTATGCTATTTAAGAGGGCGAGGGCCCTATCCGCTTCCCAGGGCTGTATCGACGAGAGACGTTCGGAAGAGTGAGAGAGAAACGGCTTAGCGTGTGCTCTTTCATTCACCACTTCGTTCATTCATCGGCGCGCGTTGTTATACATATATATCTCTTTTTTTCAAGTACGTGGGAATGAATTTGTCGGAAGGTCATTAGCTGTGGGGATTTAATTAGCTGCGTCGTTACAGAGGATTACGAAGGGTTTATTAGGTTCACGGTGGGACCAGCGAGTGTAAATATGGTTTTGTTATTATGAAGTTATGTGATTTTCATATAGCTTTAAATGTTAATGACTTGCATATACTTTTATAGTTTTTAACTTTGGTAAAGGTTTATATAATTCAAATATTATTCTTGCAGTATTATATATACAAGATTACTTGTCAATAAATAATTTTAAGGAGAACAAAATGTATTCAACATCTTATGATAGATTAATGAAGAAAAAAAAAATCAGTTCAAGTATTTATACACGATCTACTGTAAAATATCTAACAATGTTATTTTAATCACATGAAAATTTATAACGATGTATCGGATCATCCATCAACCGAATTTCAGCCTTAGGCTTTTAAATAACTGTCTTAAAGTTAAAATAAACAAACAACACCGTATATATTACTATACGTAACTCTTAAACAATACCATTTTGTGCTTGATTCCATTTAGTTCCAACTTCGATAACTTCCAGCCAGCAAGTCTCCATCATCAGTTAGAGAATGGAGAAAAGAAATTAAGCATTATTAGAGAGCAGGAAAAGCACTAAACGGCCATCATCGGTGCGTGTAGCCCGAGACGAAGGATGTTCACTTAAGACGCTCCAATCGAGTAAATCAAGCAGCCGCGCGAACTCGATAGCAAACAACACGAAATTCGAGCACCTCCGCATCGCACAAGAGCGCAGCGCCCGCGAGGCCGTGGCCACGAATGAATGAATGATTATTGCTCTTTTCCCAGGCGGCCGCGTAACCAGATACATCCGATTTTTCGCTAACCATAAGTATATGTATGCACGCGAGATGTACTTAGAGCGAAATCCCGAGAGGTATGGTATAGCGCCAGCGGCAGGAGCGCACTATAATGAATCGACCGCAGTCGCGCGCCCGCGCATCCCCCCAGCGTGCAAATCAAATTCTATGCGTGCGTGCACACCGGGCGGCGGGCATACAGGAAGTGATGACGCGCCGGGTCGCTCGCGTGCAACCGAGAGAGAGAGAGAGAGAGAGGGAGAGAGGGAGAGAGAAAAGGAAACAGTGCTGTAGAGCAACGGGGGTCGAATTGATGGAACCCTAGGGCCCTTCGGCTTCGGTACGCTACTGCGCGCTCGAGAATTGAGAAATAAAGTGACCGATGCTGTGTATGGTGTTGCTGCGGCTGCAGCGCAATGGAATTCTCCGTTTCTGGTCATACGGCTGCTTTTGCACTTTTCAGTTTCTGATGAGCGTAATAATGCGGGTATGATATATACTTGGAGAAAAAAGCAGCATTGCATCGTCTATTATCGTTTGGCGTGTCATGTCAGTTATACTATAGCCGAAATAAATAATATAGCGAATATTATTTATATGAATTGCAAATATTAATTATTGTTCAAAGCTTTTTAAACGCAGAGTATGTATTTGATAAGACTTCTCAACTTAAAAAAAATTTGCTGATTTATGGAAAATTTATTTGCACAGGTATGCAAAAAATTTCACAAGAATTTCCCAGTCATAAAAATTACCTATAATCTCGGCGCCAGACCCCTACAGCTTCCTAGTTTTATCACAGTGATTTTAAAGATTCTTTCGTACGGATTCGCCGTAGGATGAACGTGCGCGCCCGTTGCCAAGGGAAGTATATGTACGTGCGTTATTGTACGGGTTGCTGAGCTCGCGCGGAGTATACATAATGCGAGAATGCTCTCCGAGTTCAACGGCGGCCGATAGTGTATATAATGACGATTCCGTGCGCAGTGCCTCCATTGCTATGCGGGTTTGCTCTTTTCGTTGCATGGGAAGTTATGCATATAGTATGGATATGCATACACAGCTATATGTTCTCGCGGATGGAGTTGCGAAATTTTAACTGTTGATATGCTATAGAAAAATCGCTTTATTAGCTAAATTGTCTACGTAATTTAGCACAAGGCTGGGCGATATTGTGTGCAATATTGGATGATCGACAATACGATAATGATTAATATTCATTAATTGTACGGTTCGCGTTAAACTTGCTCCAATAAGACTGTGACAATGTTTTATTTTAATTAAGGGCATCTATAGTCGGCTAATAGAATAGCAGTATGAAGTCTGTATATAAACGATCTGATCTTTGAATTTACGTCTATATCTATGCTTTTTTTAAAACACTTATTGTCGTTTTATAACTTTTACCTTAATGGCAAAATATATATTTTAATTGTCCTTAATTGTTTGCAAAACCACTCTATAAAGCCAATCTGATATAAATGTATCAATAATTGTATATATGAAGCTATATAGAGTGCTGTAATTAACTTTATTAAAGTTGATTTAAAGCCATAAATTTATACATTATATATAATTGGTTCGTTTATACATTGCATTTGTAAAATGGGAAAAAGCTTGATGTTGCATTTCCAGTGCAAACGACTATTTTATGCAGTGCTTGCTTTTTTATGTGGGTTGATGTTGCGAGAAATTTGTCGTGATATATCTGACTTATTTGACTTAACTGGGTGAACTTCATCATTATGAATGCCGCAATTTACGCTTTATTTTTATGCATGTTTACATTCAAAGAAGTTATTTCTGTTTTATGACGTATGCTAATGATTTGATAACACGTTAATGGTTGAAGTATTATTGAACATGGTTAGACAGTAGTTATTGAAATCTATCTAATTTATTGATTGTAAAATGAAATTTAGGAGATTGCCAACTACATTTGATTGCAGTTAAAATATTTTCACAGTATACGAGCTATTATAAACATGTATACGCGAAACTGTGTGGATTTGAATCTTACTAATATTTAAATGTAAAATTTATTATTCGCGATTACTAGGAATTAGCTGAACGTAGGATGCATTTTGCTTGCGAACGTTCCCGTAAGTTCTCGCGGATACGACGAAACAACGGTTAAAGACGCCGCACCGAGAACAATGATGTTACCATAATTAACCCGTTCGCGCGAATCGAGTAATCTCTAATTATCGCACAGTCCCGCGGATATCGAGCGCCTCACTGCAGGATTCGCATAGAGTGCGCGTGAAAATTTTATACGACCGCTTCTTCCTCCTTTCCAATTCCATTCATCGTTTCTGATTATAGGCCTTTTGAAACTTACTAATTATTGCTAATAACCCCCCGCCGTTATCATACCTTTAATACTTGAGACATGCTTGAGAAAAAACGATAGTGAACAATTCTGTAAAACCATACATTTTAGTCAATGACAAGAAATTTTGGGCTACAAGTAATAGGAAGGAATGTTTTCTAGTAAAAAAGAACACTAATTAATACAATACAAGTGTTAATATTTATTGCATGTGAGCTAGTTTGAAGAAAGTGGATCTTAATATAGGTTAATTAATTGTAAAATGAAGAAATGATTAAACAGTTAAAATAAGTAACAATTATAATTGCAGACATTAATTACATTCTCAAGTGACTTAAGTATTCTTTTTCGTCATTTTTATTATTTTAATCGTATTAATGTTGACCGACTATACGTATCTCACTATGCCGAGAATTTGTTTAAATTAGCTTTATTGAAATAGAAGATTTATATTTCCTTAACAATTAGAAACAGCTACTATTATAAATTTTTATATTCAAACATGTTTTCGCTATGTTTCATATGAGATTTTTGTTATTCACGTACTATGTTTTACTTAAAGAATGTTTAAATAATGATTATTTTCTTTAATATACTTCGAGAGATTGTGGCCGCAATAAACACTCAAAAACTAATAACGCGTCATTGTGATAAGATAAAAACCAATAAGGAGGATATGCGGGAAAGCTTAAATCCTTGTTTGCTTATGGTCCAATAAAAGCTTTTAGCAATAGCTGGTCAAAATATTTGATGTTCGTTTAAAAATGAAAATTGCGCATTTTAGCTATTCAAAGACAGGTAGTATGAATAAATTACTATGAAAAGACCTGTTTGAAATGCTATCTAAATAACAGAAGTGCAATTTATAAATATCAGCATTCAATATAATGACTTTATAGTATTAATTAAGTTTATATTTTCTTCTGAAATTATTTCTCTAGAAACTAGAAAAAAAGATTGTTTTATAAGAAAATTTATGAAAAATATAATAAATAGAACTTTCATAAAATAATAACTTACTTCTAAAAAAATATTATTTGTAAGGAAAAATTTTAAACAGTTTCAATTCAAATAAAAAACTCGCAGAAGACTATAATTTACGCAAGTTACCAAGAAAATTTAATCAATTGATCTCTGATGCCTGTCCCCTTCGACCCATTTCCGTAAGGCACAAAGGAAACAGCACCGGCGTAAAAAAGATATTATGCGCGTCGTCAACGGAATAGAAAGAGACAGAGTTATGCGCCACACTCACCACGCAATCATCATGCTCGCAGCCGGCAACCTTTCGAATCTCCTGCAAGCTGCCCCAAGCCCTCGACACCTTGTCAGTGGCCTTGCCCGTGTGGTTGGGCGGCAGGGACTTAGTCGTACTGTAGCTGTCTGAAGTTTGCGATACTGATCCTGGACTCTTCTTCAGGTTTTCCATGCTGTACCCTTGTATTTTCACATCGTTTGTGTATACCTATAACATAATTTAAGAAGAATAATTAATGTATAGATAGTAATGTATACTTTCATACGAAAACTAAATTTAAGATATTTTTTAAAATTCATTTGAAATAAGAAAAATATTTTACACAATTACAGTTCTGGTTTTAATAATAAAAGATATTTTTAATTTAACACCTGTCTTTAACGATTAAATCTAATTGTTAAGGTATTGTTATTTATATTTTGTAACATAATAATACATTAATATTATATTGACAGTTTAAAAGACGTTTACTTTTTAATAGGAATTCCTTTTAGACAGTAATTCGTGCACGTATATAAGTATAAAAAAGTATATCAAATTTTGCTCAAAACAAAATTAAATGTAAATACGAATCGCACGTGCTAACATTTTCTTACTACGACTCAGCTACCTAGTAGTACTGCGCAGGCAAAAAGAACCGTTCGTTATCCCCTCCACCACACAACCACTCAACGCTCGAATCGCAGTCGTACAAAAAAGTCAGAAAGCAGGCAAAACACGCACCTTGGGACTGAGTTTGTCGAGCGATGCATGGTCCAGTTGCATACCGATGAAGCTACCGGTAGACTTGGACAAATCCCTGTGGTTTGCACCGGAGAACGAGGATGACGCGGACGCGGAACGCGCGTGGTGCAGCGTCCCAACGGACAATGTCGAGGTGTAACGGGGAGAGCGTGCCAATGCCGCGAGGGCCGCAGGGCTAACGCGCTGCTGCTGCTGTTGGTATTGCCGCTGATGAGCGAACCGGCCAGATGGCACGGCGGGACAGCTGACGATACTCCCCTCCCCGCCGCTGCTGTGTCGGTGGTGTGCCCCGCCGCTCCTGCGCCCCTCGCGCGTCCGTCGTGTCTCCTTTAGCTCCTGGCAGCGCGCCAAGAGCTGCTGCTCCGGGTAGTCGTCTAGGCAGCAGTCAATCGCCTCAATGCCGCCGTTGCTCCTTGGTGGCGAGTCTTCGCTATCCCCGATGCTCCCGGTAAAGTTCAGCGGTGGAGAACTAGCGGCCCTCTCTGAATAGCTCGCGCCAAACGGTCTGTGTGTATAGGTTTTTAGTAATTATTTGGGTTCTTTATTTCATAGCTGGAAAATACTTTTTAAAAGTGTCAACAATGACATTTGAAAATACTCAATAAATAGTTTAATTCGGTGTTTTTTTTGTTTAGTTTATGTAGGTACTGACGAGAAATGATTAATAATAATAAAAAAATATAAATATTCTTTAGTAATTAAATGCAATACGAGCTAAAACAAGAAATTTTTAATTTTCGAATTTACACAGCTGTGAATGAGTACTGAAATGGTAAAAAATTAGTGCAATATATAATACATTATTTGATAATTGGATATTTTTTATACCAAAATTATTAAAAAAATAGAAACAAAATAATTGAATTGCTTTTTTAGCATCTGAAAAGAGATTTTGATAAAGTGAATAAGAACGTTATGTATTGAGTTTCTAGTATATGCGGGTCTGGCATTCAATTTGACAAAGATTTCTTGTAACGACGTATCATGAATCACAAGAGGTTCGTATTAAAAGAAACTTGTATGCATGACACGTTACGTCTTGGGTTTTCAGATGGAGATTAAGAGGCACGCCTAAGACCAAAAGCTTGTTTGGAAGACGTCTTGAGGTCCACACATTTCGAGACTAACAATTCTAACTCTGTTGGTATCACAAATGTTACATGTCTTTGTAATTACCGTGTGAGTAACTTTTTTGTATAAATCCAAAGATAACAAACGTTTCAGCAACCGAACATAAATTACGAACGATTATTAAAGCTAATAAATACAAATAATAATATATACCATTCGTGCATTCAAATATTTAAAAATTTTGCATATTAATTAGGAACTTAGAGATAAAAATAGGGTGTATATAATATTGCGTTATCAAAAGTACGCTTACCTTGTAAAATCGCTCCATCTTGGATCAGAAATTGCTCGAACTGTTAATTTTGAACCACACGGATCTTTATTGCTTCTACCGAGAGATGATACGACAATACTCTATAAAAAAAATATCATCGAATCATTAATTTTTTTTCGAAGTCTAAATGATAATGATAGTTGAAAAACCATTTAAATAGGCTTTTTAATTCATCTTTTTTGTTAAAAGTCATATGAGTAAATCATAGTAAATGTTTCTAATGTAACTTTAATAAGGGTTTGTTAAAAGTTATATAGAACTGTATATCTGAATCTGAATAATTATATATTTATTTTTTAATTTCAGTCATTTTATTATTTAGTATTTATTTTATTTTAGTATTTATTTTCAGTGCTAATACACATTTCATAAATTATTCTTTTCAGCAAACAATATACAGCAATGGCAGAAATGTAAAATATGATAAAATTATTATTAATTATTGATTTCCTTATAAAATTTATAACAGAAATAATAACGTTAATTAAGACTAAATAGTAAAAATTCTGTTTTAAAATTTGTTTAAGATTTCAATATTAGATTCTTAATTCTTGGTGAATCGTTAGTTAAATAACATATGTTATCTAGCTTATTTTGAATAAAATATAATTAAAATCTTTAAAAATAAGTTAAAAATTAAATTAACGTAATTGTAGGCATCTGTAATAGTCCGGGTATTATCCCTTTACGGAACGTAATAACACCTAATCTTTATCGACCGAGTAAGTTTTACAACTTCGGGACTACATAAAAAGAATTACAGCAAATGATACAAAAGCAACTCTTTCCTAAGTTTTACAACATATTACCAATCTATATAAAAATTTTATTTCAAAATATCAATATGTCTGGCGTAAACTTTAAATGAAATTGTTACACTGTAATAGTGAATTTTCAAAAAGTTGTTCGAATTATACAAAAACAATAATGCTTTTCCTGAAAATTCACGAGATCCTATAGTTTTGTAGAAGTTTAAAGTTAAAATAGCAATTTTTCCTCGAGTAGCTTCGAAAATATTAAATGTACTTGACCCGTAATAGTTTCAGTGCGACATCTGTCGGTATCATTACAGATGATTATTTCGAATTTTATTGTTTTTCAGTTTTAATAACTAGTACAACAATCCACTAATGAATTGAAGAATATTACACAACAAAAATAATAGACGAAAATAAAAAATTAATTAGTATAGCTGATGAGAAATATGATATTATCGGGAATCATATAATTCCGTTTACATTTTAAAATACTCTTAAATTTATCACATTTAAATACTGCTTATAAACAAAAAAATTCCAATGTACCTTTAATTGAAACTTTTCACTTGAAACTAACATGTTTAGGAATAGTCACATTATTTTCACGCAAAAAAGTTTTCATGATTAAAAGTAATTAAAAATTGTTTGAATATGTGTTTAATTTAATTGCAATAAAACATTTTAAGTTGAACAAGTCTAAAGACAGATATAGATAAAACAAAACTTACTTGGTTTCTGTTTTAAACTTTTGCGGTGATATATCTTGTTAGTCATTTTGAGGGTTTTTCGGAGTTCATCCGCGTTGGTTTTAGCTCAGGGTGCCCATCGCGGATAAAATTGGAAAAACCCTTAAAATGACTCAAAAGTTACTTGGGTTAGTTTTATCTAGTACAGAATTTATATTATTCAAACAAACAACCGAGAGAGTAACAATAAAAAGTCATAATTATTATGAATTTGATGATTACCCTTTCGTGATAGCTTGGAGGAAACTCCGCGTTTAAATTTCTTTCAGAAAGACATCGACAATCGTCTTTAAAACCAATTCCAGAGTCGCTATTACTCGAATGAGCAGTAGAAGTACTAACATTACTAGGCTGAGGGGATGCAGGAGCTTCCCGATGATTCCGTCTGTTATCGAACAGATTAACATCGCCTTCGGCTGTATCTGCAATATATAACGTCTGTATGGCACCAACTAAACCATCGCAACTCGTAGGGAATTCCTGGCAGGCACTGTTGTGTTCGCTGGCCTTCGTGCAAGTAAAGCTGAAATCCGTGCAGGTGTTTGCATGTACTGTATGATCTATTAGTTTTGAATAGATCTTGAAAACATGGCATGAATTTGATACATCGTTATCCTGATTTTCACTTATTTCCTCGGTTGTGCCAGATTTCGTGAGAATACCGAAATGCATCTTATCTTCATTTGAAAAAGAATTGCAATAAACGATACGATATGAAGGATATTCAGCTATTACACAACCTTCTGTATTAGCTAGTTTTATATTTGCTACGTGAATCGTTAATAAAACCTGCAATAACAATAATTTGTTCACCTATGTGTTTTGAATAATAATGACAAGTGTATTAAGTAAATACTAATTGTTGAGATTAAGATAAATAATTCCATTGTTTTAGAGGGGGGATTCAAATACGCATTAATAGATTCCTCAAGTTGATTATCCTATTTTCTTTTAAAAACTCGAAAAAATTTCAAAGTTAGTAAATTTAATAAAAAGACAGTTTCAACAGTTTTCGAAATAGTTTTTTTGACATAAATATTATTATCGAAAAATGTATTTATATTCTCACGGTGCAAAAAAGGACTGCTTAGGGCACGGATAGGCGTGACAGCGGGCTTAGGGCAGGCAGTGATATAAAATGCTATACGATACTTGCGACCTAAGAGCACCCAAACTCCAATTCCAAATGAACCATTAAGTTAGGAAAAGTTCTATATACATTTTTAAAAGTGAAAATAAAACTATCGGAAACGAGTTTTCATCCGCTTTTTTTTGAGAGCTACTTTAAAGTTAAAAGTAAAATCATAAGAAATATACTAACAAATCTTTGGCTCGATAAAAGTTATTAACTTAAATTTTTGTCATTAATACAATTTTGCACTTGCAAGTTTTACTAAAAATATATACTCTTGAATTGATGCTCTTTTAAAACGTCGTTTAAAAGGGAGTTTAAAACATTTTTCTTGATAATCATATTATAACAAAAAAACTGTATTTCAAACTCTTTTTTTCGTTGGAAATTTTTTAAATATTATATGATATAATAAATTATTTTTTTATAACAGCTCTAGATTATTAAAAATCGTTAAATTTGTATGGATTTTAAATATTCTCAAAATTTGTAAGCATAAGTGTTTAAATTAAAAAGCTTACTCTGATTGTACACAATCGTGCACATATAATATTTTTGTATTTAAATCATGAAAAATTATTCTAGTTATCTAATAAATCTATAACGTTTAAATCAGACTTAATAGCACTCTATTCGTTAGTTAAAAATTCTTAATCCTATTTTTAACAGTTAAAAATAACGTTGATTTATCCTGCGTACCGTTGTCGGATTACGTTTTTCAGCCTTAATTCTCTTGATACATTTTCTAACTAACGACATCATTGACACGGAGTGCAGATGACTTGGAATGTCAATGGTACCGAGGTAACCAAGCACGGCTCTGTGAACAATTTTCTCCGAGTCGCGTTTTCTCGAAGACGGCGGTGGTGGTGGTGGCAATGGGCTTGACATATTCCATCTATGTGGATTCGAAACAATTCTGGCAGTACTTGCTTCGAACATGGCACCGCTTTGTAAATCCCTGACAACCTTGGCTATTCTACAATGCGACGAAGGTGGGCCTGAACTTCCGGAAGCGTTACTCGATCTCGATCTGTCAAAGTACATAAAAATATTATTAGTTAATTATTATTGTTCCTTAGCGCAATTTAAAATCATAAATTAAATTAACTCATATTTCAGCAGGTATGAGAAATTACAAGAACTAAGTGTAGGCAGAAAGAAAAAATGTTATGAAATGGGTGGTACACAAGACAAATACAGGCGCAATGTTGTTAACTTTTTTCCAATAATTTTATGCCTTATTTCTAAAACATTTTATGCTTCACTTTTGAAGTACAAAAGTTGCTTTATCGCGATGTATCACATGACGCAATTACTCTATTTCAAGTGAAATAGAGATTAAAATGTCGGTTTTAAGAAGATATCACATATATTGTACGTTTCTCAATGAACTTTAAAATTAATAAATATTGAAGCTAAAAAGCGTTCTTCAGAAAAAGTAAAACATATCCACAAAACAATAACGTTAGCTTGGTAGTTGAACGATTATACGTATCAATAATTCGACTTGAATTACTGCTCGAAAAAGTTCGTACGAAACGGTAAATAAGTATAAAAAGCTATACATACATGATTTCCATCGATACCGACCTATATCTTGGTTTGGCCGAGCGAGCTTTGGTCGAGGCCACGGCCTCGTCGCTCGAATCGCTATAATAGTGCTCGGCGATCTGCAGTCTGAGTATGCCAGGCGTGAGACTGATCAGTTCGACGACGTCCTCGTGCGGCGTCTTGGCGACGCCCAGGCCGTTGACCGCGACGAGGTAATCACCAGCGCGCAGACCTGCGAGCTCAGCCGGACTGCCGGGTACGATGCAGCTGAGGATACACGGCTGCTGGCCGGATATTGTGAAGCCGAAGCCTTTGCTCGCTCGAGCCAACTCGACGATGCGCGTCCCGGAGTTGACGCGCTTCTTTTTCCGACGGCTATGATGCTGCTGCTGTTGCTGCTGTTGTCGCTGTTGCTGGTGGTTATGTTGATGATTATGCTGATGATTGTGCTGATGATTATGCTGCTGATGGTGGTGCCGCGGCGGCTGGAGCTGCAGCTGAGGCTGCTGGTGCATTCTGAAGTTCTCGAGTGACAAGCTCCGTCTAAAGTAAAATAACAGTCGAAAGTTAGAATTTGTCGATTGGAATTTTGCAAAAGCGTGCTTGTTCAATAGTAGATTCAATGGCGATGTGGCAGTGCGTGAGCGCCGTTCCATATCTCCTGATTCAAAAGGAAGTGAAAGTATGTATAGCAATTTCTAAACTTAATTACGTTTTGGAGTTTTTAGGAATTATAATTCGATAAGGCGAGTTCTTGTATAACGATTAATTGATAAATAACCATACTTTTTGAAAGTAATGAATAAAAATGATTAAATCCATATTAATTTGATTACATTCCGTTAATTATAATACATTTTAAACTGACTATGAAAGATGAGAGCCGATGTCAGAGAACGAGTGAGAATATAGTACGGTACTAAATTTATTAAAGAGCGTAGGAAGAAGCGCTGTACTTCCGGTGAAGGGTTAATTCAACGACTTAAGTATGTACATAGTGAAGAAAATTACAGAAGAACCGCCAGTTAATACGTCGTGCTCCGAAACAACGAGAGCTTAATTTTGATCACTGAAAAACTTATAGAGCGATATCAATCAAAATTAACGGTTGCAAATTTTTAGTCATTTTAAACAATTAAGTTAATAAAAGCACATTTTATTAAATGATGTTGTTGAATGTATACGTCGTGAGTAATTGAATCCCTAGTAATTTAAGAAGATCCATTAATTAGGTCACATAATTTACATAATCGGTTGTGAAATAATTAGGAAATGGAGTTCCACATATAGCGAGTTTACGTAAACTTGAAAAATTAATCTTGATTATGAAATAAACAAAGTTAAAAATAATCAGAATTACACGGTATTATCATTTATTACACGGTTGAATTCAGAACTGACGTTATATATCGGTAAAATCGTACAAGTGCATTCCGAAATTATTCAGGATGGGAATTAGGGTTGGAAAAAATCGGTTGCATACGATTTAGATCCGCAGGTGTTTTGGTGAAAGAGGAGCGGGATGAGAATTTCCGGGGGAACGCATTTTCGAGCGCATGAGGAAGCCTTTAATGAGGATGTCACTTCTTGCGCGGTGGATGTGCGTTATGTAGCGCGCACTATAGCAGGTGCTCGAATAAACAACTTTTAGAGCATGGGAACGGAATTAACCATGCTCGTTTTAGCTCGATACAATGTTAATTCGTCAGTTCCGCTCGAGGTAGTTATTCCGTGTGATGATTTTTTTAAATATATTATTTATTCTTGGTTTGGAACGAAAAATACTTCGATACGCTTATTTAATTTAAAAGACTACATATCTACCTGCATAAAAAGCATGTGAATTGAATTTTTTATCTGCACTCTTATAATTATCACGCTTAACACTTTAAATTCTTGAAAAGCTAAAGATACATGCTCTCAATAAAGTCGTTACTCCGATGCAACAGATAGCCAGAAGATAAACTGTTTGAGGATTGACAGATGAAAGCGCTAATCCTGCTCGATCAAAGTGAAAACGCGTGTTTAAAGTGTCGCGCGCATAGCATTAACGTCAAGCGGGAGATCGTGTGGGGGGAAAAAATATTGGTGACCGCAAGAGTGAGGCATGTAAAAAGGAACAACAAACAGTGAGAAAAAAGAGTTCGCAGAGAGGCTACTTTCTCCTCGCGAACGTCCACTCGTTCGAGGTTAGTTTTCAAATGCCTAAACATATAGGGAGTCCACGGCCATATACGGCTTTTAAATCGTTTTTGGTAGTATTAAAAATCGTCCTGACTCCCGGCACCGGCTGTCTTTAAACAAATTAAAAAGGATTTCGCTTGGAATGCGTCGGACCTGATATGGAGAAAGAATCTGGTGGAGGTATATATACAGGTATACCGTTTCCCTTTCGAAAGCGAATCGCGAAAAGCCTGCCAAGAGAGGAGAGAGAGAGAGCGCGCACAAAGGACACCTACACCCGGGGTTGTAACAGCAGCCGCATCGGCACTTACTCGTCAGCGGGCTGAAAATCTCGTGTTCGTCCTGAGCCCTCCCGTCATTTTGCAGATGTGTCGACGTGCGGGTGCGCCTCATCCGTTCACTCCTTTGCCAAAACCATCGGAGTTCCCACGCAACCTCACCAGGATAGCGAAGCACAGTCACATACACTTGTAGAGAGGGACAAAAACACTCGCTCTCACATGCATATATATATATATACACACACACACACATACACACGGACTCGCTCGCGCACACACGCCACCCACTTGAACTTTTATCCACGGGAGAGAGGAGCAATGTATCGAA
Source organism: Torymus texanus (assembly GCA_036873485.1). Lineage (NCBI taxonomy): Eukaryota > Metazoa > Arthropoda > Insecta > Hymenoptera > Torymidae > Torymus > Torymus texanus. Next base: position 16,758,857 of record JAYJLV010000011.1, read on the forward strand.
GTATTGCAGAAAGCGATATGTACAAAAGACGCGAATTGCAGACTCGCGCGAAATGCACGCAGGAAATAACGGTCGCGTGGGAGCTAGGGAGACGCGCGCGCAGAGCGCATCAAGCGAGCTACGACTGCTACAAGCGCCTGCGAAGCGAGCAACAGGTTGACGTCTGTCCCTCCTAGGAAAACATTCGCCGCGGCCCGCGAGCGTGTAGCAGGCCAGCAGGGTTCGCTGGCCGTCCGACTCAGTCCGAGGAGCGCGAGCGCCGCGTCGCCTCCGTCGTCGACTCTTCGCCGATCCCGAGACCGACACTGGCTATAATCTCGCTATATATGTGTTTATAGCTACTACTTCGATGTGGCAGCTGCACTAGCTCGCCATCTTTCTCTCGCACATGCGCCTGGGTATATATATTTCCGGACTTCGATCGTGCCGCGTCGATCTCGATCGCGCGATCGACTTTCGAGATCGACGAGGAGCAGCGAGCGCTGCGTTCATCGTAACCGTTGGGTGGGGGAACAGCAACGTGGCCATCATATGGCGGGTGAAATAGGCATGTTTGTAGCAGTTGCTCCAAAATTTTCATGACTACTTTATTCAATTTTTTTATTTGCAAACAAAATTTTGATTACAGTCATGAGTATAGATTTTTCATTAATTTGTTTAAGAATTAATTTTTCATTCTTCTAGTACTACGTAAGTATTATTTAAAATATATTATCTAGACACGTCTAAACATTATCGCATCTCTTACCATTTCAAATTCATAAATTTGTGTATGTGGAAAAGTTTAAAAACTTGAGTATACTTACATATCGAATATATTTTTATTATTGAGAAATAATTATAAAAAACTATACAAGTATATTATTAAAAATAAATCACTTTTACCATTTTGATAACTAAAAATTGAATAAATACACCTATATATTAATTGAATTTAATTTTTTAAACCACCGTCTTTTTATTATTTTTATCTTTAGTTTCTCACGTTGCTTTACTCTCTTAACATGTGAAGTTTAAAATTGGCGCCATTTGTGTGAGTGCTTCTGCAGTTTTTGTCAAGTTGAGAATCCTTATCCCTATAGAGAAATGTGGCAACGTCGCAGTGATGGTCTCCAGCTTCAGCTAGTCAAAGACAAATATTTTGACGGAGAGTCGGAGACCAATATTCTGGCTTATGAAAGGGAAATTTATTGAAAAAATAAAAAATTCAAATCGATAAGAGCATAAAATCTACTTATTCTGTTTTCAAGAAGATTTTGATTATATCGGAACGATGAACGTGACGAAATATAGAAAGGACATTGGCAAGAGTTAATATTAGACGGACAATCGAATGACAGAATACAGGTAAACATCAAGTCGCGTATGTATACACAAAGACATATCAAGAGGTTATGAAATATACCGATAAAAATATGTTTTTATCTCTCTATTATCGTTGCTAAAGTAATACGTAATAGTAAGCCTTTTGTTCTTCTCTTAATTACAGAGAAACTACATTTTTTTATTTTAAATGTCATTTTATCAATTTTTAGAATGACAATTTAATATGATCAATAAATAATATTTTAATTTCTGAAAAATTAATGTACGTAAAATTATTTAGAAACTGGAAAAGTAAGTGTCAATAACATTGAGTAATAAACTGTGCATGCTTTCATGATTGTGTACAGTTATGTGCTACTTACTACTTTACAGTATAATTTTTATATGCACAGTTTAGTTAAAAGCAGAAGCAATATTTTTGTTTGTCTTAATAAAGTATATTTTCAAATCTTAATCTATGCTTATCTTAAACAATAAGCAATTCTTTTGTCAAAGATTAACATGAATAATACTCAGAGTTTCTAGAGATAAAGGTGAGATGACATGACTCATTAAAGATGGAGAATTCTTTCAGTCTATTTCTTTTGATCATTGAAGACACACTAGGATCAACTTAGTTTTTTAAATGTATAATCTAGTTAGTAAATATATTTAAATTATTGTGCTTAATTATAGAATAGTGTAATTGCTTAATTTGAACATTAATGTATTGTATTAAATATTAATAAATACATTAATTGTAGGTTTCAAATGAAAGAAGAACATAAATTAACTTCAAGACCCAAGATGAGACCAAAAGTTGTCACAGACTGGAGTGTTAATGATGTAGTGAGTTGGTTGACGCAGACCGGTCACGGGGACCCTCAAACTATTGAAAAATTTAAGGAACATGAAATCGATGGCAAAGCATTGTTAACATTAAGAGAAGATGACTTAAAAATAATGGGAGATTTAAGAATTGGTGTCATCAAAAGATTAAATATTAGCATTAAACTGTTACAAAGAGAAAATGTGTCACTTTTGTTAGAATTGGGCCATGTAGAACTGTTTTCGTCTCAAACATTTTTCACTTCAAAGAATAATGATGTACGTATTTCTTTTAAAATAGTTTTTTTATATATATTTAAATTATACCTATCGTTATGTTGTTAACAAAATAATTTTTGTCTTAGGTTACTCTTAGTGCTGGAACAAATGAAGGTTCTATTGATCATGAGTTTTATTCTGCATCAATTTCTGAAGATGGAACTGCTTCTCACTTACCACCAGAAATTTGGAAGACCTTTATTAGCTTAGGATATTTATTTATTGTAACTTGGATTACTGCTTTTGTGATGGTCATAGTCCATGATAGAGTGCCTGATATGAAAAAGTATCCTCCATTACCAGATATTTTTCTAGATAATGTACCTCACATACCATGGGCTTTTGATATGTGTGAAGTAACTGGAACATTACTCTTTGCTTTGTGGCTACTTGTTCTTATTTTTCATAAATATAGGTAAGCTTAATTAATCACTACCATGTAAATGTATATAAAGACTATTGTTAACTTTATTTTTCACTTCTAGATTCATATTATTAAGAAGATTTTTTGCTTTGTCTGGCACAGTATTTTTACTGAGATGTGTTACGATGTTGATTACTTCTCTGTCTGTACCAGGTGCACATTTACAATGCCAACCAAGAAATATTCCTAATACAGATGCAGCGTAAGTAAAAATAATTTAATTTCTTGTTTGAGAAAATTGTATAGTGCCTAAATGATTTTATTTAACAAGATTTGTGCACAATAAGGCCCGTAATATATTGTTTTGAAATATCAAAAAAAAATTAAAATAAATAAGTATTTTCAATGTACTTTTCTAATATTTATAGACCATTAACTACATAACTATTGCAAACAAATATATACTAAAAGTAGACATATTTCTTGTAGAAATAATAAAAGCTGATTTAATTATTTTTTATAACAATACCGCAAAAAATATAAATGTTATATAAATGTAAATGTTATAACTTTATTTTCAATTAGAAAATTATTTAAAAATTTTTCTATTTACAGCATCTTTTACAATGAACTTTATAATAAGATAGAAATGGCTTATGTAATATGGAGAGGGGCTGGCATGTCTATTCAAGGTGTTCGTACATGTGGAGATTACATGTTTAGTGGACATACAGTAGCACTGACTATGCTAAATTTTTTTATCACTGAATGTAAGTAAATTCTTATATAATATGTATTATTTGGTACCGTTACTTTGTTTATGTTCAAATTTATATAAGGTTTTTATTTATAGAAATTTAGAAAGTTTAAAATTAGCTTACATAAATATCTTCTGAAATATATTTTGTATTTTGCAGATACTCCAAGGACATTGTACTTTGTACATACATTTACGTGGATGCTCAACATGTTTGGTATATTTTTCATACTCGCTGCGCATGAACATTATTCTATTGATGTTTTTGTCGCGTTTTACATCACTTCTCGACTGTTCTTATATTATCATACATTGGCGAATAATCAAGCTCTAATGCAACGTGACTCTAATAGAACGAGGATTTGGTTTCCGCTGTTTAGCTTCTTTGAATCATCTGTTGATGGCATTGTACCAAATGAATATGAATCACCGTCGGTAATCATTTTTAATCTGATTAACACTGTTAAAGATGTCAGCAATCACTTTCGATTGTGTTTGTTACCTCCAAAATCAGAAGAGAAATTAAACGGTGATGTGAACAGCACAAAGAAAGTATCTTAAAAGAATTACATTTAAATTGTTTCTACGAAAGAGGCTTATAAGGAAGCGTAGCTTTCCTTAAAAATACCGTCATTTGAATCGTAAATGAAGTATTTTTATTAAACTGATTAAAATTTCTAATTAATTGTAAGAAGTATATTGTTATACATTTTTTACTATTATCTTGTGTTGAACGTTTAAAAAATTTAGTTATATTTTGAATTTAGTAATATAAATATTAGAAATTGTTTCTTAATAATGTAAAAAAGTAGGAATTCTGAGTCACAACATAATGTGATAAAATCGTTTCGTCTTATTAATCCAAATCGATGAAAGATAACAACGTTCTTTATCTATAAATGCATTCTAAAGACTTGAAAAGTTAACAAAATATTTTGTAGCATTTTTTTACCTTAATATTATACAGATAATTTTTCTCATTCATGACATTGTAAAAAAGAACAGCAACCGTCCTTAGTTTCAATATCTCTTATGTTCAATAAGAATTGTAATATTCAGCATTCCAGATACTTAAAGTTTGTCTTGATAAACTATGAATATATTTATATTTTTTAATGAATTCATGAAGTTTCGATCATCCAGGTGTCTAAATGAATTGTTATAAGTCATATCAATGGTGCTGTTTTAGGTAGTGATGTGTACAGAAAAAAAGGAGAAAGTGTATGAATTTTTTATGCTTTACCATTTATGCGTGCATTGTAAAATCTTGCGCATGCTTTGTAAATTGTCAACGTAAATTTTGCTCTTTCATCCGCATCATCTAAAAGAGCAAAGTAAAAAAAGTAAGAAATCTCTCTGAATTTGTTCACAATCGCCTTCCTAAGTGTACAGTACTCCAAAAAGAATTATTACTTTTTCACGAACATTTTTGTAAAAATGAAAAAGAAAAACAAATTTTTATTATATCGTAGATAGGCTACGTAAGGATTGACTGTAATATTATATATTACAAAATGGTATAAGATAATGTTTTATATGGTGCCGCACAACGGCCACGTCTTTGCCAAACTGAAAAAATACAATTATTAGTAGTAATTTAAGTCTCTTTGTAAATGATGATTTGCGTACATCATGAGCTCAGTTGATATGTACATATTTATATTTGATATGTGATTTATTTTCGTTATGTTTATGTTAACATTGAGCTGCGCTCGAAGTTTTCCGTTTTTTAGTTACATATTGTAAACATAAAAAAGACTTGTTCTAGTTATAAAAGAATCTTCTAATATAATCTAATAAATAATTAAATTAATAAATTATACTTTGTAAAAATCTTCTGTTTGCTCATTGTATTTATTTTACAAAAGACCATAATTGCATTCATCTATCCAAAATAAATATAATTAATTTATTAGTTATTGGCATCGGTAGTAATTAGAAAATGACTTTATTTTCGATTTTCAAAAAGTTTACTGTACAGCTGCAATTCGATTATACACGCCCCAATAGGCCTCAGGCTTTTCTAATTCTAGCGCGTTAAAATTAAACACCCCCCACCCGCACTTCCTTCAGCTTTTCTTAGCGGCTTTAGAAGAGATAGCAACTCGTTTGCTCCCGGTACAATTTTTTACTCTGGAGTGCATTTTTGCTTATTGTGAATGAAATAATAGCTTAAATCATTTAAAAGTGTTTTTATTTATTTAATTAAATAATGCAGTCGACTTGAACAATCATCTATGTAATTTTGTTGATACATTTAAAGGTTAGTATAAGAAAAATCAGTTTTATTTATTTTATATTTTACGTGCTTGGAATCTAAATTGTGACATCACAAATATGATATTATATTTTTAATATATATCCATCGTTGTTTTGAACTTTATTCTAAATTACTTCAGGAAATTATTATTGTTTAATACTGAAGTTTTTAATATTATAGTTTTTATTGTACGATTGTGTACGTTTTAATTATTTATATATATTTATTTTTCTTATTTATTATCTAGAATTTTCAATTTAAAAAATCGTATAAACATGATTATTTCTAATATTTTATGTATTTCAATTACAATAAATGTTGAAAGTACGAATAATTTTGTTATTGACAATTTACAAATTAATCATTGTAGTATATGATTACATGTGACATCTAAGTATCTTACTAAAATATTTTGTTGTTCAAGTATGTTTTACATGCAGAATTATTAAGTTCATATATATCTTTTTAAATATTCTTTGGATATTTCCAGAAGTTATAAAATTATTGAAGAATCAGAAGAAAAATATGTTTACATGGATTTGAGTGTATGGTTTTATATGATTTTTTAGACATTATTTTCCATAAATAAAATAATTTAAGAACAAAGAAATGTTAAAATTCAATTTATAATACGACAGTATGTATAATAAATACTTTGATGCTATAATTTCGAAGTAAAAACTTGATCAATCGTCTGGCCGAGCCGCAGCACCGAGAGGATGAGCGGACCGACGGCAGGCACGTGCGCCGTGTGCGACAAGCCGGCGACGACGCGCTGCGGCAACTGCAAGCTTGAGTTCTACTGCGACAAGGAACATCAGCGTGAAGCTTGGCCCAAGCACAAGTCCATATGTCGGGCCTACGAGGAGCGCGAGGATGAGAAGCTCGGTCGCTGCCTGGTCGCCACGCGCGACCTCAAACCCGGCGAACTCATTCTAACGGAGGCGCCGATCGTCTGGGGTCCGGCAGCCCACACCGAGGAGCGTATTTGCGTCGGATGCGGGATCAATGACGCGCCGTGCAGGTGTCCGAATTGTGCCTGGCCCGCCTGCAGAGTGGCCTGCAACGGCCTCGTCGACGACAACCGTCACGCCTACGAGTGCAATATCCTTGCCAAGGCCAAACTGCTGGCCAGGTATGTTTATATAGATACAGATTTGTGGGTTGTATATAGGAGTAATTAAAGTGTAATTATGGATGGGATCATTGCGGATTATGTTTTTAATAGCACCAGGGTACATGGTTCTAAAGTGGATAAGTAGATTAGTTGAAAGGTCTTTTGTCTATGTCGCAGGTGTAATAAGTGGCATACTATATAAACTTACCTTATTTCAAATTTAAAGGTGCTTCTCGTATTTAAGCCATTATATATTATAATGTTTACACTTTCGATATTTTAATTATAATGATTAATGCTGAAGTATAAATAAAATATATGCAGCATTTTTTTTTAACAATGATGATCATTCTAATTAATATAATTGTCTAATTAGCTAGTCATTTAAAAAAATAAATTGAAATTGTAGAGTATTATATAGGCTTACTTATATATAAATGTAAAAATCACGTTTGCTATCATTTATTGCGAGACAAATTATTAAGAATTTTCAAATGTTAAATAAATTATACAAATAGTTCTTGCACATCTTTTGTGTTGATCGATTGTAATAAACTAAAAGAATTATATTAACTGAATTTAAAAATTATTAAAATTAATGTAGTGTACTCAACTTTCAACGGTCATGCGAGTTTGTAAAAGATGTACAATTATTGCAATCATATTTTCATAATAAAAGTATGTCATTTGTATTATACCCTTAAGTGATATGCAGCTTGTTGGCAACTCATAAGGTTTTAGATAGAATTAATATATAGGGATTTTCAATTTATGGATAATTTGCAGGTAACTTTTATGATCTGCAAATACTTATAAATATCTTCTTTCTTGGGCATTAAAATATTTTTACTACGGGTCTTATTCAATGAACCGTAGTAAAAAGTTAATTATTGCATAATATTAAAAACTTAGTATTTACATAGTATTTACTTCATTATTTTGTACTTAAGCCAGATAATGTATTATGATAAAAGTAACGTTTGAAATCGTTCAACTTGCCTAGTAGATGTTACATATATAGGATTAACTCATTTTACGCAATTGCGTTTATTTACAAAATACTAAGTGTATCCATTTCAAACTGAAATAAGTGTTTTGAATTATTTATAGCATCTACATTTAGTAACTCGGATTAAAGCCAATAGCTGTCATATAATGCAATATTATGCTTTAAATCTCATCGAAAAACTTTGGCACGGGAATGAATTCGAAAATTCGCAACGAGCCAAAATATCTTTCAAGTGAAATAAATATATAAAAGACGATTTTTCATGCAAAAAAAACAGGTGCGACTATCTGCTAGCGCTGCGCGTGCTAATACTTCGTCGTAGACATCCTAAACGCTGGCGCGCTCTGTCAAAGCTTCAGAGCCATGAGAAGGACCGAGGCCCAGGCACCGAGGCCTACGAGGAGACGCAGGCGGTGGCCGAGTACCTGGGCCCGCTACTCGCTCACGATCCCGGCTCAGCCGAGATACTGCCCAAAGTATGCGGCATCATCGACGTCAACGCCCTGGAGACGAACCCACCAGAAGGCTCAGCTGCGCTCTACGAGACGGCCTGTCTTCTGGAGCACAGCTGCGTCGCTAACACGAGGCATACGTTTACCGTCGACGAGCAGGGCAGGCCTAAAATCAGCGTCATTGCTGTTACCAACATTAAAAAGTATATTTATAGTATTCTTTCGCTGAGTTTCAATGTTCAATAAGACTATAAAAATTGTTTTCCCCATTTTGCCGCAAATCACTTTACTTATCAATTTTATATTATTAGAAATTACAGTTTTACCAGATTTGAAGCGCAACTATTATACAACTTTGGTTAAATATCCAAATATTTTATTACAGAGGCGATCATCTGAGCACTACTTACACGCACGTACTGTGGTCGACGCGAGCGCGACGGGAACATTTGCTCGCCACCAAGTACTTCGCATGCAACTGCGAGCGCTGCGCGGACCCGACGGAACTGGGTAGCCACCTCGGTACTCTCAAGTGTCCCTGCGAGAAGGGCCTGGTCACTCCGGACGATCCTCTGAAGCCCGATACCGATTGGTCCTGCAACGCGTGTCCGGGTGTATTGAGCTCCGACGAGGTGGCCCAGCTGACCGACCGACTGGCCGAGGAAGTCGACGCGGCAATGAGCGTTCCCGATAGGGGTATACTCACTGATCTGCTTTTCAGGTGAGTTTCCCTATTGATGACTGTAAGAAAATAATAACTTATTACTTTTATTATTAAGGTACTTTTAACCTTTAGAGGACTGAATATTGAATCGACCCATGATCGACACTTTAACTATAATCATCTGTGATATGAGATACCTTTTTATGCATTTTTTTGAGGGATCACAAACCTCAAATCCTCGTCCTCTATAAAGTGTTAATATCAAACTGTTTTCTTGTTAGCGTTAAACGTTCAATTATTTATACCTATAACTGAAATCTATTAATATTGAGACTATAGCAAAAGCCACGTTTGGAGTTATTGAAAAATTCGAAACTTTATGCACCTCATGTAGATTAGTATAGCATATCAATTTTTTCATAAAGACTATTGCTCTTAAATTTGTTTTTAAATAAAAAATACCTTTTTTTATGCATCTTGTAATGCGCGTTGAGATTAACGTAAAAGTTGACAATTGATTTGTTTCAGGCGATCTTATACTTACAAGGAGAGTATCTCAGATCAGGATCACGGATTTCGTTCAAACTTTGAGATATGTTTTTAGATGCCAAAATATCAAGAAAGCCTCAATAATAGACTTTTAGCGGTATTTTAAAGAAATATTGATAAAAATATTCTATTTTTCATGTTGATTATTCAGTCCCAAAAACTACTGATAAATGCATAAAAATTAAGGCGTCAATTTTATGTATAATTTCATGCATTTCCGTTGCTTAACTTCAAACTTCCATAACTTTGAAAGGAATTGATAGTTTCTAATTCTGCAAAAAGTAACGGAAAGCTCTTGCTCCGTAGTTTTATTTTCTTTTTTTTGCAAGTGTATAAAACGCCTTTTTGGACTGAATAATTAACATGAAAAAAAGAATATTTTTATCAATATTTCTTTAAAATACTGCTGAAAATTTCAATAACTTCAGATTATCATAGCGTTAGGGTCTAATATTACGGCTCCCTTCATATTTTGGCATCTAAAAACGTATCTCAAAGTTTGAATGAATTCCGTCATCCGCATCTGAGATACTCTCGTTGTTAGTGGGTTCAGTTGAAAAATATAGACAAATGAGAATTAATTAGACACTGTTTCTGATCATATGTTCCTAAACTTGTTTCGTAGACCTATTTTATCCAGAGATATAGAATTTTGTTAACACTTTTGAGTCGTGCAGTTATAGTTATTTGAGAACTATTTGATGGATTATCATGAGGCGGAACATAAATTACGTGAAGTACATGAATATACGGCACGTCGCTGTGGAATTACTAATGGGTAAAACTATTTTTTTCTTAGTTTTTATGAATTTTTAATTTTGTATGCTTTCTAGCACTAACAAGTCACTCAATATATTTTTTAATTCCGTAGCGTCCTGCTATATAGGTACATGTATTATAAGTAATTTGGGCTCTTTTCCATGAAAATCCATCGATTAATTTCCTTAAAAAACTACGCACAAATCAAAATATTGAAAATGCTTTATTTCTCAGTAAAAAAAGGTTACAGATTATATCTTGAATCATTTTTCTAATTTTCAGCTGATTTTGGCCTTATAAGCCAGATGTACACCGTCTTTGTAACGAATCTCAAAATTTATAATATATCCAAGAAAGTAAATTACATTTAGAATCTTCATAGTAATGGAAAAATATTCGCCGTCATTATATATTATGTATTTTTAAATGTCGCTTACGCACGAGGCTCATATACCACAACAATTACGTTAGCCGACGTATTACATCTCGCTCCCCTTTTGTTAAAGGCTGACGATACTTCTGCATCCGAGCCATCAGCAATGCATAACGATTGGCCACTCGCTAATGCAACTGCTCCCACCCGAGGAGCCGCAGAAGATCGAGCTCTGCAAACGGATGATCGACACAATCGCACTGATCGATCCATACAGGGCGCGCGTCCCGCTCTACCAGGCGATCGCGCTACGTGAGCTGTCCAGGTGTCCCGGCCAAGACAAGAAAAAACTGTTGACAAGGGCGATCGAGTTGCTGCGATACGAGCCGCCCAATAGCGCCGGCGATAAGCTATCCATTCTCATCTTATCCGACGTTTGACACGCTTAGAACTTGCTGTATTCTTGTTTTTTTTTCTTACTACAGGCGCAACTAGCGAGATTTTTATTCAACAGTGGGAAGATTTCAAAGTGTTTGTTTGCGATGGATGTTTGTGCGTAAATAACATTTCTGATGTTTCTTTCTTATTTTGAGTTTTATTTTTTGCTGTCACAATAACTTCCGTTGCGACGCCTTAGAGAATATTTTGAATGAAAGTCATTAAAATTAAAGTACATAACGAAGAACGTGTATAAGATTTTGTTGTAATTGCAAAATAATGTATATTTATTAAAGCTGTTAAATAATTATTATAATTTATTATTGTGTTATGAAATACTTTACAATATATTGTTATGTAGTAATATTACATTTCTTTTAATTGTCATTATAAAATCAGTTAGCTTCTTAGAAATATCCCCGCAATGTAACAAAAATGGTATGTGAAAATGAAACCTTTCACCTCAATCTAAAAATTGAGAGTACTGATCAATTGAACTTAGTTAACTAATACGACGTATAACATATATAAATATAGTTAACATGCAAATGTACAAAAGTAAATGGTTACTGCAGAAATAAAAAATATTGCTATTGTGTTATTCTACGTATTAGTACAGAAAAGAGATAGAAGAAAGGTTGAGAAATAAACCATTTATATTTCTAAAGATAAAATTTAAATAAGTAACGTAAATTAAATTAACAAAAAGAGAGAAGCCTTGTAATCTAATAAAAAATTAAATTTTGAAAATGTTTTAAATATTTAAAAAAGACTTTTAACTTGAAACAAAAATAAAAAATTTGTAATATTTTTAATAATAATTCTTTATTATAATTCAGGTATAATGAATGTATTAGGCACATTCGTATTCTTATTTTAAAAAGAATAGGGTCCACGTGGAACAATAGCTGGATTTGCGTCAATGTCCTTTTTCCCTGCGTCATCTCGTGGCGTCATTTTAGTTTGTTTTTTTGTTATGCGACACGTTTGCAAAAAGGTTACCAACGATAAAGATTCGCATAGAAACGCATACAGAAATGGATCAAGGGCCGCATTAACGAACGTCAATCCAGAGAAAAAAATTTGTAGGTGTGACCATAATATTCCCGTTAAACGCGTATGTTGTTTGAATAACAGAAACAGCCACACTGGGAGTCGCCCGACTAGAAAGACGAAGATTAGAACGAGAATGATGTTTACTGTTCTCCTTTTCCGTCGCATGTGATTCGTTGTAGGCCTATGGTGAGGTGGAGGTCTTCTATTCTGGCCAATGTTTGAAACTGGAATATATTAGTATTTTTATTGTAATGAATCTTTGTATTCAAATCATAAACAATGATAGGTGTATTATAGATTCTATATACAAGCAAATCGTGATTTAATGATAGTTTTTTTTATTACAACAAAAGTATTTCTTCAATCGGCAATGCTCCTTTTAAGTGGCATGTATGTACGTATGTCAATCACGTAAATCAGATTGTTTTCAGAAAAAGACTTTGATGCTGTACAGAAAATGTTTACAGAAATATCGTGTTAAGTAAACGGAAAAAGAAAGCAGTAAAAGCGAAGAGTCGATCACACGTCTTTCCACGTTCAAAACAACAACGCATTGTTGCTTTTAAAGTTTGACTGACAATTTCAGCTTTCTACGACGTAATCAACATAAACCAATGTTTCGTTTCCCATCCTGCTACGTTCTAAACACCGATAACAATGAATAAGATAAGAAGTATCACCTATATTTAAAAGTCTATTTTTATCGAAACTTCACAATATGAATGACAGGTAAAACATTATATAATTGAATTATCATGGTGACATATAGATTCATTTTAAATGATTCAATGTGTTGAACTGTAGAATTTTTAATAAGAATCAAAAGATTTTAAATAATTAGTTTTGTATATAACCGTTTTTTATTTACTTTTATCGATTAAGTATTGTGATGTAAAATTGTATTAATTTGTTACTGACTTTCTTCAAGTGCTTCTGAAGTTTAGAAACATGAATGCAATATTTACATTCTGAGCCGAATATAATAAATTTGAATTATTATTACTTTTGCTCAGTAAATTTATCGCGAAAAAATTGTTAAGCAATATAATTTTAAGTAAAATTTATTACTAGCTAATGCATGCAGTATGATGTGAAATAACCCGGGAATAAAATAAATACCAAACGTAAGAGAATAGGGTAAAAAACTAAATATAGTTCTCTCTGACCTGTAGAAAATTCCGTGGATTGTGAATCGTTCCCGGAGGAGTGCTGAGACTTGTTGCTCTGCTCTTGGCGACGCCAAATGTTTAGCGCCAGAAGCACGTGCACGGCTATGAAAATCAGCGCGAGAGGAAGGAATATTGTGACGAATAGTGACGTATAAACGAGAGCCGTGTGAGCCTGCTGCGTGGTGCACAGTCTTCCCCTGAAATACAAAGATCGGTAGCCCCGTTTTGTTTGTGTAATATTGTAGTGGGAAATAAAGCGCAATGGTTTCTCAACTTTTAAAGTTCTTTCAAAATATTGTAATCGACAAATCAGTTCAATATTTGTCATTTCTCTTTTTGAAAATTCAAATACCAGTTTTTATTAACTAAACGTGGAGTTAAATATTTTAAATATTGGATATTACGAATGAATAAAGTTAAATTGGTTGGATTATGTTTAGAGCACAAATTGCTACCTTTAAAATGAATTCCAAATTTCTTTATTCATTATAATATATCTATTATAATTGTAGAATAAAATAAATATACGTACTCATAGTACGATAAGTCTTCTCTGATAACATACAACTTTTTAATTTGATACATCCCTAATATTGGGTATGATGCAGCCATCGCGACGATCCAAATTAGTCCATTAAATAATAGAGCGTAAGGCCGCCGGTGCCCATCATTCTGAGGACATTTAGCGGTCAGTGCTCTATAACTGAAAAGAATTTTTAATTGTTTTATTAAAGATTAGGATGAATTAGGTGTCTTAGCAAATGTAAATTTTATGAACTTTTTTCTAGATGGAATGATATATCATTGTAAATATAGTACTAATTTTTTATTTGTTGGAATTAGACAACACATTGTTTAATGCGAGCGTAAAAGTACTAAAATATTATAGCTTCTCGTTCTAAAATTCCAAAATAATATAAAGAGGCAAACCAATTTTTTTATTGTAAATACCGATCTATAGCAATGCCGGCCAATGTGAAGGAGCCAGCAAAAACTGCAAGAGTTTGCAAGTATGGTATGGAGCTGCAAGTCCAGTTAGGCAGTTTCCAAAGTGCACTTGTACGATGGCTTATATTCATTAGTGTATTTGAACCCGAGGCAAGCAAAAGTAACAAATCCGAAGCAGCAAACGATAGTAAAGAACATCGATAGAAAGGTTTTAGCATGGAAAATCGTCCACTCGGCGCCAAAGTGATTCGAATTATCACCGCTATATTGCCAAGTAAACCGACAATTACCACTGGCCAGAGTACAATTTGAAAAATCACTCTAGCTTCGTATAAAAGAATTTCAGTGTCTGTTTCGAGTACGGCACCATGTTCAAATGTTGACGATTCCAAGAAAGAAGACATCATTAATGTTTGTCTTCAGATTATGAAATATCCCCCGGAGTACGCCAATATTTTTGTATTACAGGATTCATAATATAAGTTGTAATTCTACTTAATATAAGTTATTTTCGTGTTTGTATTAAAACTTTATTTCACAATTTTTTTATGCACATTATTAAAATTTAATAAATATTTAATAAACGCAGTTTTTACAGGACTGTTATCCATAAATATGACTAAACGATATTACTACGGTAGACTGAGCGATAACGAGTCACGGAGGTGGCTTTTATGAATTTCTGATCGCGCCTTCCCCAAGACCACTTCAAATGTAGCCAATCAGGACAAAATTATCATCGGTGATTGTTTAACGATCGGGAGATCAACAGATGGTCATTTTCATATTTGCGATTTATAAAACTTTACAAGTTATTGCAATTTTTCATTTACGTTTTTCCATCATAACTTATAATTATTTTATCTATTAATTTTATATTATAATTCATTAAGATTCGAAGCTTTACACAAGTAATTATATTCTCTCAAAGCGTTGACATTGGCCATCATACTGCTAAAGTCCAATTAAAGATAGATATTGTTATTGTGTCATAGATTTTCTATAATTCAAATGTTTTAAAATTCTCAAAGAAATGAGCTCGGAATGAATTTGTAAGCGTATTTTAACGTTATTGATAATATTTCCACTAATACTAGGAGTTAGTTATTCGAGTCATCGAGTCATACTTTACGCTCAAACTTGAATAAGAGTTTGTGACATCTAAAAATGAGTCTTAGTAATTTCAGTTTAAGATTTGAATTGGCGATATTTCACTAAAAAATTTGCACTAAAAACATTACAAAAAAAGAAGTAATAATAGATTCAAAGACTCTCAATTTGTTTTTGTCTGTGTATCAGAACTTTGAATTATTAAACAATTAATGGCTGCCAAAAGTTAATAATAAAAACACATAACGAAATTGACCTTTGTTAATAAGCCATTTTGAACTATTCATACTTCTTACGAATCTTCTTTAAATATTTAAAAAGACAGGATTTTATATCGTGTTAAATATGTATTAAATATTTCTCAATTTTACAGACAGAGCGTGTTGTCCAGTTGCTCTCGAGGTCCAACATAGATCAAGTGACTCGTCTCGAGGCTCTCAGAATGTTTCAACTGCCGTTCGAAATACACTTTATAATCTTATATCATCTTTTATATGTATACACTCGTCCATCACATATCCAGATATGTAATTCTTTAGTCTAAAAAATTCTACTTTCTTACATTTGTATTTTCAACAGAGCATGCAATTATTCCTTTTTTTTCATTTTCGAAAAAATGGTGTATAAAACTATTTGAATTAAATTTGAACTTTATAAAAGTTCAGTTATTTTAAATACAAAAATTAAACTGAACTGTTACTTCTATAACTGACACTATATTGCGAACTGTAAACGTGTACCTACTTGTCAGTCGGACAATTGTGGCACACGATCTTGAATTAACACGGTTCCTACAACGTCTCATCGACTGTAGCGACTGCGGGCACCATTTGTTCATCATAATATGAGCATATTAGCACGGCAAGCGTCAACTATAATTGACGCGGTGTCTGAACAAACGCAGGCTACAAACGGAATAATATGCATTTCCTATAATACATAATCCTTCAGTTTATAAAATTCATAAAACCGTGTTTAGGTTATGCCCAACTATAATGTAACCCAGAGAAATTCATTAGATCGCCTGTTCTCAGAGGAAGATTTAATGATAGCTAAATTACAGAGATACGAGGTTTATGTGTTGATAATGATGGGGAGTAGTCGGAAATTCAAAGCACGAAATATGAAAATACATATTATCGTGTGGTAGCAAAAGCACAGACGATATTACGGTAGTAATATAAGAAATTCTAGAACTGTGATCATCTGCAAAAGATAAACCTTCTGAAGATAATTAAATTCCCGCAAGAAAAATTTCGGCCACGAGAAGTGAACTGGATTGGGAAGAGAAGAAGAATAAAGAGAAAGAAATCTCTTTCATCGACCAGTATATACTCTCTAAAGTTGAATTAGTAAAAAAACCACTAAAGATAGTTAAAATTGCTCCACCGAAACATTAGTGAATATTCACTAATGAAATAGTAAATATTCACTAATTCTTAGTGGAA
>JAYJLV010000011.1:16776402-16794862 GCA_036873485.1 Torymus texanus
TGAGTATATATATATATATATATATATATATATATATATATATATGGGGCACTCTCTGCAAAAGCGACCACCCCCCTCTGCTCAAAATTGTAGTAAACCTAGAATATTGTTTAAGGGTTTAAAATTTAGCTTCACATCTCTACTTTTTCATGCCGTTGGGCCTTTTTCGGTATCTCAAAATGGTGAACCCAATATTGCGGCTAAAAGAGACAAAAACGAAGAAAAAAATAGCAAGAAAAATTCTATTTCTGCCGTTTTTGAAATTTTCAAGATTTTTATTATTGGAATACAATTTTTAGCATGCAGGCTAGCTACAAAAATTTGGCAACACTGTAAGTACCGCGAAACAGCCCCAATCAATCACCCCCTTTTGCACAAAAAATAGCGAAAAAAATTAATACTTTGCAATCTCAAAAACGGCTAAATTAGAATTTTCTTCGCTATTGTTTGGTGCCAAGGGAGGTGATTGGGGGTGTTTCGCATTACTTACAGTGTTGCCAAATTTTTTGTAGCTAGCCTGCATGCTAGAAATGGTATTCCAACGATAAAAATCTTGGCGATTTCTAAAACGGCAGAAATAGAACTTTTCTTGCGATTTTTTCTTCATTTTTGTCTCTTTTAGCCGCAATATTAGGCTCACCATTTTGAGATACCGAAAAAGGCCCAACGAAATGAAAAAGTAGAGATGTGAAGACAAATTTTAAACCCTCAAACAATATTCTAGGTTTACTACAATTTTGAGCAGAGGGGGGTGGTCGCTTTTGCAGAGAGTGCCCCATATGTATATGCATACATATACACACACACACACACACACACGCACATACGCACAGAACACAACACTACAATACGCGCGCTCGTGTCTTTTTCAAGAGAGGTGTTCTCGTGCGGCAAGGCGCGCGCCGCGCGTGCATAGCCGACGACGACGACGACGACGAGCTGAGAGACGACGACGACGGAGCTGTACACGAGCGCGCACGTGCTCTCTCTCTCTCTCTCTCTCTCTCTCTGACTCTGCGCTGCGCCAGTTTATATGGGGACCATTGTAAAATTAGCGACGGGACACAATGCCGGCGTCGCGGCGTCTGGGGTCGCGGCTCGTGCGACCCCCGCGTGCTATATCCGACGCGCGGTTGCGCGTGTGCACACCAGTGAAGGAATGAATCAGTGCATTGATAAAAAAGAACCGCGAAGTGCTGAGACGGCGGAAGACCCTGCGAAGTGCTGTGTATGCAGGCGAGTGTAGTAGAGGAAGTCGTCGCTACCGGATTGTCTGTCGCAAATGCGTGTACCTTCGATGTCGCCTGGCTGAGAGCCGCTATTTTTGCGAGAATCGCGGAATTTTTTTCTACCCGAGACTCAAAGGGATGCAAGTCGATTCGGTGAAAAGGTATATTTAGGGGGCTTACGTATGGGTAAATGGCTTGCAGGGATTTTTCTCTTTCGGCAAAAGTAACTTGTGAATGAATGAATATAGGATGCTGAGTTTAGTTGAGCTTTACTGATTGTATATACATGTGATTTGTCAAGAAAACAGAGTTACGACAGTGTTGCAATTTTTTTTATATATTGCATTTTGACCTTAGAGTTAGGGTTTGGCCAATTATAATTTTCTTTGATTGATAGTAGATGATGTTTTTCATTGGTGCAGGTTTTTACTGCTAGATGCACATGCACGTTTAAGACGAATGCACGTTTATACCTATATAAGAACATGCATTTTCTACAAATTTTACATTACGAAATATCACCTAATGCTGCTAGAAATAATGAATAAATAAAAGGATTATGAATAGAATTTAATATAATTACATAATGAATTTTACAGATTATCCACATTTAGAGAGTTCAACAAATAGAAAAAAAAATTGCAGGCATACCTCTATGATAATTTTCAGATCATACAATAGACACAAAAATTCAAACAATAAAAAACGATCCTGTGATACTGGTTTAACTACAATTTTATTTTTTTTTATGGAAATTTAACATCGAAAAATAGGCGAAAGTGATGGCTAATCAATAGTAAATTCTCAAAGACGCCAAAAAACTTTGTATAAAAAAGTAATAAAGTGGAAAAAAAATTTTATTTTAAGTTAAGCTTAATATTGGTTAGTTATATTAGTGACTATTTTTCGTTCATTTTTTCTATGTTCAATATCCATAAGAAAAATAGATGTGTAGTTAAGGCAATGTTTTTGTATTGTAAGACCTATAGAACAGAAAAAAAATGATTACAGAGCCTCCAATTTTGTTTCTATTTTTAGTGTCTCCGAAGTGTTGACTGGTGTTGAGATCTGTAGAATTTCTCATTCTTATAGGTTTTATTTTTCATGGCGTATTTATTTACGAAACGTTAACAAACGTAATTAAATAATTGAAGTCAAAAACATTTTTATATTGTATAAATATTAAAAATTAGAATCAGCAATGTATTTAGATATTTTATAATTAATTTTAATCTATTTGAAAAGAAATGTAGTGCTAAAACTATAAGATTGAGTATTGAATTGTACCAGTATTTTGACAGTACTTGCATCTATAGAAGTACTAAAATAATTCAATGCAATAAATGTTTATATAGAAAATTATTTGCATTAATAATGCAATGATTTGATTAAATTTGTAAAAGCTAAAAAGGTATTCCATTGTTTATTTGCTTGTTTTAATATAACATACAAATGGTATAGGTTTGAAGTGCTAGGTTGGCGCATTTTTTAGTAAACAATGTTCAATAATAAAACGGTCATTTTAAAATGACTCATTTTACTCCATATTTTGAGTACTTCTTTTAGGCGTAATAGTGAAAATTGGATAAAAATGAAGTTTCGCAAGTTTCCAGATCTATTATTAAATACAAACTATTTTGGTACTCTAATTATACTTATCACTTTCTACATTTTTAAATAAAAGTTTGCGTTACAACTTCTATATAAACAATTATCAATTAATCAGACTAACTTTTGATCAAAATCCGGCGGTCCTCCGCAAAGTCAAGTTGACACGAAATCTCGCGAAGCAGTTGCAGTCATTCTGAGTAAGTGCAGTCAAGTCGCGCGTAGACATACACAAGGCAAGCATATTAAGGCAGGCATCAGCAGTACAAGGGCGGCCGAAAGGGTCCGTGCTCTTCGCTAGTCCGCGGCTTTATGGGGCGTAGCGTCCCGACGCAGCGCGTCGTTTGGCGCACCCGAGCCGTTCCTTGTTCCTCTGCGCGCGCGTGCGCGCTCTCGTCTCCCCCGCCGTCGCGGCGATGATGGACAGGTGACACCCGCCGTCGGAAAAAGTTAACGCGTCGACGAAACGTTCGTCTTGTCGCTGTGCTCCTCGTCGTTTTTACATACGCGCGAAAAGTACGAGGGTGAGCTGCGAACGACGAGAGCTCGCGCCGCCAAAACAGTGACGATTTGAACCTTTTGCGAGAAGGACGGAAGGAAGGAAGCGCTCGCATTAGCAAGTTTACTCTGTGAGGCGATGTTTTTTTCCTTTTTCACGGTGAGAGATTTTTTTTTCGAGAATGTGATGAGTGCAGGCGCCACTGACGCGTGTCTTACCTGTGGGGATTTAAAAGCATGATGCCGTCTTCCGTTTTTTCACATGTTCACTTAATTTTTGTCAAATCGCTGGATAGTTTTTACACTTGACTCCCAGAAATTTCATTTTGAGACTAATTTATTTACACGAAATTATTTGTTTTAATAATAACAACAAAAAAATATTTGAAATATCTGTTGGTGCGCCGTATAACGTAATATATTTATATCTACTACTTCACTATTATAAAGGAATATAAAGCATTTATGGAGCATGGTATTTTTCAATTATAATGAGTCGTTTATTCTATTCTTACGAACCGTATACTTCAACTAAATTGTACGAGCTTTTTATTTCCATATAGTAATATGTCTAAGTAGATTATTAAAAGTTGCAGCATATAAAGCGTTTTGCAAACAACTTTTTATGACTTGTTGCGAGAGAAGATTACATGGCACCTTCGCTCGGCGAGAAGTAACAGCCTGTCAAGATTAGAGTAATGAATAGTTTCCTTTAAAAGCCTTTGAAGAGTCTGTTAATATTTCACAATGGAATAATAAGTAATAACATTTTTGTTCGTTATACCTAGAATTATCTGCATTGCCATTAAAGATATATTGATACATTTGATAAATCGAAAAACAAGGCTATTTAAGGTCTTTGAACGGATTGTAAGACTTGTGAAAGTATGTGCTTCACACTGACGTTTTAATGAACATATCGCAATCAAATTTTAAAAAGTGAAATACAAATAAGACGTAATTTAATCAACAAGGTGTAAATTATCTGTAATATTGAAAGGAAGATTGCAAGAGGTATACAATATGCCCTAACCGATAATTATCATGCCATTGGTATAAATAATAAAATTTTTTCATTCTATCTGCATTATAGTATATTTTATTACAAAAGGCATACCATGTAAACTATTAAATGTCTATGGTAATGTTAAAATTACTGTTATTAAACTAATTTCCAGAAACATGTAAATCCTGAAGAGTTTCAGCATACATCATGCGATTCGTAATTATTCAAGAACTTTATATAGGATCTCTCGGCGGAGAAGAACACAGGAGATCGCCGGCAATCAAGACGGCGGCTATACTGCCGAAAACAAGAAGAGCATCGCGAGTGACACGCGTTTCCCATGCACGAGCAAACGCGTCTCAAGGCATTACTGTTGCGGCCTCGCGACGCGCGCGTAAAACGCACGAGCATCTAGACGTCGTTCAACAAAGTTTCATTGTTAAAGCCAGCCTTTGAGCACTACTGCTGCTACTGCCGCTACTGCCGCTGCTACCCGAGGCCGTGCAATTAGAGAGCTTCCAGATGCAGCGGCGCGTCGACCTTCGAAAAAGAAAAATCATCCTCGTCGTCCCGCAGCTCGGCGCTGTTTTGTTTGAGCTCGAGCTTTTTGGATCCCCGCGCGACACTTCAAAGCGGGCGCGGATTATTTTCTCGCGGCTGCTGATTCCACCGCAGACGCGCACATTGCGTAGCTTATATACAGTCGCTCGCTCGGTTTATTAAACACGTATTCCCCGGCTGATGCGTAAGCTTGCGGGGCGAGCGAGCGAAGCAAGCACGCATAGAGGCGGGAAAAAGGTCCATCGGTGCGCGCGCAAGCACGTGGCGCATTCGCCGGCGCGCTCGCTATATAGCTGGCACGGCGCCCGCCGCGCTTTACATACTATTCTTTATCCGAGAGAAGAGGCCAGGGGACAGCCGCTTATAGCCTCGCTTTTCTAGCGTAAAGGGAAGAAGAGCTCGGCTGCGGAGTCATTGTCACCGCGCGCGAGATGCGAACTTTGACTTACGTAATATTCCGCGGTGATATTTCATTCGGCGACGAGAGAGAGAAAGAGAGAGAGAGAGAGAGAGAGAGAGAGAGAGAGAGAGAGATGCAGGAAGAGAAACCGCCCGTCGCTTCTGTGAGAGTTTTGGGATACAATTTATTTGCGCGGTCAATTACACGCTCTTTGTAGGATATTAAAAGACGGATTGACGGCGACGTCGCACGCGCGCGCGTCGGGCTATATAAGAACGCTTGCAGTCGTCGTCGTCGTCGGCTCTAAAGTCGAGGAAAGTCAAAAAAATATTTCCCTACTTAGCACATGTTGACAGAAGAAAGACGTGCCGTCGGGATATAGACATTGAAAAAGCGGATTGTTTACCGTAAAAATAGATCATCCGAAATTGCACGTGTAATGACTGGCTTCGGAGAATTTCTGCTTATTTATTTTCGAATCGGACTGTCTCCTGCTTTTTTTAACCTGTTCTTCATTAATTTCCAGTAAATTCTACTTTAATGAAATTGAATTAAGTGTAGCACGTACGGAGAAATTTGAATGTCTAGTTATTCCAAATGCTTAGCTCATAGGCAAGTTGCTTGCAGATTTTAATTTTTAAGCTCATTTATGTTGACGTAGATAATTTTTTGTTTGGACGTTTATAGTTTGTCAATATTCAACGTATTATGTTTAATTTTTAAAAAACTTCACTCGAATCAATGAATAATCAACCTAGGAAAACGTTTATTTCACATTCATTGTACATTACCCGGTACCATCATCATTCGCCATACGAAAAAAGCCACCGCAGCTGAGAAAAGCACTCACTGAGACACGTTGTTGGGCAGGAGGGTGGCCCGTATCTGGTACTCGGGCAGCAGCACCTTGGTGTGATTGAAAATCTCGGCGTCTGATGGTCGCTCCGCACCGTCGACCAGCGCCTGTCGGCCCTGGCCCATGCTGGTGGCAATCCTGCGCTGCAGCGGACTCTCCTCCGAGCTGTGGCCCTGGACGCCGCCAGCCACCAGGAGCAGCACCACTAGCCGCACCAGAACACGACAATACCCCGACATCATACCTCCAAACGCAAGAAAGCCGCTTGCGTATGTACGCGACAGAAGGAGAGCGAGATAAAGAGAGCGCAAGAGAGTAAGAGAGCGGATTGATTGACAAACGGTCCGTCGCTCGGAGAGGAAGGAGTTCGACTGGGGCCCGGCGCTCCTACAACTTGCTAAGCCCATGCCAACAAACCCCCGGTTTGTTCGCGCTCCCCTCCCTCTTTCTCGGGCGCGTACGCGCGCCTTCGCTCGCTCCCTCCTCCCTCCCCCTCTCTCTCTATCTCTTGCTCTCTCTCTCTCTCTCTCTCTCTCTTAACTCCTTCGTCGTCGTCGTCGTCGTCGTCGTCGCCGTCTTTTTCTTCTGCACACATACGAGCGCGCAAGAGAAAGACGACCAACCCCGTCAGCTCGGTCCCCCTTCATCG
The DNA here is from genome assembly GCA_036873485.1 of Torymus texanus. Classification (NCBI taxonomy): domain Eukaryota; kingdom Metazoa; phylum Arthropoda; class Insecta; order Hymenoptera; family Torymidae; genus Torymus; species Torymus texanus. The sequence goes on from JAYJLV010000011.1 coordinate 16,783,210, forward strand.
AGCTGCTGGCGTTGCACTTTTCGATTTGCCTTTTCTACGATAGGCTGATACATCCTGAACCCTACGCGAGAAACTGCTCGATGACTGCGAGGAATGTCCGGTCGCGGATTCTTTTCGACGCGCGGAAGGGATGAGGTATGACGTTGGTGTTAAAAGATCCCCGTTGTGATACTGTTTTCTCGGAAGAGTATTAGATATTAGTCACGATGCGATGGAAATTTCTACTTGCAAATAAAATCTATCTATCATGGTCTGAGAGAAGGCAAATTATCTTTTTGCAGAAACGAAGTTATCCGGATCAAATTATAACGATATACAGATACTAAAATGGGTTCGTTGAGGTTTTATAAATAAATAAAGATATCTTTGATATTCAAGTGAAAATCTCTTAAGATTACATTTGAATTTCGTGTTAAGAAGATACTAGGACATCGACTAAATTATCAGCGAAAATCAAAGTAAAAAGTCGCAATAAGTGAGATACAACTAGTTTTTTATAAAATTTTGTTTGTAATTATAATTGCCATTGATTATTCGAATTAGTAATAGTATTAAATCTGTCAAAACATTATACTATAAACATTCATAAGTTTTTCTCTACAGATGGAAATCTTTTGTATTTTATAAAAACTGAACAAATTTGAAAATATTTAATGTAAATTTACGTCATGAAATAATTAGTATCTAGACTATATATTTTTAGAAACTGGAGTAAGTAAAGAAATGCAGTAAAAAATGGTACGTTTATTAGTTAATAAATGTCCACGAAATTGGATAATTTTGTACCTGCTACCAAGTTAAATTCATTCCAACAAAGGATGCGTGACCGACCGTTTTGGGTTAGAAATACACCTGTTGCTCGAAAATTTGTCCGCTATTAAATTTTTGTGAAAGGCTATACTTTATATAATTTCAATTTGTTATCCCTATAATATATTATTTTCTCAAATGTTTAAGCTGATTAATAAAATTTTATATAAATTAAATAGTACAACCATAAAGAATTTGAGTAATTTGCAAAACAATATAAAATTTAAAATATAATGAACTAGTACGGTTATTTATAGAAAAATGTTTAAAATTAAAAAAACAAAAGCCTAGCATCAATAAAAATTTACTAACGTAGATCTGAGTATAATTAATTGTGAAATATCATTTGAAATATTAAAATAAATGAAACTACAATTTAAATTTTATGTATCCTGACTGAATATAAAATAGCAGACTACTTTATTAGGATAATTAAGTTATAATAAAGAAATGTTAATGTTCGAGTAAATCATAAATTGAATGATTGTACGTTAGTAATTGCATTAGTAGTTTCTTCCGGTAAAAACATGGTATTTGTATGTTTACATACAGAGGATACAGTGCTCTGTACTCAAAGAGCTCAAACTGCAAAATATGTTTCCACATCTAATAGCCCTTTAATCGGCAGAAATGCAGTAGTTGATTGCATGCACAAACGCAACCTGTTCCAAAAGAAGAAAACACGATATTTCTGTCAATCATACCAGAAAGAAATATGGAAAAAGAAATATTACTCGTACATATGTATATATACGAAAGCAAACGTAGAAGCGAGGAATCAGTTAAAAAAGAGCAATGAACGTAATAGTCTTAGAGCGAAGGGGCGGGGTAGAAAATTATCTTTAAATACGAGCGTATTTACCGGCCGGGCGGCGAGCGCGCATGTCAAATTATACAAATTTCTCGCGGAAGCCCCGTCACGCGTTTCACCTACATTCCTGCTCGCACACACATAATCGCGCGGGATCACGCGAGACGCGCTCGAGCGATAAATCGGGGGGCCGGCGAGAGGTTTGCCTTCGTCAACCTTCCTCGGCACCGGGGCCATCTTTAGCCTCATATGCGGGATAGCTCCGAGAGTTATAATAGAGAGGAGAATTGGAAGAGGAGGAATGGCAACTGGACGAGATATTGAGAATAGCACGCGAGAGGAGCTATAAATTTTTCGAATTTATGATTTTCGAAGTAGTTGTTCGAATATATATATATATATATATATGTATATATATATATATATATATATATATTATAGATACGCCCAAAAGGACTTTTTTCATGTATTTATTAGTTAAAAAGTAAGTATCTTTCGATACTTTTGTTTCCATATCTTACGTTGTCATCTGTTTTATTTATCGTCACTAAATCAACACCTTATTCGTCTTGTATTTGCTTATGGTTAATCCCTTACTACGGGTAAAACCCAAAGATATATACGGATATATGCACAAGGTGAGCCCACGGCCTTTGGCAAACGGATGTTATCGAAGCTTTGTTCAATAACTTTCAAATTCGAGTACATGAGGTCAAAATGAAACCGAAGGAGCGTTCGTGAAATATTTTTTTCAGTTTAAAGTTTCTATATGGTAACAATAAAATTTGTGTACACGTGCGGGTACTGTGTACAACTATAGAGAACTAGTTAAAGTATAACGTTTTTCGAAATCAATTCACAGAATGGGCACATATAATATACCTTCTTATAAAACTAATTAATTCAAAGTGAGTTTGCCGCCTCAAAAATCTAAAGTAAAACCAGAGAAAAGCTTATTCGGCATCCCGGCGCGGATCTCCCCTATAAATCTCTTTGTTCCATTTTCCTACTTTCCGAAGCAATCCAGCATTGCGCGTGCGAATAAAAAGAGCGGACCTCGTCGCGCTCGAGCGAGAAGTCGCTATATGTGTCTTTTCTTTTGCCCGCGACGACGACGCTGCCTCAGCGTTGTACTGAGCGCACAGCTCCGCTATACTACTGTGCAGTATAGCAGCCGCCGTCGGAAATCCAACGGCATCGCGCTTATTTCGGAGAACGAATTCTCTCTCTCTCTCTCTCTCTCTCTCTCTCTCTCCCTCCCTTTCTATCTTTCTCGTTCGCGTGCTATATACACTAGGCACTGGCGCTATTTCCGTCAGCGCGCCTCTTCTCTCTTTCACCTCAGTGCGTGCCTGTGTGCGTGCGCTCGCGCGACCGACGAAGAAGGGGAAGCTCGACACAACACATACGAGTATAAGCGCTCGCTCGCTCGCGCCCTGAGTTTCCGGTCCGACGGGCGATAGCGCCAAGAGCGGGGGATGACGAGCGCGAGATATGCGGAAGAATGCAAAGGATTGCGCTCGCGCACGCGCGTGTATACAGCAGGCGCTGCGTCTGATTAAGTAGTTAGGCTGCGTTGCGGTCAGACGCCTTGCCACCGCCGCCGCTGCTGCGCACCGATGTCCCAACGCATTTCCCGCCGCGGTGGGCACGCGCTCCGGTTTGTCGGAGGCCGCAGTTGCCCTGTCGTTTTTACATCGAGGCAACGAGAGATTCGCGGAAACGCGCTCGCCGCCTGTGTATATGCGCACGTACAGGAGCTGCGCGAGCTGCGGTTTGCCGTTTCACGAGGATAAGTGGACTGCTGTGGCGTGACATTCATTTTACGCCTGATATTTATTTCATTATCTTCTTTGTATACGTGCTGTTGTGATGCATTTTTATAATGATGGCTTGGTTCGAGTTTTTTTTATGCTTTACATTATATAGCTTTGACGTAACTATATACTTGGGTAACTTATGTTTTCCTCTGGAGAATGTGGTGTATGTTGAATGCTAAATATATTACGCCCATTGAAACATTTTTCGGCAATTTAGAATCAAAACGATTTTATTTCCAAGAAATGCGACGAACGCCGTAAGCAAAGTAATGTAAACCACTAATTTTGAGAAATTCAACCATAGAAGTATAATTTCAGCTGCGTTTCTGTGAAGCCATTTGTGAAGTTGTGGTCGATCGTGTGCTTATGCAATTCGAGCTGCATACTGCGTTTTTGTTTCATTTTACAGAAAGATTTTCAACAATACATATAGAATCGGATTGAGTTATATAAAATATTAGTATAATACATGCCAATTTTACTGGATTTAGTAGTGTTTCATTTTCAAAGTTCGATAACCGCTTGTATTTTTTAGGTAATGTATTGTGGAAATGTTATATGCCCTTTTGAAAATATTTTGACATTATGATGAAACTGCTGCCAATTCATTGGCACGTAACTTCCTCAAACTTAATTTACTGATAATTTTTAATCCAAATGTTTAAAATTTAAGACTTTATTTTGTACGGGGAGCCCATGTTAAATGGTTTGTGACTTTATATTTGTACTTTTTCTATTGTTTATCATTAAGTAGCAATTATTGTTATATAATTTTATATTTTACAAAAAAAAAATAAAGATAATCTTTTTTTTAATCTTTTTTTTATACATGATGATAGTTGAACAGTTTTTTTAAAATTATGTAAGCTTGTAAACTGTTGACGGACTGCGCGCATTCTTCGAGAATTATGATATCCAGTAGCTAACTTAATCATGATTCGCCACCACTCGTAATATCAATATTTTAAATTAATTTTAATATACTTCATCCCGTAACTCTGCTCAAGCTTTGCATAACGTGCACAGTTTACATCATAAAATACACAGCACCTTTATAATTACTTACGTAAAATATCATTGTCGTGAAATTTAAACATTTCATCAGCGCATGTATATACAGTTTATCCTCGAAATAATTCATTAACGAAATCCCCCGGGTTGCCACTTGTTCGCTAACGGTAATAAATACTGTTTACAATCTAAAATCCAATACAGCCGTAACACCGTTACGTACTTTAAACTCTGACGAACGGGCAGAACTTCATCTTCGTCGTTCTTCGGTCCATGTATGCTTGCCGCATGCATATATATATATAACAAACGAGCCGCGGGCGATGCGCTCAGCGAAATACGAAGTGCCGGTTAGGCAGTGGTAGTCTCCGAAAAAAAGGGGTGGGGATCCTCCTCTCGTTCGGGCCCGCGCACGCGTGTATATACATATAGTATAGCGGCGCGTGTAGTATAGGTTATACGCGAAGCTACAGCAGCAGCAGCAGCAGCGCGAGAGACGATGACAGCGGGTCCGCAGTGCGCGCGCGCGCTTGGCAGCCTGATAAATCATGGGCCGCGCGGTGTGGGAACTGGGCTCCTACATCTGCGCACGAGCGGGGGTAACCTCGCACAGCATCTCCCTATATACCTACTCCGTGTGCGAGCGCGCGGTCATCCGGCAGAACGGCACGCTCTCACCTTGCCCTTTCTTTTTCGGAGCTCTGTATAGAGACTGATCGGACCCATTGGTTACTTTTCCGAAAGTTTCTTTGGAAACAAGCTTTTCCATGCGATAGATAGATTTGTATTAGCTCAGATGAATTAACAAGGAGCTGAACTAAAATCTATGTAGGATGCAGGGTTTATTCAGTTTAATGTCAACCTTCACGTTAAACTTTAAAGTGTGTGATTAAATTGCCTTATAAGAAATGTTGTTGAGTATTCTTAGACTACTTCATAGGGTGGAAAAATTCTGTCGATAGAAGAATATCTTTAAATTTCTTATTTGTACTTTATGCTATTAATTATGATTTTTTATACTAAATTAGCTACAACTATTAAGATTGTAGACTTTGATAAGCATTCGTCTATAATTTTTGTATGAGGCAATATTTTCCTGGGTTTCAACAAAATCGATAATTTAAATAAGTTACGTAATTTTATTGCTAGAACAATTTGTTAAGAAGTGTTAAACTATTATGAAATAACATATGGAACAGTATATGAATTACAAACGGTGATGACATACGATTATAAGATTTTTATAAATTAGAAAGCAAACTTACCAAGTTAAAAAATAAGATAAATTGTTATTGAGTTTATCAATATTATTACTGCAATCAATTTGAATGGTGTAACAACAGAATTTTAGATTGAAGAAAACTAAGTCACGGTAACAAGCTGCATCGTACATTCACGTGCAGATATGAACTGCAGGTCGAGGCAACATGTGTTTTTGATAAACGTCAAGAAAATTTATAGCCGTGGTACACATTTCCAAAAGACACACTGTATCCAGATACGCCATGCATCTTGTTCATAACGACAGTTGTGATTTAAAGGTATTTTTTACGATCGTCATACTAATTTAAAAATAGAAATTGAACATCAGATTCCTCTAAGTACATTCATATAGGGTTAAATTGAATGTACCAAGTATTATTATACAAATGTATTTCAATTTTTTAATTTTTTTTTAAATAGGTAATCTTACATAAAATTATTTACAGTTTATTAATAACTGCAGTAATATTTTGCTTCTTCAAGGAGGAAGCTTTGTAACGAAGAAAAAAATTTTCAGGCAAAAAATGCTTTAAATGATATTTTAAAACGAAATATGTTAAAAATTTTCAATTTTGAGAAAATTTTTTTTACTGTCTGTATGTATGTATGTGTATGCGTGTTTGTGTATGTGTACAAAACTCTCTATATATCTCGAGAACCAAACCATCGATCTTCGTCGGTCAAAGTTTATTTTGTTTGTCTCGCGAAAAAAAACTCAGCATCATCATTGATTTAACAATTGATAGATTTCCGTTTTTTTTATAACCAAAAAAAGGTTTCGAATTTTTCGTTTTTTTAATTTTTACATATGTAGGAGTCAAAATTATTTACCAGTCTAAATTTATTTTGAAAGTTCTTTAAATTGCTTACATTTTTATTTTTTAATTTTTAGGTTATCATTCATATTTCATTTGTTATTGAGAAAAATGTTTTTAAAATTCATAAATTAATTTCTTAGAATAAACCATTTATTAAACTCATTTAATACAAAATTAAAATATCACTTGAAATTTGGTACATACGTAGCTTTTTTCTATTTTTAGGCTGAGTTTGTTGGCCAGAAACATCTGACTGTTACGAACGAAGATATTGGAGTGTTAATATTTTTCTATCAAATTTTTTAATACCTTTTTCTCAAAGAATATTTTATTAATCCACTTGAAATTTAAACCACTTATTAAATTCATTTAAATCAATGTTAGATTAAATTTTAAAGACCTTCATTTGTTAGAATAAATTTACCGAAGACAAATGTTGGAAAATCAAACGTCATCATGATGATTGATATTTCAAGAGTATGATACTCAATTTTTTATAAATAAGAATAAAAGAAAATAAAAATTAGCTTAAAGTTGCGATGTATTTCTAAAAGAAGTAATGAATATTATTTATTTAAATTTTAATATATGTATAATTATTTTGTGCATTATTAATGTAAGTTATTAATTTATTAATAATAATTTGTAAAATCATTTTTAACGTAAATAATTTATATAATAATACAACAAATTATATTGTACAGTTATCTCATCATTTTAATTATATGTAGCAATGTACCTCGAATATGTTATCTTACTGATTATTTTGTTTTTTTTTACAATTGTATTTTAGTGAATATTAGTGATGATTTGTATTATTATTATAGTATCTATATGACATATAAGATATCAAAGAAATCGATGTTATAAGCATAAATTGTTTTTAATAATTATTTTGAAATTTAAAAAAATTATGTTAAGAAATTATTTAAAGAATTTTTAAATATTATTACAAATTATGTATTTTTAAAAGAAATAAAGAAAATACATTCTTTAAATTTTAATATATTTGTAATTATTTTGTGCATTATTAATGTAAGCTATTAATTTATTAATAATAATTTTTAAAATAATTTTTAGCGTAAAGAACTTATATATTAGCACAACAAATTAAGTTTGAGGAAGCTACGTGCCAATGAATTTGCAACGGTTTTTATTTACACTTATACAAATGTATAATTTCTAGAATTTTGTACAATTGCAGTATATTGGATTCTCTATTGGATTTAATTGAACAATGACTGGCAGCCTACACGTAATGACCTTGCCATAAAATCTAAGCATGTGTTTATTTCAATAAATTAGATGCGTACGAAAATTATACATCTGAAAAAATAAAATTTTGACTCATTGTTTCGTCAAAATTATACCAGTCGCAAACGAGGCAGTCGATCGATGCATGAACATTTCCCCTGTGAAATTGTCGAAGAACAAATGACTCTAACAGTCTAGCCAGTAATCAAAGCTGATGGCATAACTCCGTTCCCTTTATGCCACGTCCCGTTTTTATTTCCGAACTTTCTCTCCAAGGTGCATCGGCGTAATAAAAGACGGAGGTTGTTAGGCCAATCCGCTGATTAATTTTTATAGCCGTACAATATCATAATCCGCGAAACCGACAATCTCGGCCCGCTCCCTGATGTGTTTCCCCGGCAAATGACATAATTACACATCGTGGCCACAGAATCATCTCCTGGGCTTAAAAACCCTACTTCTCGAAGCATCGAATTAAGCGCGATCCGCACAAATCGATATCGATCTCGCACGTGTGTGTATGTATACGTGCGCGTGTGTGGGTATATATACACAGAACTTTGCCGGCTGCTGCTCTCTCTTTCCGCCCTTGATCCGCGGTACACGCGCTAACGGTAAATCCTCGCTCGCCCTCGTCGCTTCGCGGGCGCCCGCGCGCACGCATGCAAATAAACACGCAGCGATCGAGCAGCGCCTGTGGTGCGCCTTATATACTGCTCGGAGCGTTGTTTTGCACGCTCTTTCTCTCTTTTGACTTCTTGCAACAAAAAAAGCGCGCAAACGAGGTGTGTATACGCGAATGTTTATATATGCGTGGCGCGAAAACGAAGAGAGTGAAAGAGAGAGAGAGAGAGAGAGAGAGAGGAGGAGAGAAAACGAGCGCACGCTGGTCTCGCGTTTCAAGATTGAAGGCTCTTTTAACAAAAGGGTCGAAGCAGTCGCCGCGCTGCCGTCGGATATCTCGCTCTAGCAGGGGCGTAACTCCCCATCGCCACATACACCCGAGCGCCTGTAAGGATTTCCAAGGCGAAATTCGTTTCTCTTCAGCGCCTCTCTCTCTCTCTCTCTCTTTCACTCGCTCCCCCGCTAGTAGTCGCCGTTGTCGTCGCCGTCGTCATCACAAGTGCACCGACTTCTTTGTTAAAGAAAAGGCGGGAGGCGAGTGTCTTGGCATAGTAGCTAATTCGAGGATCGTAAAGGGCCGAGAGAGAGAGAGAGAGAGTGAGAGAGAGAGAGAGCGAGATAGTCGCCTCGGGCGGCTTATATAGCATATGCGCGCCCGCGCCTTCTCATATGTATACATATGAGCGGCCCGACATAAACTCCCATCAGGAGCCACGTCGACCGCCGGACGATTTAGTGCGAAATAAAGGGCGGATTTCCCATTCACCGAGCGAGCAAGAAAGAACACGAGAGGGAGGAGGAAGGGGGTAGCGTCGGAATTTCGGCGGCCCCGGCTCGTTATGCTTCCAGGTTGATTCCCGGGCCCCGGGACTCGTTGGGAGAGCGAGGACGCCGCCAAAAAGAAAACGTTTAATTAAGAAAACGTTTAAAAAGAGCGCCAAGCCAAGCGCCAAGCAACAAAAAGGAGCGGGTGGGGGGAGCGTGCGGCCTATACTTTGCGAGCCCACCCCTCTCCCCCACCCCACCTATCCCGAAATATGTAAATTCGAGTGGTAATATACCGCGAACCGGGCCTTGATTTTGTGCGCAAAACACAGTAATGCAGCGTATTCTCTGTATACAACTTCCCGACGCATAACCAGCGAATGTTTGTATTTTCGAGTTGGTCTTCGCTTCTCATTTTTTTATCTTACATGGCGAGTGCCCCGCGAACTTCAACAGGGCGTTAAACTTGTTGTGGGGCAGTGGAGACCGACCGCAAATTATAACAATTGCAATTTTCGTCGGGGTAAAGGATTATTTGCTGAACATATATGCTTACATTGCCGAAGTAGTCATTTTTGGCCTTTGAACAAGCTTACTTCAAAGACTTTAAAAGCTGTCCAAGCCATACCACTTGACGATAAAAAATGTTTCATTGTAACGAGTTATCGTGAAAGTGATGCAATTGAAGTACGTTACTTAAATGAATGGCAACATGATTAATGGTGGTACAATCAATGATTTATGAGACAAGAATGCCTTCAATATTACCAGTAGTTTTTGTTGATATCATCACTTGAAGACCCTCTTCATAACAATTACAATATACTTGAAGTCTATAAACTTTTTTAGTATATTGACGTCAGAGATTGATTTTAATTACATGAAATTGAAATTTACAACATTTACAAATAATAGCATTCATTCAAAATCAACACCTGCTCCCCTTTAATGGCAATATTATAAAAGGTATCATGCAGTAATTTTAAGGATCTTTAAAATGTAACTTAAATCATTACTTTACACCCTTACTAACATTTACTCAATATTATGAGAAAGATTTTATATTGCACTATTCCAATTGATCAAGAGTCAAAGAATAAATATGATTTGTATAAGAACATTCAAATTCATACACCAAATTATCTTATACGGTTTTGCATATGTTTCACGAAGTAGTTAGGGGGGGGGGGGGGTACAAGATTTTATGGCTGATTTACGCAGGTAACACTCATAACTAAATATTAAATTTACCGCAGAAGAAGAGAATAATTTTTAGCAAGTGCCTTTCCTTAAATTTTCGACACAGTCAATTCAATTCATGGTTCGTTATATATAAGGCACTTGCTTACAATATATTTTATATTTTATTTGTAATTATTGAAGCCTGGGCATTTCACACCTTTAACGATGTTTACTTTTGGGGCTGAGAGAGTCCGCAACGTTATAATGATTCGTTTTTCATGCAAACAAGATTGAAATTTTATTCAAATTAGTACGAAGACAAAATTTGTTCTTTTCAGAAATTACTATGAAAAGAGTATTATACTTATATTATCACATAGGAACGCGTTCAATCGTTAGAAACTTACAAATATCTGTTTAAATTACTGAAATATATCTGATTGGGTGAGATTTAGGGGGGTACCATTGTCCTACTTTATAGACTCCTCTATACAATTTTGAGAATGATGTCATTATTATGTTAAAATTTTACTAAAAAACCACTAATTATTACCTGTGGTTTCGGAATATCGTTTGCTCATTAAAAAACTTAGAGAAGTGCCATCTTCGTTTTGGATAATTTATTGTATTTATTTTTTTACAGGGCGAAATAGAAGAGTCGGTAAGGTAGGACTAAGGGTACCCCCTTAACCTAAATTATTTAGTATTTAGTTAAATCTACAAATGTATTCGGTATTTGCTATGTATGTATTCTGGGTTTGTTAATTCTGTTAGTCATACGCTATGTTTTTTAATTCTATAAATCATTAGTTTTCCTATTAACAAATCAGAAGTTTTTATGTTTCATATTCTTCTGGGTGGTATTTTTGAACATCAATTTTTTGTAGAATTGTGTCTTAGCCTACTTAACTGGTATTCTTTAAGAGAGTTCTATCTTTTGACAACATGAGTTAAAACTCCGACACTGCTTAGTTTACACTTGGCTAGTGCAACTAACAAGCGGGTTCACAAATAACGTTAAATTTGAAACACGATCTTATGAGTCTTTATAAGCTATTAATTTAATAAACAATAACCTTATACAGGCGCATTGTTGCGAGATCTTGTTTTTCATGGAGACTGATTCGCGAAAAAATGCATTTCGCTACAAGTAAGAAATTTATTGTCAATCTTTTAAGTTACCAATAAAATGTTTAAAGATACATTTTATTGCACATAAGCCCTGGTAGAATTGTGTCTATCGAAAATAGACAAGAAAATAGTAAGTAGCTACTAAAAGTAGCTAATTTCTCGGT
>JAYJLV010000011.1:16797864-16814105 GCA_036873485.1 Torymus texanus
GGCCAAGAAAAGTATCTAGTTTTTGGCTATTACTGGAGAAACTAGCTATTTATTAGTCAATTAATGGAATCGATTTCCACCAGGGAGACACCATGTTTAACTGTCCAAAAAATTCATTATTATCTTTTTTCCTATGCCATCTAGCTTCAAGAAATTTGAGCATAAATGTTTTAACAATATCATATAACATTGCACCAAATTTTAGAAAAGTCCAATCAATAATTCACTTAGCGATAAAACTTCCTTAAGTCCTATTTTTAATTTCATCCAACTAAAGAATCACACGATTCGTCAAATTATTCGTCTAATACATATAATTTTTTTACTAAAACAATAATATTTTAAGTAGTAAAAATTTGATAATTATAGTAATTATTAAGTTAGTAATTAACAAAAATCTCATTTTATTTGATGAAAAAAGTAACTTATTAAGAAGTTGATCAGTATATATTTCAAGACCTTTTTGCGGATAAAAAAGGATACAAACCGCACGCTGATTCATGCAGCAATAAATAATTATGTTTCTTGCGCCAGAATGTGCCTGGGCTGATTCGAATGCATAACGTGAAACCTTAACGAGTGACTGTTTGTAATTCTTCTTCGGGGGATCTCAAGACAAATATTACGATTGCGAGAAAAGAGAAGAGTGGTGCGCAAACTTTTTGCTCAGCGCGCGGAACACGCGGCCGCGTGTTGCACCTGATAAATAGATATACCACTTACTTAGAAAAACGACGCGGCGACTCACTATGGAAGAGCAACGGATAAACTCGTTTGTTCCGATGCGTCTCGCGAGACGACTTTGCGAGAGCAAATTGCCATTGAATCGGAAAACTTATGGCGATAGCTCTGCGTATAAGTCCTTCGAGAGTGCCGGAGAAAGAAAGGAGAGAGAAGAGAGGAGTAAAGAGAAGGAAAGAGAAGGAAGAGGAAAAAAGAGAATCGGCACGAACACGACTTCGTTTGTATGCTGATCTCCAAAGCTGTTGTTTGCACGCGTGTGTGCGTGCGTCAAAGCGGAGGGTTAAGTTTTATTTTTGCGAAATTCTTAAAAACTTCCATAGCTGTTACTGAATGGGCAAAATTCAGGCTATGAGTACATGTACATTTTAATACGATAAGTTCTGTTACAAAATGTTATAATATTCTTCTCACATTTGCGTCATTAAATGAATCAAGCATTCACTAGATACTATATGATATTGCAACTACGTGTATAGTTAGAATTAAATTAAATTAATGTCACAATATGAATTTACTAAACAAAAGTTCGATTTCTGACAATGATAACTAAGCTGTCATTTTTAGCTTTATGTATGAAAGATATTCATAGCAAAGTATGTAAAGAGTTTAGAGTATGAGGAAATACTTTTTTGATTCTTATCATTAGGAATAATATCTTTTGATCTAGGTTTTTATTTTCATGAAAGTTATACAATGAACTGATATTATTATCAAAATGTTTTTTTGAGGTTTTACGATGACTGTACTGATAGCAAACTTCTTAATGATCCAAGTATGTATATGACTAACATTCACCTATGAAAATATGAATAGACTGAAAAACTCTTTATTATATCATTCAAGGTTATATCTAGAGCATGTCGCGTTGTTCGAATAAGATAGGTATGAAAGGGTCGAGCGAATACTGACATATATATAGACGGATAAGGGCGTGCTGTGCGGTCAAGTGTCGTTTGCGAAACCCCCATAAGTCTCTTGGGTGAGCTCTTTTTCTCTCCGGGCGCGCGCATGAAGACCCATACAAGCAGCTAGGGCATTTTGATATTGACCTCTAACTCCCTCTCTCTCTCTTTCTCTCTTCCTCTCTCTTCCTCTCTCTCTCTTGCTCGCTCTTCTCCTTTCTCTCTTTTTCTCGCCTCCGCCTCTTACTCTCTTTCTCACTTGGCAGCTCGTTCGGGTTGGCCGACACCTTCTAAGTGTTACTCGCCTAGTGTTGGCCGCGCGCGGGTATCGCGCTATATAACAGCTACCCGGGCTAAATCTCGCTCGCTCGAACACGCCGGATCTCCTTTGGCTACTCGGGTGTCGAACTCTTTTTCTCTCCTTCTCTGTCTTTCTCTCTTACGCGTCTGCTCGTTTGTCTCTCGCGCGGGGCAATCCGAGATCTTTCAGACCCGAATCCAGGCACTGGGAGCAGTTCGTGTCAAGTGTGAACTCATAAAATCCTGCAATTTTTAGGAACGTTATTAGATGAATAAGAAAAGAAGTTGTGCAATATGTAAGTATTTTGGGTGTATGAAATACAAAAAGTCAAATTTTTATCAATTATTACCATGGCATAAGATCTTAATAAATTAACAATTCTGATAAGATCATATTATAGTGAGTACACGCACATTTCATAATCTAGAGTCGCTGCTGTACAAAGATTCAATTTGATTTTGATGACACTAAAGGCGTTCAAATTTTAATTTTTGTTACTTTGTCTAATTTCTTTATAAAATAATGTTGTGACCGGTGAAATGTGAGAAATTCGAAAAAAAAAACATTCGATAATTTTTATTTAATTCTTCTGTTTCATTTTTTAGTTGATAACATTCATGAATTACACCTCGTATGCGAAGACAGGGGTACAAGAGAAGGCGAACTTTCGCAGACACGCCCGACAATTGACAGGAAGCGGTCGAGAGCTTCTCTCGCCTCTCAAGCTTTGTTTTAGGTCTGGGCGCTTTTCTTTCACGATATCTATTTCGCGCGCTCTTTAGCCGTTCGTCGCTGCTATCGCTGTTACTCGTCTCCTTTGGCCTCGTGCCGTAATTAATAGAACGCTAAGCAATGATTAAACACTGAACTGATCACTCACCGGATGGCCAAGCTTTGACTCCTAATCGTACAATTTATATTATTCACGCTTAAAGCAATTTTACCGAATAAGAGTTCATTGATATTGAGTGCGTATGTGTGGAAGGTAACTGAGACAAATTAAGTACTCGATTATTTGAACAAACTTTACGTGTTCGCTATTTGTGTAGGTTCATTTTGTACGGTCTTATTTATGTTTCACCTCGCAACTAATGTGATACAAAACAATGTTTAATTCGAATCTGTTTACATCAATGTTTAACAATATTGTTATGTTTTATATATATTAAGATAAAATGATTATTATCGAAACATCATTCTGAAAGTAATTATGTGAAGTACTTATTTAATCATATAATTATTTTATCAATTAAAATGTTATAAATGGCTTTAGAAATATTAATATTTATGTACATTTGCTTTCCAGGATGGTGTTTGTTCATCCAGAGTTTACCGATAGGCGGTACTTATTAATTTTAGGGTTAAAAAGTATTGTGATGTAAGAAAAGTATAATCCCGGGGAAAAATGGTTTCGTAGCCAATATATTTGCAATAGTATGAGCAATATATTGGTAATTGTTCCCTTATCATGTCTACATTAGTCCCATATTTTTTCTCGAAGTGTGGGCCACATGTAAATATTATGTGGGAAAACTATGGACAATATTCAGTTAATATTCGGCTGAGGTGCCATTCATTGATAACAATGCAGTGGTACATCTTTAACTGTCAATTAGTGATTATTCACTAATTAACAGTGGATTTTTCAGTGGTTATTAAGAGGGAAAAGCCTAAAAAGTTGTTATCGAAATATCTGCTGATACGCGCAAGATTTTCTTTAAGGATGGAATAACAAATGTTGAGATCTTCCAAGGAAATGTGCAGTGACGATGTCTGCAAAGTTGTGATATTTTGAGTCCTAATATTACTAAGATTTGGCGCCCTTAGAGTCATGCCACCTTGAAGGAGAAGGTCTATTCTGTTGCAGATGGTCTTGATCGCTACAAGAAGCGCCGTGATGAAATCGTTCATATATAGAAGGTTTCGTATATGGTAGTGGTTAATATGCAGAATACAGTCGAATTTTGAGGACGGGAGAATATGGTGATGTTCGAGATGCTAGATGTTGTGAAAAAGTCTTTTGAGGAGTTTGAGGAAGGATTGAGCTAGAAATTATAAGCCTAATTTTTTCAGCGTTATTCTTAAGGTATAAACAGTACTAGACATTTTTTGTTAGAACTCGAGGCGGAAGCCGCTTGTAAGATTATCTTGAATACTTCTGTTGAAACGGTGAGGATATAGTCAGAAAGCTTGATAATGATGAGGTTGTCGATTTAGTCCAGCTTAGACGAGCGAAGGCTGCACGGGTATTTGTTTGCAAAGTTTGCGATGGCGTTGTAACTGTTGAAAGTGGCTACAATGTAAATGATTGCATTTTTCTGTTTGACGAAGTTGGAGTGCATGCATGATTAAAAAAAAAATCTAACCGACAGTTGGAAATATTGCCAAGTCTAATTTGGAAGCTGTGAGAGACTGTCTATAACTAAATTGGGAAGAAGGTGACTATGGGGATGGAAATTGGAAAATTCTCGCTGAGGAATTTATTGTTCTCGACTTCTAAAGTATGATAAGGAGTTATCTGTAGTGATGAGTGGAAGAAAGGTTGATGTAGGAGAGGTTCTAATAGATGAAGAGCTGTTGCTAAGAGGAAAAAGGTTATTATTGCGGGAGGAATGTGGAATTTTTTATATGACCGCTGCTCATACTGGGATTGTGGAAATTGAAGTTTTTCCTAATAAAGATGAATTTGTAGTTGGAGATTGAGTCGATGTTCTTATTTTCGATATTAGAATGAGCGAAAGGCCTATCGCAAAATCCGGAGACAGGACGGGAAGAAGTTGGAATATACATAAGGTTTTCGAAGTAAGACAGAATTGAGGGGACTACAGAAAGATGGTAGGAGAAATGTAGGAAGAAGAAGAGGAGACTACATAGTTAAGAAATCATAGTGAATAAGGGCTAGATTGCATGTCAAGAGTTGCTGTAAAAGAGTATGTAAAAACCAAAGAGCTGTACACTGAGGATATTGAGGAAAATTTTGGGCTACAGAATGGAGTGAAGCCACGTTAGAGGCTAGAATGTTCAGTAAATAACACTTTTTGTTTGCTTAAGGACGCAGGAACCGGCATACTTAACTTAGACCTGCATGGAAATTTATTCGTCGGTGAGATTGGGAAGGGATATTCCTGTAAGATACCTGTTGTTAATAAGTTGATTAACTTTGAAACGGACGGTCTGAATAATCAATATTTTGTGATCGTCAGAAGGAAGATGATTTCAATTTGATATTTTGGAGGACTTTAATACTGTTCCAACGCTACTTATAATAAAACATACTACGTTAAAGCGACTCCTAGCTAGAGGGTTACCGACTCACACTCGCTGTGGTTAAAGACCTAAATCATCCTGTTCACCAAGAAACATATTAATATTCAGTGTTTCAAACCATAAAAAAATTAGCCGTAAAGCTGAAATTCGAATCCTTTCTGATAAAAGTTACAATGTATACGACGCATGCTAGTGTAGTTTGTTTCAGTTCGCTCGGGCGCAAAAGTCCAAACCACGTTAAAATCTCTTTCTCGTACTGATGACGAAATGTACTATTTTCTACTATTCTATTCAAAGTGGGCTTTTTTGACCGACCTCCAGACATAAAGTGATGTTCATTGCGCGTATGAAGAAGTGCCTGAAGTACTGCGTAAAAATAATATCTATGAAAGTTAATATTTCTTGCGACTTTTTTAAATGAAAAACCAATATAAAGTACAATTTTTCTCATCTCTTCTGGTGAAGTCAATGACAATCAATATAAATTAATTTGTGCGTATGAGTTTGTATTTGTACATTCGTATATTAGATGACAAACGTTGGTCTGATTGCAGAACATGGAATATTTTTTTTACTATATATTGAAGTGCCATTTTATAAATATTTGTGAAAGGACAGAATTCAGCATATCCCAATTATTTTAGTTATTAATTTATAAAAGTAAGTGACAAATGCAAGACAAAAAAAAATACAGCGCAAGTAAAAAATGATCGGTAATATGGGCATACTCAGACTATTCGATTTGAGATGTATTCGTTCATCCCAACTCTTTTTGATGATACGAAACTAATCCTTAAAGTCGGCCGACAGAATAATAAGGAAGTGAAAAATAGCAAGGGCAACCGATATCGGCGAAGAAAATATGTTTCTCGCTCCGAGCAGCTTTGTTTCCATAACTCAGCCCCGTCCGAAGAAAAGTCGCTCCGTCAAAGCCCATCCTCTCTCTCTCTCTCTCTCTGTGCGTCATCGCGCCTCTTCCCTGGGACGCTGCCGATTCGCGTGTGCGGTGTGCGCGAATCCGCTGAAAAATCGTCGGGCCCCCGGCGTCCCGCAGCGCGATGGCGACAGTTCCAGCGACGATTTCATTATTCCCACGTCGCAACTTATGGCTGAACACGGAGAGAAAAGCGCACATCTCTCTCCCCCTCCTCCTCCCCATCTCTCTTCCTCACGGTAGCCTTTTTAAAGTCTATAGTGTGCAAGCGAGAGAGAGAGAGAGAGCTCTCTTTCTCTCTCTATTCCTCCTCCCGCTCCTTCTCCTCACCCGCGATCCACCTCCACGCCACGCTGCTTCCGATGCATCCGCAAGCATGAGAGAAGTAGCCTATGTGTATACACGTCTATCTCTCTCTCTCTCTCTCTCTCTTTCTCTCCCGTTCTCCTCGTCTCACTGCCCCTCTCCCTCTCTGCATCGTTCTCTCTCGCTCGCACACACACGCTCGCTCCCTCTGCGGAGCTCTTTCTTTCGAAGGGACGCTCCTTTCAACCAACGTATTACTTATTTATTAGGTCCTTACGGGTGGTCCCGCGACATGACGGAATCGATTACGTGGATTCGCGGAACCCGAGCAAGTTCTCCGTCTCTCTTCTGCCAGCGCGCACGGCCGCTCTTCTTCCCTTTTTCTCCTCGCTCGCGCTCGTTTCTACCGCGTGACGCGCACGTTTGCTTTTCACCGCGAGCGCGCGCTCGCTGACTTTCGGGGCCTGCGCGCACGCAGAACGAGAGAAAGAGGGAAAGATAAAGAGTAGGGGAATCCTCACTCATCGTTTTCTCTTTCTCTCCTTTCTCTGAGTCTCTGCCACCCATGCCTTTTTTTCTCCATCTACTCACGGCCTACATACGCATAATGCATGCGTAAAAAAGGACTCCCCCCAGAAAAAACGTCTATATGCTATCTTGTACGGAGTAACGGAGACAAATGTTATTGTAGGCGAATCTGCTCGAATATTGCTGCTGTCCGCTGCGAGCTGTAAGTGCAAATAATGAGATGAAAGCTTGATGAAAATCACTGGAAATGTGAGCTTTTTCTGTAGGTCAAATGTTTTAAAAAATTAGCCATTTGAACTGAAAGGTTGATGTCATTAACATATTCTTATGGACTTTAATTACACGAATCTTTAAAAATTATTTGTATATTTTATTTACTAATTTGGTATTGAAGCATTGCATAATATAAATTCAATAAAAAAATATTGGTTTTTTGTATACAGTACATGAACGTACATGTATTACTAAAATACTGATAGTATTATCAGTAAATTATTACACTTTTTAATAATAAAATAAATGACTTGGAGTTAAACTTGTCTTCGAAGCAATAAATGATTTCTATTCTCATTGAAATTCAATGTTACAGTTCTAAATTAAGACGTATAATACAAGCGGACGATTTCATACAAGGGATTCTTTTTTTTCGTCTGTGAAATGCTAAAACCCCGAAAAAGTTTCAGGTCGTAACTCACCGCTGGCAAAAACTATTTAAATCTCAAGCGGGGCCTTCAAACAGTACCCTCAGCTAACTTGAAAACGACAAAACTTTTTGTTCTCATGTCACAGGGCTCTAATTCAGACAAAAGAGAAATAACGTTATGTAAATAAAATTTACAAAATAAATTAGTTTATTTAAATTTTTGTATCAATATTAAAAGAAATAAAGTAACAATATATTTTACAAAATTAAAGTCATACTTTACTGCAAATTGATATATGTTCGAACAATACAAATATTTTCATGTGGTTTTAGGTACAATTCCAACTTTGTGCAGTAATTATAAGATTAACAAAAATGATAAAAAAAAGGAAAAAGAATATTAATTGGATTCGATTAGAAAATTAATTTTAATTAGCTCTTCTTCTTAGCTCGCTTCGTGGAGAACACGAACATGTTTCGCAGATCGTAATTAAATGATGATTTCGTTGACTAACTCAAGAGGAATTAGAGCAGCTTTTCGTGCTCGCCTATTGATTTATACGCGCATGTACAACATCGTAGGAGATG
This sequence comes from Torymus texanus, assembly GCA_036873485.1. Taxonomy (NCBI): domain Eukaryota; kingdom Metazoa; phylum Arthropoda; class Insecta; order Hymenoptera; family Torymidae; genus Torymus; species Torymus texanus. The sequence continues at coordinate 16,806,078 of JAYJLV010000011.1, forward strand.
CGGGAGCCCCTAAAAATAGTAGAGCTATCGGGCCCATTGTAATTAAGGAGCCTCATTATGCAATAAAAATAGCGATAATTGGCCACACATCAATCCGGGAGACAGTAGCCCGGGGCCAAGGGGAACCTCCGTGGGATGCGCACGCGTGCGCGCGCTCGGCTTGCCCCTGAGCAGCGGCAGCAACACCGGCAGCAGCGGGTCTCTCGGGCGCCAAGCGGACGGCGCTGAGATTTTAGAGAAAAGCACAAACGCCTATAAAGGATGAGCCTCGCTTTCACTAGACATTATTCGCTTCCTCTTCCTACTCTTTTTTTCTCCTGCCTCTCGCTCTGCCTCGATCGATCGTTATTTGCTTAGCAGCCAGGTACGGTCCGTCGGAATCTTATCTCTCTCAGAATTACGGTCAATCCCTTGGTTATTATAAGCCAAAATAAACTCTTCAATTTTTTTCTTTCTTTTTCTCGCTCTGTCCCTTCTTTGCCATCGTTTTTCCTCTGATGGCTTATTTATGAGAACATATCCAATGATTGATTCATTTTAATAATCAACCTAGAAATCTTTTCTTGGAAATTCATTAGGCAAAAATGAGTGTCCTTAGATATTTTCTAATTAGATAATAATTGGCAAATTATCACTTAAAGAAATATAAGGATTTTTTCAAGATTCTAGAAATTTTCATGGTTATTAAACAATTCTCTTCGTATATGAATCCAAAGTATACTGTTTCTACGATAAACATCTAATTTATTTCTTCTTTTATTTTAAAATAGTTTTGTTCACTATGATTAACATAATCTTCTTTATACATCACAAGAAGCTGTTAATCTCTTTATTGAAAATCAAAACAAAATGTATATGTTCCAATCCACTATAATTCAATGTATGTTACTAATTATATACACTATTTCGCGTTAGAGATGCCGACTTCATGTGTAGCAAATAACACATCCTTTGGTAGATCCACCAGACGTTTTTATATTGCGTCATAATGTTTCTAAATATAGGGCCTATACTAATCTCAAAAACGTTGAGAAAGTTGAAAATATTGGGAGGGTCGTAGAATGGATTGTAGAAATGCAAAAATTTATATTTATAATATATTGCATAAAACAAAAGTACATTTTCACTTAAAAATGATTTTATTGTAAATACAATATAAACGCTGTTTTAAAATAATAAAAGTATACTCTTTTCCTGTACTTCTAACGTACTTTATCAGCCTACCTATACGTTTACAAATTTCGCCCCACCTTAGAGGAACAACCCATAGCTTTTGGGGCTAATATCTCTCTTAAAAAAGTGATGGATGGAATCTGTCATCACAATAAGACTGTTTTTATTGGTTGTTGTAGACTCATTAGATTGGTCTATACAAAATAGACGCGAAAATCAAATATATTTGTATTTTCAAGATTGAATTCTAGAGTTTATAAGTATTTAAAACTGAATAATTAAAATAGTATAAAAAAAAATTCATTTTCATATTTATCAAATTTATGTTATTATCGTTTAATTTATACTGATTGACAGAAACTTTTAAATTGAAATTAAATTGGTCGTGTGCTTATAACCTAAAAAAAAAATTAATAAATAAAATAATGAAAACCAATACGCGCGAAGCGCGTTGAATGCAGCTAGTTACCACTACGAGCAAAATATTGTAATCATGCAAACGTAATCATACTAAAACATAATAAAGTTCATGAGGTAAATATTAAAAATGTGTACTATTTAGAATTCAAATAATTACCAGAATTTTTAATGAAGAAATTTATTTATTCATTTATTTGTTCCAGATATTATTACAAATTAGTAATTCTGACGAGGTAAATGTAATTACCTGTGCGCAGAGCTGGAGATACGAATAAAACATATATAAACTTACATGCTAAAACTTACAAACTAAATATACATATATTCGTCTAAAAGTAGTTTCTTGAGGACCTCACTTTTACCTACCTCATCCATCCCGCATTCGCCCAGGGTTATGCCTGTGGGAAATAATTAAATTCATTAAGTTTTGTAACAGCGATGCTTCCAATTCATTTCAAATGACACTACAAATTTTCGTATACTCTATAGTGCGATACATAAACAACAGATTTTTATATATCTGATGCTGAATATGTTTTATAGGGAATTCTATAGAACTCGATACAACAATAGTAATTCTATCATATTGCTCGATTTCTTTCTCACGTTTGTTCTTTTTGATTATGATCAATCCCTGCTGGAAATTTTTCTTCCGTTTATACAGAGATTACAGAGATTAATATCAAATTTTGCATGGGATGTTATCTAAAAACTTGCCAGTCCAAACCGGCGGTATGAACACTGAGATATTTCGAAAAAAAACCAGGCTTTTAAAAGCCTTAAAAAAAATTTTTTTCTATTGCATTATGATTTTTCGGAGTTATACATCGCCTCACAGAAAATGATACGTACTACGTTTTGCTACAAAAACATGAAAAATTTCTATTTTAGACCTTTGCAAAAATAAGCAAAGCATAAGTGGTAACTCATAAAAAAAAAAATTTTTTTTTAGCTGTTAAAAGCCGATTTTTTATAGAGATTGACATATCTGTTACGCACAAAGTACGGGTACCAAGTATTGGACCCTGCTAATAGTGACTACAATTTATAGTTTTAACTATTTTGACTTCGAAAAGTAGTTAAGATTTGCCTTTGAATCTCACACCTTTCAGAAGTTGAAAATTTTTAATCTGATCGAAATTTGAGTTCATCCCGATGTTAGAGTCATATGTACATTCGCGAGGCGACGTGCTAAAATAAGATTTCGAAAATACGTTAATTGAGGTGTTTTTTTTAATTACCCGCGTTCTAATACCATTATCAAACCAAGCAATATTTAATTATAAAGTAAAGTAATTTGCATTTTTTCATTGCGCAATACCCGCATATATAGATACATGCTCTCAAATGATAGGCAGAGTAGATTTAGACTGCAGGTGTTCTGTAAAATGTGGGTACCACTTTTAGATAGAACATAAAGTGGATAAGGATATCTAGTTATCCTACTTCTCTATGTTACTTAACATGGAAATCATCTGCTCCATATCACAGCGCAGTTCACAGCTACTGCGTTTACCCTTTGAATAAAGCAACTTAGAGGAATAAGAAATTTTAGACTAATATTTTGTTGATTATAGTAGTAACTCGATTGCTTTGGTGATATTTCGAATGTTTTTGAAGCATGTATAGGAAGTTTGAAAAAGAAATATAATTTTTTTGTTTGTGTCTTTCATAAATATTTTATTATGTGTGAAGTACAATAAAAATTATTCTTCAATCATATTTGCAACAGCTAATATTTTACAAACAAACATAAAATAAAAAAATTATGGTTTATAAATTCTGCCGTATAACTTGACAACGTAGTGAATTCCTTGATTTATGGCACTCGAAAATCCTAGTAAAATACGAGTCATGCCTGGACCGCCGTATTCGTAGGTAGCTGTGCCACCTTTTCCATTGCTTTGATCGAGAACAAGAACTTGAGTGATTTCGTATTCGTCAGGAACATCGAAAGGTCTGAATGCGATGATTCTTTTCTTTGGGTTGGGATCTCTGTAGAAAATCTTTTCGGTTACAAGAAAATCACCTTCTTCCCTGTGACCAATTGTGACGTTCGCACCTTCGTATTCAAATTCGACATCACGGAATGCTACTGCAGCCACAATTAAGGTGAAAAAACTGATGCATCTTAACGAGACCATTTTTTCAGTGATTTATAAGAAGTTATTGAATGAGTGTTTCGTTTTGATCTAGAATAAGAGAAAAGACAGTCAGTGCTTTTATAGCAAAAAATTAATTTGCATTTTATCTAGATGAATGACCTATTTCTGTATTTATACATATGGAGTAACAGGTGGTAAACGGATTAGTGAAATGTATGATGTGGGTTATGATTTTTTAAATATTACTCATTATAATTTTAACACAACTTTGACGGACAAGATAAAAAATATACTTTGATTTTTTGTGAGGTATTGATGATATCAATAATCAATACATTACCTGAAACGTCTGCATATTTGTAAAATAATAAATTACACTATGCTAAGCGTAAAATTTAACTTACCTTCGACAACTTTAGGTTAAAACCTTTACATTTCCGTAATAAAATTCTATTGTATAAAATGTTATAAAATAGTATTAAGTACTAGTCCATGTGGAAATATCAAATGTACAACGACTACTAGCGAATACTGAGAAAAATAAAGAGTTTTATATGACGCAAAAGGTAAAGTATATTCAGTAAACAATTGCAATCAAAGTATTAACGTAATCACTTATCATTAACCGCAAGGCCAGTGTATGCATATTGAATGCACACCAGAGATAATCTTCCAGTATGTAAAATTTGGGTCACATTTCATTGACCCTTAGCTTTTCCAAATATAGTTTGTTATGTTATTGAATTTTTCATCCTGTAAGTTGAAATTGAATTAATTAATATCTTAATTTTTCTTTAAATTTCTTATCTTGTCTAAGTAATTGGATTCAATTTATGTTAATGCAAAGTTCTAAGAAATTTAAATTCCAACTCATTAGATACATTAGTATGAAAAGATCTTTGATTTAATATAATATTGTTGTATGTAGTTCGAAATTTACATACACAGGCATGCGCATATATAGCCACGATACTGAAAAAGGTTAATATAATATTTAAAAATATGGTTTTATTTTATTCGGATTTATATAAAAAAGAAATATTGATTTATCACAGTCTTAACGTTTAATAGACAAAGATCAGAATACTTTGATAACAACATTATCAATTGTTACATATGAGAGAGTGTCAGCTGAGCCCGTGACACAATATAAATAATTGTAGTGAATGTAAGATCCATCGAGAGGTTTCATTTTAATGATTGATAAGTCTTATTTTATCATCGGTATCAATTAGAATATTAATTTTACTAAATATATATGCTTGATGGAATATATTTCAAGTTTCCATGTAAAAAATATATTAATTATTGATTACTGTTACTCTTTAACATTATAAAAAAACCATAGATTTTTTCATTTATTATTTATCTATTTCATTATTACGTCATTGAAAATTAATGTACTTGAATCTTAGTAACCATTAAAGATCGAATTATGGTTAATAATACAAGATAGTAAATGATATAGTAAATGATTTGTGTAGAGATAATATATTCTAGAATGTTCAATAAAAAATAGAATTTGTTTTCGCAATATCTAGTATAAGTATACGCATACACATGTACACATGTACAAAGTTTCTTTTATCGTTTCAGAATTTCAATCTGTTGAATTGCCCCAATAAAGAAAATTATACCGTTGATTCACTAATAAAGAATAAATTATGATTTCTGCGAATGTTTTCCACGTATGATCTTCATCGAAGTTAAATACATTTTCGCGGCATTACATCGTCTTTCCATCGAAAATAAAATAATGCATCGTTGCATAGACGCCATAAGGCTGTAAGACTTTGCAATCATCAAAGAAGCAGCTCAGAGAGAAGAACGAGGATTAATAAAGTGAAATCGCGTACGGGCTCATCGGTATAATTGAATTTCAGCGTTAAATATCTCGAGGAGACCAGTGGGACTTGCCGATGTATTATGGCCTTCTCGCATGCGATCCGGCCGTGTACACACACATACACACACGCACACACGCAGTCGAGGTCGATGCAGGGCTGTGGCTCTCGCTGGGTAAATAAAATTGACGATTATTATGCGAAACGAGGTGGCCCCGAGTTAAGACCAAACGCGTTCTGCACGCAGACGCGGAGAGAGAGAGAGAGAGAGAGAGAGAGAGAGAGAGAGAGAGAGAGAGACAAAGAAATCGACTGCAGTGAGAATGAGAAAAAGAGAGAGGAAGGGGGCAAAGAGGCGAAAAAGTTGTCAGAGATAGAGAAGGCGCGCACTTGGCACACGTGGCAAGGAGAAAAAAGTGGGGAATGGTTTGCGTATATGCCGATCGCGCGCCAGCATGATTCGCGGATATATCTGCGACTCCGTGGCAGGCGCACGTATTCCCTCGCAAGTCATTGGTGTATAGTTTTAAAAGGGGATTCTTATTTTATTGCACATGATGATAGGGAAGGAGATACTTATCACGGGGCCAATCATGCTTTGCCTCTCGCGATCACGCGCTTGTTTCTCCCTCTCTTTCTGTCCCCCTCCCTGGCCGTTCGCGCGGCGCGGATATATCGGTTCCGTGCGCGCTCGCGCGCTCGCGCACAATGTTGTGTTATAAGAGGATATTTAATCAGTGGTCCATTCGGTCCCTCCCTCGAATTAACGATCGGCAACACACGGTCAGGTTGATCGCACGCCGTGCGGCGCTGGGCCCCTGGCTCTACTACAAGTATTATTTTTATTTCGAATGGGCTTCCTTCATCTATGCTTCTTTCTCTTTCTTCAAGCCCTCGCCCTTTCTCTCATCTCACTCTGGCACTCGCCTTCCTCTTCTCTAAGCACGATTCTTCTCTTTTCTTCCTTTTATCAGTCCCCGTTCCAGCAGAGGTTGGCTCTTTCTTTGACGTTACACATGACGCACGCGATGAACTTTTAGTTTTCTCTGTCATGGAGGTAGCCTTTCGTTAAACGAGAATCTTTGCACGAGAAATGCAGATCGTTCAAATATTACATTTCTACATTTCTTTATTACATTTATTTTATTATTTTATTTAATTCTTAGTATTTTGTCATACCACTACCATTTATTCCGGTAGTAGTATAACTTGAAAATAAGCAAATTAGAAACAAAAAAAAAATACTCTATAACTCTTGATTATATTATGATGGCTATCTAAATAAAATGTTATGTTGAGGACAGGTCTGTTTTCGGTATTGGCATAATAAAATTTGATACTTTATCCGTCCACGCTGAGATTTGGCTGACACCTTAACTGAAATTGTTAATTAAATTAAGTACCAGATCTTGTATCCCAAAACTATTGAGACTAATTTTTTAGTAGGGGTTTCAATTAGAAAAGACTTTATTTCAAACCAAAATTGTTATAAGAAAATATTATATACTATTGAAAAGCATTCCAGTAATATACAAACTTATATATCACATCACGGTACTGATCTAGCAGAAAATGTTTGTTTCTGTTGGTTTCATTACAAAGAGTAAGCTTTGTAATAGTGAAAAAAAAATTTGAGACAAAAAATGTTTAAAAATATGTTTTAAGCCTTTTTGTATGAAAATCCGTCGTTTTTTAACCAAAATAAACACGCATGTGTAGGTGTATGGGCTATAATTTGTGAACTATTTGATTAAATTCCTTCATAAAAAGCTTATTTTCTTTGTTTGGGAAGATTTATTTTTGGTTAGTTTTTTATAACTAAAAAACTATTTGTATTTTTTTATTTCTTTTAAATTTTTAGTAATGACTGCTATCCGGAAAAGAATCTTACAGCTTTACCATCGTGAAAAATGTATCATCTTAAAAACCAACATTCTGTCGCACCCAACTATGTTTTGGGCAGTTAAAAACTTCGTTAGAGCATGTTTAATGACGTATATATGGGATGCTCGTGTGTGTGTGTGTGTGTGTAATCAAGCTCTACTGATAACTCAAAAAGATTTTAACTGATCGACCTCAAATTTGCAGAGATTACTTATCAAATTATACGAAGGGTTTGGTTCTACGTGGAAGCACACTCATTGTAAATTTCAAAAATAGGAGCACATTCAAGAATCATTAAAAGTGGTTTTTTGAGTATAACAGACCGAGATGTGATGTTACACAAAAATATTGCCAACAAAAGTGGTAGATATAATTGAAACAAATCTTTTTTGTATACATTTTTTGTAAATTTTGCATTCTTCAAAGACATTTTTATGCCAAAAACACTCAATTTTGTCGAAAAGAAGAATTTTCGCACTTAACTTGTAGAAGATAGTAGAAGATTATCGAAAATTAAGATATTTCATATACACAGTGTCCCATTTTAAACAAACCACTTGGATAACTCTGTAGGATGGCCTCCAATTAAAAAACTTCCGAAA
>JAYJLV010000011.1:16814205-16843128 GCA_036873485.1 Torymus texanus
GGTCATGGCTAAGGTCACCATCAGTTGGCCCTCTCCGAACAATGCAAGTTTTGTATTTAATGTTTCTTTCTAGTTTGTAAAGTTTTCGAAATTTACGGATGCATTGATTTAAATCTTGACCATGACCTCGACCATGACCATGACCCAAAGTCATATCTGACGTATAATTTTCCGCTCTTTCAGAATATGAAGTGAAAAATAATCCCATTTGAAAAAACCAATTTGACCTTCAAATGACCTTGATACTTGCCCTCAAGGTCATGGTCAAGGTCACCATCAGTTGGCCCCCTCCGTACCCTACAACTTTTGTTTCGGAAGTTTTTTAATTGGAAGCCATCCTACAGAGTTATCCAACTACATCCTGAAAAATCTTGAAGACTTAAATCAAGAACAAGGTGAAAGATTTCAGCAGGATATTAAACAAATGGGGATACCATCTTGAGGATTGCTTATGCCATATAGCACTGAATATTGCTGCAAACCATTTCCATACGTGTGTCATTTTTTTTCAATTTAAAATCATGGTTTGCAGTAATATTGCTTCAAGGTTGTATCCATCTCTATTAATGATGAAGGAATATTCGTGAAAATGATAAAAATGTCAAAGCATTCTTGAGTCAATGTGGCTCCAATATCCAGTCTTGCAGATCTTCTTTGTATACATTATGATGCTTCTTTTGTATACATTATGTCTATTTTCCACCCCACTCCTATCAAGCGTAGATGCTATAAGGATTGAGCTATTAATGGTACGTTTTCTACTTTTCATCAGATATAGATACAAAGTAAAATTTCTTCTGGATTCGGTAACGTCTCTAGGAAGTATTGTTTGTGTCAAGGGTAAAAATGAGTTGACACCGTGTTAAGTTCTATTAAAAATTTATTTATATTTTGACAAGTATGACGCGCCCGACAGTTATTTCTTCGATCTGTTCGCTCTCGTGTCAGATTCGAGACTGCTCGTTGTGTCTCCTAAGGTTGAAGAGGTAAGGTAGGTAGCGTCGGCGACGCGGAGGGCGTCGCGGTTTTTTAGACCTCTGCATGTGCGAACAGTGCGCCCTGAGTGAGGGTCATTTATGACACTGCTTGCACATACTACACATGTGGTCGACAAATTAATGTGCGTTTCGGAGTTTTCTTTATCGGTAGAAATATTCTGGATTTGGAAGCGGCTGCGAGGTAATTTAGGGCTTAAGCAATAAAAAGGATTGAGGCCTAAGGAAGGTTCGAGCGCATATGGTCGCGGCCAGTTGCTGAGTTTTCCGTATCGTAAAAGAGGAAAAAATTAGGAAGCGGGAGACTCCGAAAGGCACGTTCGCGTTCTTAGACTATAAATTATTGTTTTTTCGTGAGATTTCTCATACAAGTCCAAACAAGTATCGTTCTCCTTAAGTGACTATTATTATCCAGAAATAATCTCTGCTCGCAATTATATGTGGGAAGCGTTCAAAAGGAATTGCAGTGCGGTTTCACTTCAATGTACAATAATTGACAATTATTATCTCCGAAACTTAGTTCAGGTCAAAATAAAAAAACGCCAGGCAATAGTATGTTAAGAGAAGAAATCGGCTACCTTCAATTCCTATCTATTGGTTACTATTAATGATGGTTAAATATGGAGTCTAGTTTTGGAGCGGAAAAACTTTACCTAGTCCAACAAGGTCTTTGAAAAAATTTCGAAGTCTGATCAGATTGTAAAAATAAATAATCAATTAGAAATTATTTAAAACAGTTTTGCCAATGTGTCATTCCGATCTAATTGTTTATCTATCTTTACATCTAAAGGTTTTTTAAAAGGCTTCAGCAATTTATACCGATTCTTATCAAGATCTTGGACAATATCAGAGGTGCGTCTAACAATCGATGCGTCACTCTCACTTTTGGAATAAATCACCCTCGAGTCTTGGGTTTAGTTAACTTTGCCAGATTGATGAATAAGTTCAAGCAGTTTGATTTTTCATAGGAGTCTGTAGATAGGTGAAGTCCTACCTTTCGGATTGTGAGCAAATTATTGTCATTCCTAACGGCTCTATGTAGACGCCTGGCTTCAATTATTCAAATTTAGTAAGTACCATCTATACCGACGATTCCGCCTTCTGCATTCATTGTATAGTTTCGAAAGCCGAGAAGGCAATGCGTCAAATTAACATGTTTTGGGTCATATTTCTTCATCTGTTAATGGTCTTCATTTGTCTCATTATCAATGCGCACGAAGCCCAGGTATTTTGAATTAGATCTAATAATCGGCCAGCTCTTTAACACCCGGTTCCCCCAATTTTCTTTGATGGCGTACCTACAAGCCCTTCCGAGAGTCTCAAAATTCTAGGTATTCTAATTGACTCCACGTTGTCCTAGAGAAAATTTTATTCTTATCTGATACGTCCTAAAAGTGCCAAGGATATCTGACGAACAAGGTAAACTGAAATTAATTAAGACATTGTTTATTACCGTATTGGTGTAGTCATTGACGTCTCTTATGAACTTCCGATTAGACTAAGCAAATATAAAAATATAGCTCTCCGCTTTGCTTGTAACCGAAAAAATCCATTTAAGCTGTACATACGGAATCGAAAATTTTCCATTCCATCGTAGGCGTAACGTTTATACTATCTGCACATGCGTCAGAGTTCTGCACTACAACTCTTCGCTAGCCCTCGAAATCTCTGAATTTCATACGAAGTATCTGTATCATTCTTTTAGAATTGAGACATCTTATTTATAATTTCTCTTGCTAAAACTATACAAATTATTGTACATTTAATAGAAAGGTCTTTTGTACTAGTTTATAATATAATTTATTATGTATTCAATTTACAATATAATTTGTACAGTTTCATTGTAATAAATTATCATGAGTTATTATAAAAATTGAGAGAAGATTACCATAAACATTAGTTTCTATCATTTTTTTTTTCAAAAGTAACTTTGAAATTATCGAGTAAATGAATAGTTCTTACAAGGTTCAATAGAGTGTAGTATATGAGCTATTCCCAAAATTATTTCCCTCTTATGTCGCTAAAAAAATAAAAAAATTTTGTTGATAGCACACTCACGGGATAGATACCAAATTTAAACTTACACCTAACATCAGATAATACCAACATCAAGGAATCAGTTTTCGATGAATACTTATATTATGGTGCGAGCCACCTATACATATGAGCTATTCCCAAAATTATTTCCCTTTTACGTTGCCAAAAAAATAAAACACTCAAGGGATAGATTTTTTCTTGTTCGTTGGGGCTTTCTGAACGTAGAAAAAATAAGAATAAGCTCGATTTGAGGGTATCATTTTTTTCTGCCAATAATTAGATTTTGTTAAATAATTAAAAATAGCTCTAGTTTAATCCGAAATCATTCAACCAATAACAACTCAATATAAAATTCTGAAAAAAGAAGAAGCTAGAGAACGAGAGCTTTCCAAACCGTTTTTCAGAATTAGAAAATGTTAATTCCTTCAAAAGTTACGTGAGTTAGTAGTTGGACTGGAAACTGATGAAAAATGGTGGAAAAGGGACATTTTGAAAAAAAAGCAGTTGAATCCGTACATATTTACAGTATTTAGTGAATATTGAGCTCATCTTCAAAGTTTGAAGTTAAAAAAAAAAAAAAAAATGTACGAATTCTGAAAAAAGATTTGGAAAGCTCTCGTTCTCTAGTTTCTTTTTTCCGAATTTCATATTGAGTTGTTATTGGTGGAATGATTTTGGATCAAACTAGAGCTATTTTTAATCATTTAAAAAAAATCTAGTTATTGTCAGAAAAAAATGATACCCTCAAATCGAGCTTGTTCTTATTTTTTCTTTTTTCTACGTTCAGAAGGCCCCAACGAACAAGAAACATCCATCCCGTGAGGGTTTTATTTTTTTTGGCAACCTAAGATGGAAATAATTTTGGGAATAGCTCAAATGTCTAGGTGGCTCGCACCATAATATAATTATTAATCGAAAACTGATTCCTTGATGTTGGTATCATCTGATGTTAGGTGTAAGTTTAAAATTGGTATCTAACAAACGTTATATTTTTTACGGGATAAAAAAAATGTTGATTACTTCAAAAGTCATACGAGTACAAAAATAAGTGAAGTATTTACATGAAAACTAGTATATTTAACACTCATTATTAAACACACGTTTAACTTTCGAAAAAGTCAATATTGCTGTATCTATTAGAAAGCCAATAAATGTTGGTACACTTTAATTACATTTTCTTTTTTAATTTATGCATCTATTATGTATTTAATTTATGTATCTTTTATCTATTTATTTTAAGCTTGCTGTGGTCCACTGTGATTCACCAACATTCACGATTTTGTTGTATTAAACAAATAAAAAATATTTGATCTGGTAGTTATACCCCATAAAAATTGTATTGATTTTTTCTACCCATTTTTTTATTATTCATGTAGAATTGTTTGTCTATAAAAATTTAAAGTATAATAAAACAATATATTAGTTTGATTAGATACATCATCATGTATTGGAACCTAACGGAGTATATTTACACTCTATAAATCAAAGATGTCTCGAACTTGAAGTCTCGTCACGTGGATTATCGTAAAAAATGAAATTCCTAGTCCCTTTTTTCACTTTTGAATAGGATGAAATAAAAAACAATGCGAAGCGAGAGACCTTAAGGATTCCCTTTAAAACTAAGAATCCATTCGAGCTGCATAGCTTCGTGCGCGCGCGGTTAGAGAGTTGATCTGCGGGCTCGCTCTGGTGGATCAGAAGGATATCGCGCGAAGACTCCCAAGTGCAAAGTCGCGCGGCGGCCGCAGAAGCTCTTTTGTCACGCGTTAACCACACCAGCTCGTTGTGCGCGCGCGCGCGTACGTGGGGGGCTCAAATTCGTGCGGACGCGCGCGCACACATACATGTAGTCTTGCTCTCTTACACGTGTTTCGACACCTCGGAAAACCGCAATTCCTCACGCGCCACTTCACGTAATAAGCCAAGCCGCAAAACGAAAACTTCAACTCTGCTTCGTGCGTTCTTTGATTAGCGTAAAGCGATACAAATTACTCTGTTGTCAACGCTGTAACTTGATATTGGAATGTTCTAACATTAATTTTTCATGTCTTAGTATATTATGTATTATTAATAGAAATATAATATTACTTACCGTTTCAAACTTTAGATTTGTTTTTAATGAATGTTTCTATTGAAATAATTTTGTGCAATATACAAATTGCTTAAGTATTAAGTAGATTGATTGATTTGTTGAAATTTTAGAAATACTATAATAAAAATCATAAAAATATTTTATGTTTAATTTTATATGATGAAACTTCTATAATGTATTTGTATTGAAAAAAGATTCAATTTTTAAAAAGATCAGCAAAAAATGATACAATAGATTTAAGCTTTGACAAAAATATTTTTCTGTAAAAAAAAGTAGAGGAATAGGATAGTAAGGAATAACACATAAGATCAGTCAATTAATAAAAATGAAGAGACAAGCAAAGTTACAATTGTATGTACAGTTTATTGGGGTTAATATTAGTAATCTTCATTACAAGGGCGGGCGGGTGATTAATCGATTTGGCTGAGTTGACAATTAATGAATAAGTGTTTTTTCCCAAATTGTTCCAGATAAATTTCAATTTTTTCATCGTTTAATCGAAATTCAATTTATAATTCATCCCCAAACATTTGCAATACTTTATCCTCGAGTACATTTCTTTTTATAACTTTTGAGTTCGCCATAATAATATTGAGCACTTCATGTAGTTCATCAAATTTTCTTTCATCATTTTGACAACTAACGATTCACAATTTTTTTCATCCATTTTGCGTGTGTGTATGTGTGTGGTGTAATGTGTACATGTAGTTGAGGGGGGAGGGGAAGTTTCAAGGTAGCTAGCCTCGTCCTAGCCTCGTGCGCATATCTCATCATTTTTCTATTATCTCTCGCTCGTATATCGACGTATGATTGAATATAGAGATAAACATGAAAAGAAGAACGAAATTAAAACGATACAATTACCTTTCGCTCGCTCGTTTTCTCACATGCATTCTTCCTCTCTCACTTATGCATAGTGCACCAGGTACACTGTTCGTTTGTTCTCTTGTTTTATTACATGTAATGTATTAGCACGCAATTACTTATTTGTTTCATCATTTGCCTCTTTACTTTGTGGTCAATCAACGAATCCATCGTAATTCATATTTGCTCTGTTTTATTTTAAACTTGTGAAAAGTCTGTGTGTGCGTGAGTGAACTAGTGGCGCCCGGGTCCGCGTGCGCTGAGCCACGTACGCGTCACCGGGCTTAGGAAGTCTCTGTAGTAACCAGCAGTAAAACGTATCACAAGTATCTATAGCATCCATCATATTTAATCATCGGCGACGCGAGCGTTCGCGAGTCGGGTTACCGCGGCGTCCTTGCGTTATAAGCGAGAAAATTAAATGTTCTGCATGTATAATAAGTATAGAGTGAGGTGGTTCCAGAGTGTTGCAAGCTTTTATCGTCGTAAATCAAGAGTAAAACTGTAAACGAAAGGTTGTCAGTCTTTGTGAAAAATTCGCGGTAAACAAATGCGAGAAGTGAATTAATCTAATGGTTTTGAATTTTCTATCGTATTCCAGATTGTTAGTGTAGAGAAAGAAATGGCGCGATGAAAATGAAGAGCAAGACGCGCGTGTATGTGGTTCCGATTCGCGAGCGCTCGGTTTAGTTTGTAAGACGTTGTAATATATCGTATAGAGTAGGAGCCACGGAGGCAAGCCCGTCAGCTTCTGTGGTAATAATTGTTATTGTATATCAAATATTATATAAACTGTAATACAATGTAAACCTGTAAAAAATATACTGGGTGACGGCGGCTCTGTATAATATAAGTAGTATTATCATTCGTTTATGGTACATGTAATCAGTATAAATATATCGTATATTATTATTCTGCAGCGGGGTATGCAGCTCATGTCATATTCTCACACATACAAACGGTCGGTAATGCTTTTTTATGGATTAAAAATTGCACCGAATTACAATATACGTATTACAATAAAGATTTTTTTTCAATTAATTTAATCTTGGGACGAAAATGATAACGCGCTATAAACATTTATTTAATTATATGTTATTGTAAAAAATGCTTGCTAAAACTGAGAAGGATCAATTTTATAGAATAACATTTTTATAGCTGTAATCTAACATAAATTGATGCAATTTTCAAACAGTAAAAATACAGTGCGACCAATGAATAATATTGTATTTATGCGCTTGAGGCGAGGCTAGGGCGACTTAGGAACTACGTGACTGCACAACCGATGCATAAGTAACTATTTCTTCGTTTTTACACGTGAGATTTCTGTATTTCATCTTATGTCTGCTTTTTACGCACACGTTTGAGTTGGGTGATTTTCGAACTACGAAGGTCGCTGAATTGTTTTCGATGTTATCGACAGCTGGTTAGTTTCTAGTTGTAGATAACTTGCCAAGGTCTGTCGGTAACTAAAGTCAATCTCTGCTTTATCACTGAATTTTGTTACGCCATCTACAAAGTGTGCCCGCAACTAGATGGCGCGCCTGGGCGGGATATTCGAAAAAATCCAGTGTTTACATTCGCAGCGTGAAAATCACTATGTATTTTGCTTTTTGTTTTTCCCTATTTTACTTTTTTCAATTATACTTCGCCACTCTTTATTGCTCTCTCTCTCTCTCTCTCTCTCTCTCTTTCTTTCTCTCTTCTCAAGTCAATTGGGTTCCATGCATTCATTCATCGATCAAAGGTTGTATCCGAAGAACGCCATACGAAATTCACATGTAGATAAATATATATGTATATTTCTGTCTATATACGCAATAAATAACCGATTGCGCGTTTCAATTCTATTTACAACGTACGGAAAAATTAAAAACAATACTATCGTATTACAGGCGATTCTCTCTGTCTCCTCGTCTCTATGTTCATCTCTTAATCTCGTATTCAACAATTAAGATAATACTTCGTCGGATCATACTATTTCATCCTCGTGTCGTTAGGAACTTAGGATGGCGGTTCCCCTACGATTATAGGAGTCCCGGAAATGTGCGAACTCTGATCGACGGTATCGCTTTCATAAGCACGCAAATCAGACAACTCTCTTCGGATCGAGAAAATTGACGCAGAATTTTGACCAACGAAACATCAGTTGCACTATTATTGTAGTAAAGGTTCACTTGTCGATTCCCAGAATCTGAAAATAGTCTATTATAATTATTTGTACGTAAAAAACATCTGTGTATAATAGAATATTTTGTTGGTCAAAATTTGACAGTAATAAACGGTGTTATTAATTAATTAACATCTGTTGGTTATACAAGTAAGCTTTTCTCGACAGCGCAGAAGTTGCGATTTTTACATATTGTTACCTACGATACAGAGACGCATTGCCATATTTATTACAAACTATTGCAAGTGTACTGTGTGACGGTATAACACATAAATTGTGTTCGTAATAATTAGAGTATCAATGATAAAGATAAAGATAATGACAATGATAATGATAATAATAACTAAAATATCAATAATTTAAGCTATAGTAACGATATATAGAAAGCATAATGTAAAGGTGTCTTTTAGCGTGAGCAATCATCCAAAAAGTTGTGATTTCATTAACTACCCACGTGATATGTTTGGGACGATTCTAATGCTAATTGACATCTTTACAATGCACTCATCAATTGTTTATCTGTTATTGTAAAAATAGTCCGGTGCTGATGGCGAAAACCGAGGCGAAGCTTGATTCGTGTTACATTGAAATTATTCAAATAAATTTTTTTTCAAAGACTGTACATGTTGTACCACATCGTTACTTTGTGCTAAAAGAAAAATGATGCGTCGCCTCGTGCGATTTCGCATGCAGCTCATACTTGTTTCTATATCTGTATTCATTCGTAAAATTCGACAACGAAGACAACGAGCACGACGATCACGATGATGATGTAACGACGATCGCTTTCAATTCGGTTTCATTCATTTCACTTGTTTAGTTTTTAAATTCATCTGGAAAGATATCGACTCTACGCTCGGACTCTCGAATACAACCTTTTCCAAACTGCCACGAGATTAAATATAATACCCTTTTAAAATTTTTTTAAATCGAATTTCGAATCTACATGCTCGGAAATGTGTTCCTCTTATTTTTTTATTTCATTTGTTCCGGTATCTTTCTCCATTTGTGCGATTATTCACGTCGGGTTTCTTTCGTTAAAAAGTTTCAACAACGAATTACTTTTAATTATTTACCATTTTATTATTTATTACGATATCCGCTGGCCGACTCCCGCGTCGCGCTGACCATTCGCGCTTTTATTTTATTTTTCTTTTTTATTCTGCTCGCCCCTTTTCCTCGAAATTGATCTAACGACTCTACATATATGTATTTATATATATAATATTTATATTTTATAATAATCGTCGTCGTTTAATAATAAAGTAACCAATCGCGCGCGTGTTTATTTATCTTTCTTCCTCTCACGAAAGATTCATCCTTTTTAAAAATCACGCACGCCCATTGAGACACATTCATTTTCAAATTACTTCGCGCTTTTTGTATATCTGCATTTATTCTCGCACATATTCAAATTCTGACGCACACAGTGGACAAACGCCCAGCGACTTTTTGTGGCGATAATTACATTATATTTTATATATCAGCGTTGCTAATAAAATAAGCATTTTACAGAATAATAGGATAAAAGACATAAGTATAAATAAAAATATAAACAAGGAACACAAAGAATTTCAGGTTAAAAATAAAGTTTTATTAATAATAAGGAAATAGTGACATTGTTCAAAATAAATTTGAAAATTTTTACAGGGTTTTAACGAGCGAGGATCATTTGGTTATACAAAACAGTACAGGAAAACAAAAGTAAATCAAAAGGTAATTTTGGAAATAAAAATAAATTGGTATTAACAATAAAAGAAAGTGATAGAGAAGCAATCGGGAGGAGATCTCGGAGCCATTTTTATCACAAAAACTTCTTTCCAATCCATTGTCATTCGGTGACATTGTCCGAGACCTCTTCCAACTTGTGGTGCCATACAAGTCCCCCCTCGTTAAGAGGCTAGCACTTTGTATTTATATATATATATATATATATATATATATATATATACCCCTTGAGAAAGAGCACCGCGTGCGGAGCGTGTGTCCCCGTGTCCCATTCACTCTCGCGCGATCACTCGTTGTAACTGCAAAATAATACTGAAATCTGCACATGGTGCCTTCTATCACAATTATGTGTCTATGGTTACCGCGTATCGATCACACGAGCGCTGTCGACGTGTATGTGTATATATACATATACATATATATGTTTATATATATTACTGTAACACGTAAACAACCGCAAACACTCACGCACACACACTCTGCACTCCTCGCGATTAAAACGTAATTCTCTCTCTCTCTCTCGCTCTCTCTCTCTATCTCCCCGTTACATTCATTACCTCATTTATCCGTCGGCTTTTGCTCGTGCGCTTTCTTTATCTGTCTCGCATTCTCTCCTTTTCTTTTTCACTTTTCGACAGAGTGAATTAAAAAATTGTTAAAACCCATTAGAGCGACGTGAGCCGAGAGTCGCACGCCTGCGCAACTGTGTGTATACACACACGTGTTTCGACGCTCGCGTCGTAAGTATTATGTATCTATGCGCGAGAGGGAAATGATGACGGGAAATCGATCAGCTGATCTCACTCTACATGTGCGCACTTTAAAAAAATGGCGAGAAGTCTAATTTCACCAGGATCGAATTGGATTCGAATACTAATCCTTTCGTTTTCTCGCAATTTTACAATTTTTGTTCGTGAAATATTTTTTCCAGCTGCTTCAGCATTAGCGATTTAGTTGAATAGGACCGTTAAAATATGACACGAACAAGTGTTAAAGTAAAAAAATAAATATCTATTTTTACGCATCATCAGGTATAGAGTTTAAAATACTAAATATATTTTTCTATTACATTTTATAATAAACGTGATTCCTCTGCACTTTTTGAGATCACTGTAGGTATTGACCTTTAGTAGTATAAAGATAAACAAAGTTAAAAATTAAAATTTCAATATATTTAAAATTTAGAATCACTAGCCATATAATATTTATAAATTATTTACAAAATAATTACAATTTAACGAATAAAAATACAAATACATTATAAAAACAAATCTTCCTACTAAAAATTTTAAATTTAGACTTTGGTTAAAATTGACAAAGATTCTAGAAATCAAAGGAAAACTTGACGAGAGAGAGTAGGAAAACTTCTCGAAGTTTTTACACGCGTAAAATTCTAATTCGCACAGTTTTAATGAAATTCCCAATTGGGCAGCGCATTTTTTCGAGCGCATGGCGCCCTTAAACACACGCGCTCGCGAGCTGAAACACGATCAAAGGCGACAGGTATACATACGTAAATGGGGGCACGAGGGGTGGGCTGGTTCAAAACGTTTAATTAAAAAAGTGAAATCGAAGCGGAGGCGTGCGACACACGCGTCGTCGTTAGTCGGTAGTTTATAAACTCTTTTTAAACACCCTGTATATAGAATAATATTTATTTATATTTATATATATATATATCCGCATTAATAATCAATAATAATATCCGTTTGTATTGTACAGGCTGTATGTTTTTCGAGGGGGGCTGAAAGCCTATGGTCACCTAAAAATTCACTTTAATCTCTTATTGTATTTTTTCTCTCTCTCTCTCTCTCTCTCTCTCTCTCTCTCTTCGGTACTCCCTTCGGGTGTCGTTATTCACCGCTAACGAATACTTTTATTTCGCGCGCTTTCATTAATCGTTCAAAAATCCATTTATATTTATGCACAGACGCGCGTTCTTTCTAATTATCTTTTATTATTATATCTTTCAAATAACAGCCACTCGCCCGCTGTGTGTGGGTGTGTGACGCGACGTTTTGCTTTCTCGCCCTTTCCCTCATCACTAAACATTTTATCTTATTTTTTATTATTTCGTCTCTTATATTAAAAAAAGAACACGGAATAAAAAAGGAAATTCGTCTTGTTTTCTCATGCCTCTTTCGCACATTGCAACGAGGTTATTATTATTTCCCCACTGTTTTCCACTCCTATTTCTCGCTTGATTCTACATTTTTGTATCTCTTTTATATTATTTTAAAAACGAAATATAATCGTACGCGCTTTATACTCTCTCTTCATCTCTCTCTCTCTGTTTAATGAATTATTATTCTTTTTACCATTATAGATTAATATGTAGCTTTTTCTTTTTTTTTTTATCTATCGTAGATTTGTCTGTGGCTATCCCTGATGTGTTAGTTACCCTGCGCTTCCGTCTGGTTATCGAAATATGGTTGTCGAAAATTCTGGTCTATAATGCGATTTTTACCAAAGCCTCCCGCGACTGCGTACTCAATTTCTCGCGCTTCCCTTGATTATTCGGCAACGGACGAGCTTGCAGCCTGGGAGCTTGCGAAAATATCGTGATTTTTCATTTGTATACGCGAACGAGCAGAATCGTTTATATTCTTTATTCGTTTACCGTTGCTGCATCGTTTTACTTTTCGCATATTTAAATATTCATTAGCCTCGGCTATTTTTTTGGATTATCCTCGCGCGGATTCAACTGGCTTGCGCGCGCGCACACACATTGGAAATGAGAGAATCAAAATTATACGCGTTATTTAACGATAGCGAAAACGTAAATAATAGTCGTATTCAAGTACAGTGCCCTTCCCGATTTTGGCCCGCGGCACTATTGCACCAGTCCCTCAGTCAAACAAATAAGAAAAGCTATTGGCAGTTGGTTTTCGTTACTTTTTTCTAAATGTGCAAAGTTCTTGACAATAACCTTGCGTCCAAAAGCTTTTGGTTCATTCACATTTTATGTATTGCACGTAAATTAGATATTTATTTACTATAAAATACAATCAATTTAAAAATATTTTCTGTTATTAGAAAACATTTTAGGTGTTAACAATTCAATTCATTTAGGCAATGATAATTCTTAAAATTTAAAATTAGTTGGCTAAGTCAAATTAGTGTCGATATAATAATTTCATCTACATTTTAAAAATAATTATGTATTGTGACAAAAAATATGTACGTTTCTAAACTTTGCTAGCGATAATTTAATAATATTAAAAGTTTTTTCATCAAAACTACACCTCATTATTAAAAGGTTGCATAATATTGTATTAAGAGTAGAAGAAAAAATGAACCGATCACGTAATATTGCTTAGCCAGTGAAAATTGACTTTTGCTGCATGGCGCACCCTCGCGTGAGGTGCATGCAGCCATGCAAATAAGAGAATAACAACGGAAAATTTTACAATTCATGGTCGAGTACAAAAACAAACAAAACTTAAACTTCATCGGGACTTTTCGCGAGTCTCGGCTTGTAGAAAGTGGCTAGACACGCTCGCGGTGCAGCCGCGGCGGCGGTAGCGCATTTTCCTCGCTCCCCTTCTTTCTCTCTTTCTCTCCCTCTTTCTTGCTCTCTCCTAGTATTTGGTATATCTGATCGTTCAGCGTAGCAGGAACTGTTTTCGTTTTACATATAAGTGAAGCTGCCTATATGGTTCTGAGCCATCTGTATGTATGTGTTTGTGTATGCAAGTATGAGTATTTTGCGTACAGAGCAAATGGGTGTACGTCGGCTGGCTTTTTCTCTCTTTTTTCGCGCATGTGTACTTATACGAGCGAAACTCCGTTCGCGGAACTTTCGTCCTGGTAAAAAGTCGTAAAAAAATAAGGCGGGCGGGGTCCGCCGTCGGACGTCGCAGCGCCGCTGTTAGTTGCGAAGAAGAAGGTTAAAATAAATTATGTGTCACGGTAAAACTAGTAAAAAACACGCGTCAGTCGAGAGATGATGGCCTCAATAGAGGTCTGTTAGCAAAAGTGGCGGTACGCTCTCGCGCTCCGGAGTTGCGCTCGCTCTCGATTCTTTATATATTGTTTCGCTATAATATTACGCAGTCGATGGAGAAGAAACGGGGCGAGTGTGTGAGCTTCGTACGACTAAAAACGAGCCTTAGAACATTAAAAGAAAAATAAAAGAAACTAGAATTGTGGGTTCGGATAACCCAGCTAACAATTTTTTTCAATGGAATATCGCATCCCAGAAGTTAACTAGATTGCACTGCAAAAGGAGCCGATCATCTCCTTGCCTCTCAAAGTTCTTTCGTACTCCAAGTTTGTAATAAAAGACTGTATAAAAAGTTAAAAAAAATTGTTCCATGTTAAATATGATTGTTCTGTTCAAATTCTATGCGGTACGAAACGATTTCATTTAATTGTACTGTATTGCCAAGAAGAAGTCTATCCTTTTGCAGTGCAGGTGAACAAAAAAGTCTTAAACAATCGAAAAACATAAGACACGAGCGCCTCGTGAAAAACATGAACGAAGACCTAAACGGAAACTGCGACAGTACAACGCACCATCAATGCATGTCCGGCACAGCGCGCGCATTGAACGCGTAATCCCTAATAATCCTACTAATAATCGTGACAGTGCCGTCAATAATAATAATAAAGCAGGGACTCGGGGGAAAAAACGTCGTCGTGCTTGTTACCCTGGCGGTGCGATTTCAGTCTTGTGAGAGGATCAGCAGCCTCGTCGTCGTGGTCTAGGTAACGGTCCTCGAGCCGCGGCCACATGAGCCTCCTCTTCCGTCGGCCGCGAGGCCTCATCGGCCCTCATTCGGAGCCGTTCTGCTGAAGCAGCGCGGGCGCCGACTGGGCCGGGGGCGGCATCATGCCCTCGGCCATGTTCATGGGCACTGGCGAGGGACTGCGACTGGGGCTGGGCAGCGGCGCGTCCTCCGGCACCCTGGCGGCCTGTTGCTGAGGCTGCTGTGGGGGCGGGGGTGGTGGCTGCTGCTGGTGTCCATTACTGGCGCCGCTGTTGCCGCCCTGCTGCTGCTGCTGCTGCTCACTGGGTGGCAGCAGGTGCACCATGTTTACGGGCACGGGGAAGCCGGCAAAGTCGGGGAAGAAGCCCGCCTGGGCGAGTCCTTGGCTGAGCAGCTGATGGTGTGCGAAGTTGGCCTCGGCTTCGGCCTGGGCCTGGGCCTGGGCCGGTAGCGACGGCATCGCGGGCAGCCGCCCGCTCTGTGGCGGTGGCTCCAGAGCCTTGACGTTGTTGTTGTTGATCAGCTCGCCGATGCAGTCCTTGCGCAGCTGCTCGAGTTTCAAGCTCTTGCCATACTTGCCTCTGACGTACATGAGCAGGCTGTTGTAGGGGATGCCGTAGACGCGGCTCGCCTGTGACGTCGTCATTTTCTTGTTCCAGACCATCGTGAGTGCTTCCGTCAGGTCAGCATTCGTCCATGACCTAGGCGGGCCTCCTCGGGGCGCACTGTGCTGGCCCTTGGGCCGGCAGACGGCTAGGCTCCTCGCGTGGTCGCTCCAGCGTCGAGCCACGCCATCTCCACGGTGCTTCTTGGACTTCTTGCCGGTATGGTGGTGGCCCAGATTAGCCGCACTCAAGTACAGGTTGTGAAGATTTTCTGTCTTGAAGCTTTCGTGCATGTCGAGGGGTGTGCCAGATGGGAAAAGACCCGGGGGCAGTTGCATTCCGTCCATGGAGAAATTCCTAGGTGGCATTGGCCCCTCTGACTGTGGGTAATGGTAGCCTGGTGCCTTACCGAGCGGACTGCCCTCGCGTGGGTGGCGGGCTCCTACGGGACCCATATGGTTCTGATGGTTTCCCGGCAGCCATTGAGCAGCCAGTTGACCTAAATTTGATAGGTACTCGCTACCGTGGTGATGCGGTGGTGTAAGCGTCAGCGATGATATAGCCGCCAAACCGGCAGCGGGTAGGTCCGCGAAGGCGGAATCCGGGTGAAGACCGGAAATAATCAGAGGTGAACCCCGAGGGCTACTGGCCGCTTCGCTCTCGGACTTGACCATATGGTCGGTCAACGTTGAGGGTGACTGTGCGTTTTTTGGTTCCCTCTTCATTGATAAGTTCTCCGCTACTTCCTCGCATGGTTCTTGCTGTGATGGTTGCGATGGTTGTGGCTGATGGCTCGATGGCGAGCTCAACTGTTGTGGTCGTTGCTCCGCTGTTTGCTGATCCTGTTGCTGTTCGTGCGACTGATTCTGTTGCTGCTGTTGTTCCTTGTTCGAAAGGTTGACAACAGCGCTGGACGATTCATCGCTATTCGATTGCTGTTGAGGCTGATTCTGTTTGCTCAAGTCTTGAGGCATAATCTCGCCTGACCGCCGTCTAGGTCTTGCCTGTTTCCTTCTGGGCATAAGGGGTGATAGGTCCCTCAGGTTGAAGTTGAGGTGTCCCATGTGTGGCAGGCTGTGGTCCCGCATTGGTGTTGGACTTAGGGCGTGGCTCTCCATGTCCATGTGTATATCGTCATCGTCCTCTGGACCGTCCAGAAGCAAGTGGCGGCCGGTTTCATCGTCGCCCAAGAGCACGTCGGTCGTTGGCGTCTCCGGCGGACTGCCACGTAGACTTCCTCGTGGATCCGAAGAAGCCAGGCCACGTATCTGTAGACTCTCGGCAGCATGCATCAGGCTACTTAAGTCCTCACGGTCTACTCGCACCTCGCCACGATACATGAAATCAATTAGGGCTGCGATTTCTCGGCCCGGGAAGTCCTTGAGCACGATTACTGGGTGCTTGCACGGGTGCTCAGAGAAGATCCGTTCAAAGAAGGGGCTATAATGAACGAAAAAAATTTTCATTAAATTCAATCTATTAATCGTAATTGCCTGTGAAAGATTATATATCATAAATAACATAAATTTGTTCTTTTAATAATGATACTTTATGACACTGTAGGTATGATTAATACATGTTACATTAATTAAAAAACTTTAAATAAATTCTCTATTAAAATATCTGTAAAATGTAGAAATGTAGTTGTAAATGTGAATTGATAACCCACCTGCAGATGCTCAAAACGACCTTGTGGGCCTTCATGCTAGTCTCGGCACAGACAAGGGTCACGTCGACAAGGGCCTCGGCGTGAAGCAGGGATTCGAATGCCTGCATAATGTGCGCCTGGTGGTTGTTCCATCTGAGCGAGTACTGTCCGTCGGCCATCCCGTCAGGACTCTCCGCAGTGCAGGAGGACATAGTTCTCGACTCCTCTCTTCCTCCACCACCTCCTGCCGCCTCCGGCTGTTTCCTCCTGTCGTCCCGTCGTCTTTTCCGTTCTTCCGCTCGCTAGTCCGCGCGAAGAAGCCACCTCGTTGTCGTTGCCGTTCTTGTCGTTGTCGCGCCACCACACCAGCTGGCCACTCCTCTGACCTCTGTCCTCGTCTTTTGTACTTTCATGCAATTCACTGGACTATTGAGAATCCAGTCTTGCTTCTTGTGAATTTTGCGATCGGCACCGACTGTCTGGAAGAATGAAAGATCGGATTAGTCGTTTGTTAGAGAAGGGCTGCGATAGGTGTTACGAAAGTCGAATATTGTTTTGCGTTTGGAGCGATCGAAGTTTAGAATGTCGCGCGGTCGTGGAAAAGTGGCCTGACAGGATGCATGATTTATGGACTTATAAAAGTTACGAGATCAGTTTGAACTGTGATGTATGGCAATAGCATTCTACACAAATTGTTATCGGCTTGCAACGAATAATGAGCTATCGTGTTTTTTAATCAAATACAAAAGCAAATAGCAATAGAATTTTTGCAAAAGCGTAACAAGTTGTTATGTAGAAATTATTAAATAGTTAAATCAATAGAAGTAAGCGTTAAAGCTTGCAAACTGAGACACATACGAAGAACCAGGGGTAACGCTTCTAGCAGGAAACAGCGGAGAAGTCGTTTTCCCGCTCGAAATTGCAGAGCGGCACACGTGCACCTGTAGCTGCAACAGCGTACACGCGTCAGCCGCTCGAAACAATAGGCCGTATACATACACGCGTGCGTTGTTACGGCTATCCACTGCTCTAATGATTTAACGGATCGCAATTACGCGCGGCGGGCGCGGGGAGTGTCAATTTTCGCGGGAGCGCGAATCGTCGCTCCGAAAGTACGGAGTGAAAGCGAGAGCGGTGCACGCGGGGGGAAATATCGCTTCTGCAAGAGGGAGGGGGGGGGCATATATATATGAGGAATGGCACGACGATCGTCGTGTACGCGCCACAAGAGACGTGGAAAACTTGAGCAATCGCTCTCTGAACCGACGAGTTCGCACGAGCGAACGCGATATTCTTTATATGTCCTCGAAATCGTCGAGATTTTTCATAGGGATAAGAGCGTATGTGGGATCAGCCAGAAAAATTAGCCCGATTTCAAGTTCAATATGAGTAGTAGATCGATTACTGCGTTAGTTTAAGGAAATTTTAAAGTGTTTAATAATGCGAAATGTTATCCTGCGCAGTTAGTAAATGGTATTGTGAATTTTTAGGAGTTATGAAGAATATTAATTTTCGTTAATATTTAATGTTGTAGTATTATTATGAAAATTGAAAGCAAATTAGAGAAATTAAAAACATGATTTTATGTTTGGATATCTCAGATTTAATTATGATAAATTCAGTCATTTAATAACTACGCATGCTATACATTGCTACGGAATATTTTGAAAAGCAGTTCGCAGATATATCTAACATTTTCTCAAAACGTTTTTTGCGGTGCAGTGGAATTTCTTTTACACGACTATACACGTACACCCGTCTACGTATGTCGCAAATGCAATTTCATAGCGGCTGCAATTTGTGTAAGCGCCCAATTTATTATACAACCCATTTCCACAACTTAACCGTTGTTCTTCGAAAAATGCCAATGGGTTTCTCGCTGAAAGACTTCGCATTCGTTGGTCGACGAATTTTGCAATGAACTCGGGAGGCCAAGTAAGAACTAATTATTAAAATTCGTGCAACCAAATGTGGTGTTCTGCAAGGCGTGCGTAAGTTTTATTATTTCAAAATATTTCCAATTGCTTAATAATGCCGAAAACAATATTACACTGATGATTAATGTCAAAGATATATAAAGAAATATTAAATTAAAAGAATAGTAACGTATTTTATGACTAAAGGAATTATGTAATGGTTAAAATATTCTCGAGCAAGTCAATAATTTATAATGCTAAGAATAACTGCATCAGATGAGATTATTACTCGATGTATTATTTAAATATATTGTTCATTAATAACAGATTCTATATAGAATTTGATACTAAAGTTTTTATTATCAGAGCTTCAAACTGGTAAATTAACTAGAAATCAGTTATTTAATGAAATAAACTTATTCGCTAAGTTTATAAGGTGTAAAGCGCAGAAAATCAGCAATGAAATTCTAATGAGATAATGTAGAAGCCACTGTTTATCCTCTTCAAAGACTACTTCTACAGTAGGTGGAAAAATAGCGGGAAAAGCCCCGGGGGCGCATGAGATGCCGGCTGCGCGCGGTGGACTCGACGAACTCAGCCGGCCAACTTTGTTGTCAAACTGACACGTGTACACGCGCTAATGTGCTTCGGCGCTAAAAAAAAAGTGTCACGCTGGGTCCAAGTAAACGATATCTCCCCATGTCTATAGGACACACATGAGAGGCGCACGAGTGCGGGAACACGTGGCCGACTGAAATTCACGGGGCGAGTTACAATTTTGATACGGGGTAGTATGGCGCGTACAGGAATTTTCGCGCGAGCTTAAGCCTTTGGGCATTTGCAAATTTAATCGAAAGGAGAGAGACAGCGAGTGCGCGATGGAGAGACAGAGCGGATCTCGCTTCCTTTTTCGATGGATTTAATGAAGTTCCGCGAGTGCGCGCGCGCTGCGCTCGTTAACGCGAGAGAGCCTCAACGCCGGATAATAGATAAACATGAACGGAATAAAAGTTTCGTTCGCGCGATTCGTCCGAAAAAAGTCACTTTGTTCTGGGCTTTTCGATATACATTACGGTGGCGGCGCGGCGGTGGTGTGGCGGCCGTTGCTCTGAGTATAAAACGTTCGGCCGGAATTATTTAACGTGTATTTTTTTAGTGAATAGATTTTATAGTTCCCTTTGATTTAGTCTTTTCCCATATATATATACACGCAAACGCATATATGAGAGAGGAATAATTGTTTCTGCTTTTGATTAAATTTTACCGAGAAGTGCGAACGATATTATCGTGAAAATGCTTATAACAAAAGGCAATTCTCTCGTTCTATAAAGATATTTGATATATATGTTATAATTAATTTAAAAATTCTGGCATTTTTCACAGTTATTAAAAAAAAAAATATCTATATATCCCGCTTCGAACAAAGGAAAATCTCAATTTAAACTCGTAACTCGCTGGTGCGCGCACTTCCCGGCTCAGATCATTAAAGGGAGGAAAAAACGTTGCATTATGTAACGAAAAAACTTTTTCCTCGCAATGCTCTCTCTTTCTCTCTCTATCTTTTTCTCTTCTCTCCTCCGTACACCGCGGCCGCACATAAGCCGATATGCATGTGAAACGCGACTCTCCTCGGCGACATTTCCGTCATAATAAAAGTCTCCTCCATACATCGGCCGCGTATTTCTCCCGATACGTATCTCTCTCTCTCTCTCTCGTCGCGAAAATCACTCGCGGCGAATGAGACAATGCGAGGGAAACGCGATCCCTCTCCCTTCTCGTATATAATCCACATCCATCTGTACACTTTTTCCCGATTTCCTTCGCCCGCAGGTGAAACGCGATACATGCCGAGGAGGAAGCAAGAGAGATAGATAGATAGATAGAGTCCGTCTGCGCGCGCCCACGCCTGTCACGTGTGCGAGGCGCGGGGGAGCATGGCCAAGAGAAGATCACGTTGGCGCGAATTTGTGAAAAGACGATCGCACGCATTGTGCGTATATATGTATGTGGCTATGTCTGCCGCGTGCGACGGATCCACGCGGCCCCTCATTGCTGATGATCAGCTGACGTTTTCACGTGAGACCCCCCCGGCAGTGCCGATGCGCACTCGAGAGCACTGATTTCACTTCGAGCTACTTCTATATATACGCGTTTATTTTGCGCTTGCAGTTGCTTGTTTATTGCAGGGTAATGAGTATGATGAGCCACACATAAGATTAAGAATAGATTATTTTATATGTTAGTGTGTACGCTTTCATGCAACTATCGTACGTTAGTTTAAGAGAAGATGGTACTTAGGTGCACTGCTTCGAAAATTAATAGTAGATTTAACGACTTGAATTTCGCATTCGGAGAAAATTGGAGCGCGTGGTTATGATTTACGTCTCATGGAAAAATTTTATGCTACTTTCACATATTTTTATTGTGCTCAAATGTGGATACGTGCAACGTTCTTTGATGTGCAAATCACGGAATATCATGTATTGAAATATCTTTGTCAAAATTCATGATATTCTACAATCGTATGCATTGGAGTAACTAGACTTTAGGATGAAAGCGTTCGATAAAATTGCTAATTGCTGATTTTTGCAAAATTAATTGAATAATTCAGTTTATTTTGCTTCTATTTCAACTAGCACGTATATTAAGTAAATATTTGTTCGATTAACGGCATTGTAAAATCTACAAGCTTTTATTAGTCAACACGTGCGATTGATAGTAAATACTGTTAGATCAAACCATATTAAAATAACATTACGAGCTTATTGTGAATTCCGTGATCGCACGTCGCTACGTACACAAGCGACCGTGTGAGCTGTATAACAAATGACCAAGAGGGAAATCGCGAATTGAAAGCATTTGAATATCCAAGAAGCGAAAAAATGGAAATAATTCCGAACTCACTGTCATCGGCTGGCTCGACAAACACTTAGCGACAGTATCATGGTCACGGCATCATCATCGTCACCTCACCAGGACAGGCTCAACATCACTTTCGACATTGGATTTCACAACAAAAGAAATGAAGAAAACTAACGATATCACTTTTGGCTTTAAACATCAGAATCACACTTCACGTTTCGAAGCCAGTTGCGTGGCGAGTCCGGCAACTGCCTGCTACTACTGACCCAAGACACATGATGCTCCAAACGACAGGTACCAGCGCGCGCAGTCGTGCGCCTCCAAAGGACGATCGCCAGGAGATAAAGGAGAATGCGCGCGTAAATATCTGCAGATGGACAGAGATATGTAATACACGAGAGGAAGAGCTGTATAACGGTGCGTGCAGCGGCAGCGGGGATGGTGGTCGTGATGGTGTTGGTGGTGATGTTGTTGCTGATTGCAGCACGGCGTGTGTGATATCGCGCGCGCGCGCGTGCTGCCCGCTGCAGCAGCCGCCTCCGCGAGTGTGTGCCGAGAAACTAACCGTGCGTGCGAGGGTTGCGTGTGCGGTGCCAGCCTGCCTGCCTGCCTGCGTCGGCGACGGCCGGTGAGTGAATGCGCCGGTGACGTTGGGCGCCCCTCCTCGCCCGTGCCCCCTCTACTCTCGCGCTCTCCCCTCTCCCCCCTCGAGGGCACCGCGCTCCTTGGCAGAGAGAGAGAGAGAGAGAGAGAGAGAGAGAGAAAGCGACCCCCCGCGCTCGCGTCTTAGCACGCGTTTCCCTCCCTCGCGGGCGCCGCGACGCCTCCCTCCCGCGGGCGCGCGTTCTCCGTCTTTTTCGTGCGCGCCGTACGCCCACCGCGCGCACCTCCTTCCGCGAACCACCAACTACCCTTTCGCGCGCCCATATATGTGTATAGATGTGTGAGAGATGCATATATGTCGGAGAGAGAGGGAGAGTCGTCCGGTGGTTTTTTTCGTACCCACTATAGAGCAAGTGCACCGCTCAAAGTTATATGTATGTGTGGTGTGTATATGTAGACGAGCGGAGCTCGCGTGGTGCCGTTTACCGTGCATGCATGCGCTTGCATGATGTATGCAAATTTTATAGGCGCGCCCCGGCGAAATTTTCAGCGTGATTTATTTCGTGTTTTTTTTTTCTCGCGGCGCGCTCGCTGCTTTCCACCGGCTTCGGGGCTTTTTTTTTATACAGTCGGCCTGTCGAGTTGCGATGTGCGAAAGTAATTTTGCCAGAATTTTTTTCGGAGAACCGAGGGTTCAAACAGCAATGAATCCGTCGTTTGGCCAATGTTAATGAAATATTTGGAAAACGAGAAATTATTTTGATAAAGCGTATCGCTGGTATATATAAATGCATTGTACAAATAAATTGTCAACTAAAAAGCATTCGGTGTGTGTGTATATATATATATATATATATATATATATATATATACTCAGAATTCATTGAGTTTGAAAATGTTTCAAGTAAAGTGAAATTCAATTTGGTAATAATCAAATTTGCCTGAATATTAAGTTACAATGATATGCATGATAATATTTGTATCCCATGCGAGTTCAATATGCATCGTTTATTAAACATTTATCTATATTTATAAAAACAGTATTAATGGTGCCAGCTGCGTCAATTATAGCCGATGTGATATATCTGAATATTGAAAATGATCGAAAAATCGTAATGAAACCAAAAATTTGATAGTGCATTTTCAAGATAAGTAAATACGACCACTAAAATGTAATTTCATATATATTCTTATATATTTAATAAATGTAACACACTAATTTATTATCGTGCCTGTTTCTCTAATAGAATCAATAAGAAGAAAGTGATATTCGCATATTGAAAATATAAACGTTTAGCGCGTTAATTAACGAAAAAGTCGAAAACAGTGTCAGTGTACCCATGAATCTGGCCATTGTCCTATAAACACAGACCCAGTTCTACTGCTCAACTTTCCACCCCGCAGCCGGCAGTACGCCGGCATACAAAATATTTTCACCGTGAGTAATTGCAGCCCTTCCTCCCCTTCGATTCAACTTGCCACACACGCACGCATGCACGTTCGTTCTCTTGAGTGCGCGCGCGCGTATATGCAAGGAGGGTTGATGCGCGCGACAGAAGCAAAAGCTGCATGAACGAAGGGGTTGAGATTACAGGCGCTCAAGGGGGTCGGTGGCGGTCGAGGGGTTGGCTTTTAAATGCCCACGCATGAGACGGCCGATGATATTGCCGCCGGGGGCCAGAGCCGCGAAATAGCTTCAAGGACGCGCGCGCGGAGTAGGCTTTCCGCAGAGGCGGAGGGTGGAGGGGGGGGGATCTAAGAATATCATCTAAATTTATAATCCATGTGAACCCGTGGTGACGCGTGAGCCCCTCGTATAATAACGATGTTCCACGAGAATTGGATCGTCTCGAGGCGCCGCGCGGCGCTCAAGAGAGGGAGAACGAGTGTGGCGTATACCTCACGATCGGACTCGTGCGCGGATTGTTCGCCGACTTTCACGGTTATTTATAGATTCGGTCACGTGAATGGAGCTCTGGGCAAGGTGCGCTAATGTAATAGCTATGGTAATTGTCCCGGAGTATGATTCGATCTCAATTAATGCTTATTTTAAGCAGACAATTCGTATTTAATTTTAGTGGACCACTCGGTGCTTTCTATATTGCGGCGTTTTCGGAGCGCCGTTTTTAGAACGACGTGGGTAGAATGTCACACATGCGTTATAATTGGCCGATAAAGTCAAAGGAAGTACTTTTTCAATTAAAAAATGCATGACTATGCCGTTTTACACAAAAACAATAGTTCAGAAAAGATACTGATGTTATGAAGCAAATGTAAGAATTTACGTATTATTTGAAGCCTTACTAATTGTACACTTGTATTTTACTTTTTCTAAGAAAAATTAATGATATTTAGATGGTCAAAACAATTATCTAATATTTTTTGCTATTGCCAACATCATAATTTCAAACTATTGTTCCAAACAAAAGAATAAATAAAAGCTTACTTTGGATGCTTTGAGTAAACAAGTTCCACTCTTCGCGTCAAAATTTCTCTATATATACGTCGCGAAATCAGCGTACGGTTCACATAGCAAAACAAATACGTTTTATGGTAGAACAAATGCGACTTTGAATAAAATATTGAGCATTGTAAACGTTTTCCGACGCTGTTGCCAGTCTAAGGTTCGAGCAAAGAGAAAATGAAAGCAATAAAATAAAGGTTTTCTTCATACCTGTGTGAAATGTCAGCGCAGCTACTGCAATTGACCACTGTCCTCAAAATTTCAGCAAAGGTTCTTGATCCAGGTATGTGTAACACGTCCGTGCACTTCGACAGCCTGTGTCTAACTGAAAATCACTTCCGTGTGTAAGCGTCACTTGTTCCAAAACGCATCGAAATCCCTCAGACGCTCGACGACGTGGACGTATATAGACGCCGGCACACACGTTATAATATCACTTGGCATATATAATATAGGAGAGATTCCGAGTTCTGAAACGGCTCAATCCCTCGGTTCACACTGTACACGCGCAAAGAAATCACTGTATACAAGCACTGTATTACATAAGGATGGAGAAAGAGAGCTTCTATGTAGCACCAATAATAATAATTGCAGAACTGTGCGGCGACGGCTCCAGGGTGACGTTTCGGCAGCAGTAAACGCACGTGGCTGCACACCCACACCTCTGCTCCTGTTCTCTCTTTCTCGCTAATTCTTTCTATTTTGGAGGAACTTCCGACGTTTACCGCGCTCGCACTACTATACTGACGCACCGATATATATATATATATTTGCTATGACCGGCGACGAGGGGCTCTGTCACATGGTGTCGAGCCGACTGTGCGCGGTCAGTCGCTCCCGTGCGGAGGCGGTGGCAGTGGTACACGAGTAGCGTGAAAAAGAGAGCGACTGCTGATGCTGCTGCCCCCTTGGGTACACGCACGGGGGTCGTGGTAGTAGTGGCTATAAGTTGGCCGGTTAGCGTAACGCTGCCGCTGTGACTGCCTACGCTCTCGTACACACTCGACTGAGAAAGACGGAGAAAGAATGGAGAGCGAGAAAGACAGAGGCAGAGCGAGAGAGAAGAAGCGGAAGAAGAAGAAGAGAGGGCAAGCTGCGGAGTCCCACCTCCTTGGCCACCTCCATAACCTTGGGTACCAGCCCACCGGACCCTCTCTCTTTTCTTCTCCCGATCTTTTCCCCCACCGCTGCGCCGCACGAGGAGCGTGCTCCTCTCTTCCTCCAGGCAGCAGCGGCAGCGGCGGCGACGGCGGCGGCTACTTTCTCTTTTGCCTGCGAGAGGATTTAGCGCGCGCGCGCAGGACGGACGATTTCGCATGTCTATATATACATATACATACATATATATATGAGGAGGGAGACGGAAGAGCCTCGAGTCCGGCGAGTATGTGTGCGTGTACGGGCTGTGTACACCCGGCCGAGGCGCGAGTCTTTACGATTGTCAGCGACCCTGGTCAACAAAAGTTTATTGCCTCGCGTAGTAGTCCTCGCTTTCGCGGCAGCTTCACCCTCTCTCCCTCTAGATCTCCTCTCTTCCTTTGGACGTCTTAACTGCTCGCTCCTATGGTTTGGCCGACTCCCGAGGGCATGACGACACCTTGCTGCAAGCCGACAAATATGGCCGCTGATGCGCGCATCGTACCCGGTCACACGCGCTGCAGCTTTTACGAGCGTGTGTCGTCGATCGACTTGATGGTACGCGGGGTGGTGACGACGGCTTTATATTCTCGTTGAGATCGTAGAGTGAGAAATCACGAAGGCTGGCTGTCGGCTGGGAAAAGTGGGACACGGGGTGTAATTGATTTGGAGTGACGCCGCGGCGAGTTCCGCCGACGGACGACGCTCGCGTGCCGCGGCGATTCCAGTCGTTTGCTGCGCGTGTTCTCGTGCCTCGGATAGATATGCTAATTACGCCTGTAGTAATTTGTTTTCGGATCAACGGATCTTACATAACACGCTTAATTGTCCTACATGTAAAAAAAAGTATTGATATTTGTATTAAAACAACTTCTACTGCGTGTATTGTATTTAATCGTGACATCTTGATTTTTTTTTTCATGTA
The DNA here is from genome assembly GCA_036873485.1 of Torymus texanus. Taxonomy (NCBI): domain Eukaryota; kingdom Metazoa; phylum Arthropoda; class Insecta; order Hymenoptera; family Torymidae; genus Torymus; species Torymus texanus. The sequence goes on from JAYJLV010000011.1 coordinate 16,840,964, forward strand.
TACAGAATGATTTTATCCAGTTTATTTTTGTCAGGCTACTTAGTACTTGTACACTGAAATATTTATAACGTGTTACTAAGGTAATTTGGAAGAAAGTTATTGTCTTATCACAATAAGATAAATTTTAGAGCCTCAACTTAAAGGTGTTACATGTTTATGAATCATACGCGTTAGGTAGCAAAAGTTGATAAACTTGAGTCATTTCTAAAAGAATCATCTTATACATGCCGATATTTCTAAATGTCAATGCTTAAAGTTTCAAAAAGTCTTTTCTTTTAAGTTTTGTTATTTTTTTTATTTTTAGTTGCATAGTTTTCCTTGTGCATCTGCGACTTCGACCTCACAAGTTCCTATATATAATGCATGCCAATTGTAATTGAAATACCAAATCTTGGCAGATTTTTTATTGCATTTTGGTTGGGAAAATTAATAACATGTTTTATGTATCATAGCCCATTGAAGCACTTGTAAAATCGTTAATTATCTTACTCTTTTTCCAAAAACAAATGTGTTTACATATGTTGCACTTCGGAAGAAAAGAAAATTCTTTCCGGTTCATACCTATGGTAAACCGTAAACCTACGCGTGTCAAGGGATTTCTCAGGTAGCTATGCTTTTCTTTGGCTCGTATAGGTAATACGGATGGTAAGTTTGTCTATACAACAACAGATTATCGTAAATCTACGTCTCACCCTACGACCACCGATGACAAAGCCACCGAAGCGTTCCCATGACGTTAACCTTGAAGATCCAGTGTATGCGGATTGCTATTACAGCTCCTTATTCTCCATATGGATTGCCAACGCAAACAAACTTATTCCGTCCGCGCCCATACTCACCTTTATCTACAAATACGATCTGCTTACTATAAACCCTAACAAATAGATTGCGGCACTCGCTCGAGCTTCGTTTCGATTCACGTTCTGAAGGAGTTTGTGGATCGACCAACTCGTCTTTCCATCAAGATCTTCGAACGCGAGTAAGAGCAAAAAATTATCTCTCCGCGGATTGGCGAAATTTCGCACTGGTTCGATTTTGATAAACTGGATGGGGGAAAAGAAGTTCTGGAGCACCGCCGTAAAATAATATATTTCCTTTAGCGTGCGCCTTCGTACGCGTGTACATAGCGCTGGATCGGCAGCAACGACGAGAAGTGCGTCAAAGTTTCATTTACGACGCGCCTTCAAGTTTTCAATGGCCCGGACTCTCTCCCGTTTCCTCGCCAGAGTCGAAGTTAAACAAGACGAAGGTGCACGGGGCACGTATTTCAACCTCGCACGCACACGCGTGTATATATATATATATATGCATGTGTATATATATATATATGCGTGTGTACACAAGGATGAGATTTATGGTCATCAAGTAGCGTGCGGAAAGAGCGGACCCCTTGTTGCGAGGACAAATGTCATATACTCGGTTCTCTGTCTCCTAATCCTCGGGGACTCATGGTCGGCGTTATATGGCCGGGCCCTATTACTCGGGAAACCGAGAGAGTGAGACGGAGAGAATAGGTGCTAGCATGACCCGTGAGTGTAAGACAGAGAAATACTGATGATGGAGCTCGGCCCAAATCCTTCCATCTGCGCTTTGCGACCTTTGCGGGAGGTATATGTACTCACTTGCACGACACACCTGACACCTGCGCGAGCCCGAGCGTGGCTCATCGTTCGTTGTCTTAGTGTCGCTGTAAACACGCACACTTACGAGCTACCTACAGTAGGAGTGATGGCGTTTATAAGCTTTTGAAGAAAAACTAACCCGGAGAAGTGGTTTATGTCTTAGCGGGGAAGATTTTTCACCGCTTGTAGGAAAGTTTTTTCTTTTACGGTTCCTGTTTTTACACGAGATGACGAAAGAAAAAACTTCTGCTGTGCAAATACTCCTCTGGGATGACAAAAAATTATACATCTTTCAAAATTTGACTAGTTTCTCTTTCATTTATAAGATTTGTATTCGTTGATAATTGCTTTTCCGTGTTTCACGCGGGATACCATCGTTCGACGTACGAGAGGTGTCGAGTTTTCGGTGTAATTGTGCGAAACGCAGGGATTTTATTGCGACTCGGGTCGAGACAATAGGTGATTCTTGTGCTCAGGGGTTTCCGAGAAGGCAAGAATAGTGTGTGTGTGTGTGTGTGTGTGTGTATATATATATATATATAT
>JAYJLV010000011.1:16852512-16897512 GCA_036873485.1 Torymus texanus
AAACTTGGAACGAAAATTCGAAACTTAGGTTATGTTACTCCCAATCTATTAAATGGGCGAATAATGTCAGAAAAAGCATTTCACCGGGAGCCAATAATTAGTCATTTCTCTTAGCCATTTACTGAGATTCTGCCCTATTTTTAATAGATAAATTTCTACCAGGGTAATAGCGATTTTATTTTGAGATACAACTTATTTTTAGAACTTCACATTTTCATCAGTAATTAAGAGTTGATTATAGCTATGAAGATCATTATTTTAAAATTTTGACAATATTATCCTGTTTATAATTCCCAAGGTAATTTTTTCCATATTTCATACTCGGATACCACTATGCAGGGTTTTTACGGGACGCCCCAACCGCCTTGGCGTTGGTGCGTTTGTCCTAACATTCTTCCCTATACCCCGACACGATTCCTGCATTTGCCAGGGATTCATCTTGCACACGTCTCCTGTGGTGTGGGAAAACCTCAATACCGAGTGAAAACCCGTACCAGAAACAGCGGGTAGAGGTGTCAACCTTGAGTATGTTAGAGAACCAGGATGAGGTTATCCTCAAGTCAAAATAGGCGGTTCCCCCCTATTTTGACTTCTCAATCAATTCTCAAATAGTATTTAAACCAAATCACTCTAGGAAACTTCACACTTTGACTTCAAATACAGATGCAGCACCTCAAAATACACCAAAAAACATATATTTCTCAGTATATTCTATTTTGACTTTATATTTGATTAAGCGCTTCAAAATATGCAAGAAAACATTTCTCATATAGTCTTCAAACATGTTTTATTCTGTATTTCTGTATTGTTATTATAGAAAAATTCAGTGTTACGTAATCGATTGTGGGATATTAAAATCTAAATTATGAAAAAGTGCTTACTATAGTTTATATTTGTGCCGTCAAAATTGTATAGCATATATCACATTCATTTAAACAAAATCTTTTGAGTAGAAAAGATTTTGTTTTCTGCCTTTTCTTAAAAAAGTTATGGATGAAATCTGTTATCACAATTACAGTGCTCTGATTGGGTGTTGTTGTCTTAGTACAATGTTTTTCGTATGTATTAAGCGATATAAATTAATGGACGCGGGCGTGCGTGTTTATAATTATCAGAATAACGTTGACGAAAATTCAGGTAGGCTTATGTTTTTAGTTGTACCATTCTGCAACAGTTTTGCACGGCATTAAAGTCACGCTTTTTACCAGTTGTAAATGACTTGTGTACGAATGAACGTGCTAATAATATTAATTATTAATTATTCTATATATATATGTAAGATTGTGATTATATTAATTTATTTTGTATATAAGAAGTTATTACATTATTTTGCTAAATTTTTACTATATTATTATCCTTCTTATCCTACTGTAAAGGATCGAATCGAAGTTCTTCGAGTAAGTTTCACAGCGTTATAAAAGAACTTTGTTGGTTCAACAGAGCTTCACTTCAGAACGCTATCCGTACGTGTAGTATGGCAAAGGGGGTATTATACTTCATCCCTGCGACTTGTTTTCTCCCAAAATAAAAATATATATTTTATTGTAAATAGTATAAATAATTGCGACTTATAAATTGATTAAAAGATGAATAAACACGTTTCTTGTTGATAAAAATTTGAGGAATTAATTTGAATAATGCGAATAAGAGTCTTAATGCAACAATAGCTATGAAGTGCGCTTGCTCGGCAAAGCTAATATACCACCCACGGACTCCCTTCTTTTTTTAATCTTAAAACAATACCCCCCGGTATTTCGATTTTCGTAATCCACTGACAGCCCTAAGCCTACAAATAACAGGGAAACATCCCTCGTTCGCGCACTTCTTTTCTCTCCTTCTTCTTTCATCCACGCGCGCTCGCTCGCGCTTCATCCCCTTAATTATAAAGATTGCACCTTACAGATTACGAGAGCAAAGACACAGTGTGGCGCAATAAAGCGCAGAAGGCGACAAGGATATACATGTATATAACGCTCACAAAGAGACAGTATATATATGTGTGCGCGTATATGTCAACGATGAAAAAAGGCAGCGCGAAAAAAGTCTCTCGCATGCCTGCTCCTTTTCTCGATTGCACAGGCCTCTGCGTTAATTAGTACGATTGGCGTGTAGAGGAGAAAAAGAAGCTACACGGAAGAAGGAAAGGCGCATAAAGAAGCGCAAAAGGAGAAAAGAAAGGCGAAGCAGCGTGCGTGCGTGCGGGTGAGGATCACAAGCGTCGAGCTGGTAACAATATCCGAGAAGCGCGCACCGTCCTATCAAATCCACCCCTCGGTTTGACAGTTGTATACGCCTACACGTTAACCTACTGTTTATAAGCTCTCTTTGCTGTCTTCCTCTTTTTTTTGCTATGGTCTCGGTTTCGCAGGCACGACGATATTCCTTTTTCTCTGTATTACCCGCGCACAACACTCGTCGTTGTCGTCGTCGTGTATTGCAATGTGTCACGCATGAGAAATTTGTGCTCGCTGCTTTAGGCCATGACACAGGACAACTCGTGCGGATTACGTTCGGTACTTTTTTATATTTTAGAGTCGAGCTGAGCGCGCAGATCATTGCGGAGGAAAATTGAGGCTTAATAGACGTGTATGTAGGCGTATACTGTCGGTATAATCAGGCAGCATTGAAGATGAGAATTATGGCAAATTTTTCGTGAGCTAAAATTACGTGTACGTTCATGTATAATATGTGTCGGAATACGAAATATTTTACGGGTATACGTTTTTGCAATTACAATATGAATGTATCGCTTATCGTTGTAATCTATTGAACGAAAATTATTAATAATTTGGATTTTAACTTTATCATTTGATATAATTTACCCTGCTTTTATCATTTTACTTATCGCATCAATAAATGTAAAAAAAAGCATCTCTATAATAATTTTGATAATACATGAATTGTTTCATTTGAAAAAATAAATTAAAACCAATATTTTAGTCTTTTACAGAAAAGTATTAAATTTTGTGTGGCTTGACTAAAATAGAATCGCTGAATCCAAGCAGTCGTAAAATTTAATAGGACAAAAACAACAAATCATCGCACGCCACTCAGTCTCTTAATCAATATGTACACGCGATTAATCGTCCATAAAGCAAAATCACTCACTGCAAAACGTCTCGATCCCGGCTGTATCTATAAACTCACGCAGCAGAACAGCTAGAGTTCAGCTATAAAAAAAAGGAATAAGAGAGAAGAAGAGAGAAAAGTCATCTATTGAATTTCGACACGCGCGCGCTCGCTCTCGCGGACGCATGTAGCGTATAATACGGTACATTCACACCTCAAAGATCGCGCGAGACCGAAGAGTAAGCAGAGCGCATCGACGAGAGATACAGTTTTCTTTCGTATGCGCATATATACGTACTTACAAATGCGTATGTATATGTATATATATATATATATATATATAGAGAGAGAGAGAGGGAGAGAGAGACGCACGAGGCGTGCCCTAACTTTCATCTCTCATTCTCGCGGGGGCACGTTCACTTTGCATGCGCTTTTCGCGCGGGCGATAGCTCGACGCGATACGTGGCACTTATACATACACACACGTACATGTACACACGTGCACACGTGTGTACGTATTATGTGGAACGTATGTACATTGTTCGAGGGAGCTGAGAGGATAGGATGCTCGTGGAGGTGCGGAGTTTAATTATTAGATGGGTTTGACGGGACGAGAAATATTATTTAGCAGGAATTATGTGTAAGACGTGCTGCGCGCGTGCGGAGGCTTGATAAAAAATGCATCATCATCGCCGTCGTGAGCCGAGGTTGCGCAAAGAGCGTTTTAGAAAGTAAGAGCGCGCGCGTTTAATGAAAAGAGTAGATTTGAGAAAATTTTCAAAGATGCAGCTCACTTTATTTGGATTACTTATAAATTTATCGAAATGACTTTTTGCAAGTTAATTATAAACGCATATTTTTATTTTATAATTATTGTCCATTGAACTACTGTTTTAACAATTTTGTTAATTCCTAACTGTCATTTAACTGAAATGGTTAAAAAAACTTTTGTTTGCATGACAAACTAAAGAAATTAGATTCACATTCTAAAATATTATACCTTTACTTATAAAGATTAAAACATTAATTTTCGGTGGCTATTGTAAGAGTTGTGAGGTAATATCAAAAAGAGAATTGTTTAACAAAAAGGCGTAGCTTTGAAAAATTTATTTAGAAACTATTATCATACTATACGTACATTTAAATTTTTTTATACATATATATATATATATATATATAATTTACTTTGTATTCTAATGGATTCTTTAGATTATGATGACGAAAATGATATAAGTAAGGGCAATGAAAGATGGTCGATAAACGGATACATCCAAATAAAAAAATTATCTTCCATCCTTTGGAAAAGTTTCAGCTAATCTTTTGATAGTTATATAGCTAAGTTTAAAACTTACTGGACTGCCTGGCTAGAAAATTTATATTATATAGCAGAGCGCTTAACCATTGCCTTCGGCAAAGCAATAAAACTGGGCGAATTTCGCGGAGCGGCCTCGCATGTAAGAAACGTACATGCACGCGTTCGCGGCAAAAAGTCAATTACGCTTGTTTAACGCCGCGCGACTTCTCTGCAAGAACTCGCACTTTTCCGCTGGTGCAGTCGAGGTGCTGCTCGCACATACACATACTCATTCATATATATATGATACATGCGCCACAGAGCACCGAGGAGGAGTCCAGCAAGGAGAAAGAGAAAAAGTGACAGAACCGAGTCGGACGGGAAAAAGTACAACTCTTCTCGCGCCAGCGCTAGTATAACGGAGCGAGAGAGCATTAGGTTCTCTCTTTCTCTCTCTCTCTCTCTCTCTCTCTCTTTCGAACCGGCCGGCGCGCAGGTCAGCAAAAATAAAACGAAATCAGATCAGCGCACAGCATCCGACTTGGGGTCCGAGAAGAAGCGAGTCTACGGGACTGTAAGAGCCTGCGCCTTGCGCGCGCCTCGGCGTGTCCGAGCAATTACCGTTCGCGGAGAAACGGAACATGCATCATCTTCGCACATCTTTATATTCGACTTCGTGGATCTCTCCCTCCTCCCCTCCTTCTCTCCCGAGTTGAGGCTAGGCTAAGCTCGCGCATTTATATACACTGTGCTCTCCGTCCATGCATGCCTGCACATGCACAATGCCCCATCGCGGAACTCACTCTTCGCGGGCTTTGTGCATGCCACACGTATGTGCGCCTCTCGGACGCACACACCGGGGGCTCAACTCTTGCGCTCGCGTTATGTATTCTCGCTTCGCATACATAGTATATAGGAGAAAGAGAAAATTAATTCAGCTGACTGAATCGGGGCCTCCCTCTCTCTTCTCTATGACTGCGTATCGGTATTTACCGTATCGTTCTCTTTTTTTCGGGGATTCGTGTCATTGCGTCCCGGTGCTTCCTTATAAGAAATCGTTTATTATTTTCATTGGGAAGTGATGCGTGAATTTTCGATTTTGAATGCAATATAATTTTTCATAAATATACATGGATGAAACTTTAATCGAATAATTAATTATCTATTTAGCTAAAACAAATTCTTTAATAGTAAATAAAAGAGTGAACAGCCAAGTACCTATGCCTTAATAAACTATACCTTTTAAGGTTCCAATCATGTGGATGAATTATTGAAAACGTGCGATTGTCTATAATACAGTCGTCTGTGTGAATAGTTAATCATGAATGTTAAACATTTGACATACACGTCGTGAGGTTTTTACTGAGCGACGAATTGTGTAGTCCAATAAATCTCCTGTAAGTGGTATTGAAACATATGATTTTATAGATATGATCTCTGCATGTAATCTATCCGTAGAATCTCAGACACATATATATATCCTTGACTCATTGCCCAATCAACAGACGTGATATTTAAATAAAACATAAGGATAATCAAGGCGGTGTTATAAAGAAGAACACTCGAAAAAGTATAACTACTCGGAATACAAAGAGTTGTGTCGAATGAAAGTTTTCTCGCGACGCAACAACAAAAAAGCGGGAATCCACTCTCTTATATTACGTGTTTTCTCCGAGTTAGCTAGAAAAGAATCAACGTGTTCCCGAGCCTCTTTCCCTTCTCTCTCTCTCTCTCCTGCGAGCGCGCGCGCGAGACTCAAAAAAAGGAGAGTAGGAGAGAACGGAAGAAAATCACAAAAGAAATATTCCACTCGTCGACGGCACTTGGTAGCAGCAGTGCTGGTCGCCGGCGCATGCGGTTACACTGAATGTTTGACAACGATAATAAAAAATACCGGCGACGACTACCCAGCAGCAGCGACAGGGAGAGACACAGCCGTAGAGTAACTCGCTCCGAAGCGCGCACGGATTGAATATTACCATCAGGCAGACTCTCTCTCTCTCCCTCTTTCTTTCTCTCTCGTTCTCTCTCTCGTCGCGCCATTCGCACTCAGTGTGTCTCAAAGGTTTCAAAAAAATTGTATGTTTGAGTCTTGCGCGCGGGCGCGCAAGCCGGCCATGAATTATTAACAAAGCCATTCAGGCGCGATTTAAATTGAAATTTTCGCTCAAAGGACCACAGAGCGAAGAGAGGAGGAGTGGGGGGGGCACACCACTCGTGAATAAAAAGTTCAACGCGTACAACACGGCGTAGCGGCGGCGGCGGCAGCAGCGGCACACAACTTCTGCGCCCGCATATTTATTTTAATTTGCCTAAAGAACGTCCGCTTAGTCTTCCGCCTCCTCTTCGTCAGATTACCTCAAAGTTTAAGTAAATAAGAAGTTATTTCAAGGAAAAGGAGAAAGGTGGCCGAGAGAGAGAGAGAGAGAGAGAGAGAAAGAGAGCCCTATCGGTTGCCCGCCCCAGCGTACTCGAGTGTTAATTATTTCTTCGTCGTTTTTCCGAAAGCCATAAATAAAGATTACCCCTTTTGCGATCCTCCTTTCGTCATATTCATTTTTACGTCTGCCAACGGATCCGGCTGAGCTTGCTACGTCGACGTACTACGTTTGTAGTATGCAGATTTGTTTTTAGTAAATTACATTTACTACAACGTATTCAAGCGGTTAATGAACTCTCGTTAATTTCTCAGTGATGAGGACCTCGATTGTGTACAGTAAGGAGATACAGAATCATTTATCATGTACATTTACAAGATGAAGCGAAGTTTAACAAATATATTTTTATTTTATGTGAATGGTCAGAATAGAATCTAGAAGTGATCCTTCCATGATTCACGTTTTTCTGTACGTTGATTAACGTCTTTATATAGTTCGAGTATATCATTTCATAAATTGAGTATTATTACGAATTTAAAAAAATAAAAAGACCAAATTATGGATGGCATTCATTTAAATACAATTTTATTAAGAGTACGTTTGATATATATGATGTATAATTTCAGGAAGTTTTGATTCAAGACTAGCTTAACTCATTTGGGCAGAGAGATGTGCAAGACAAAGAAACTCAAATATTCGATATTAGTATTGTATAGAGTTCCTAGGTTAACTTTATTTTTCTAATGAATCCATGGAACATCGGACCTTGAACCCTACCCCAAATTTATTTAATTACATTTAAAAATACAAGGACATAAATATTTTACACTATCAGTCAACATTCAGATACACTAAGCGTTCTATAAACGTTATTAAATAAAATATTTTGAAGACCTCAATTAAAAAAAATTATATCCGATCGTAAAATTACTCGAATAAATCATGTTTACGAAACATAGAATTCGGTCCATGCATGTGCAACTGCATAGGCATCATCTTCAGTAACGTTCGACTTGAAACACACAGTCGCAGCACACATTACTTTCCGACCAAGCTCGCGAATGCAATTATTTTCCAAATAAAAGATAAAGTCGGATTAACGCGTGGCGCTCGTACCCACGAAAGTTTACCGTTAATTACGACACCTCTTTTCACGCAACTCGCGAGCGAAAGCCATTATAGCACGAGCTCGCACACGCGCGGCAGGGTTATATACACGCGGCGGGCGCATGAAATTTTCTGAATATGTCTGGGGCATATTAACGTCCTATCCGATCATATTTAATTTAAATTCGCAGCAACCTGCCAACTTACCGCTGCCGCCGCCACACACACACACACCCACACACACGTGCACGAAGGTTTCCATGGCGCGCGCGCGCGCGCGTTGCTCGAGGCAAGCTCGTGTTGATCGCTACGACGACGAGCACTTATATACGCGCGCGAGTGCGAGAAGAAAGTTGGCAAGAGTTGGGATTCGCGCGGCGTGGTGTGAAGCTAGCCTGGCTGTAGCGAGAGTAGCGCGCGATAATTATGGATCCCCCGGATTCGCGCCCCGCGGAGGGAGTGAGGTAGAGAGAGAGAGAGAGAGAGAGAAGAGAGAGACTGTGATGATGTAGAGCCGGAACCTTTAGCGCCCTGAGCCGCTGGAAAACGAGCGTGTCTACTAGCGTGGGCCTGTTCGCAAAAATAACAATGGGGCAAGATGCAAGGGAGATTTTTTTTTATTCGCTGGCTTTTCTTGCGAGTATATTTCAAAGTTTTCTCCTCCCCTTTACCCAAATTCTTTTTCTCTTATTGTGTTTCACTTTGATAATAAAACATACTAAAGAATGAAATATCTAAAACATTTTAAATTAATTTTTGGCAAGTGTATACGTGTGTATACTTTCTGATATGAAAATATTACAATAAGAATAATGCATATACCCCGAAGTAATATAGCTTTAGTTTCATAGCGAGAAGAATAATATTCTTTGCAGATTTAAATCCTTCGAAAATTTCAAAGCAACCGCATTCAGCTGCAACTCCCTTCTCTATCACGCTGAAACACAAGCTTTCTTATCCTAAAAAAATCCTGCCAGAAGATTTGAAAGATCTGAAAGCAATCGTCTAATGCCACCTCGTCATGTAATAACCGAGTGGGGGGGGAGGGGGGGTACAGGAGAATCGGACGCCTAAACAATCGTCCGACCATTCGCGTAAAAGGTCCGGACCGACCATAAACCTAGGTGAAAAAGAAAATCGCACCGACTTTCCGAATCGTCTAGAAAAGTCCTCATTCCATAGGGACTGTCTCTCTCTCTCTTTCTTTCACCCTCCGATCGCTCTCCTCCTTATATAGTCCTTGCGTCTGAGCGCGCTGATGAGTCGCGCGCGCGCGGGCGGGCGGCGAAGGAAAGCTCGTCTGTCTTATACTCTTCGCGCGATCCCTCGCTCAAAGAAACTCAAAAGGGGAGACTCATCGGGGGAAAGACGCCCGCGAAGATTTCGGAGCGCGCGCGCGCGCGTAGAGAATTAATGCACGCACCGACGAAAACTCCAACCACTTCGTTACATACGTATATATACATGAGTGAACGTGTGCGTGCGTGGGTGGAAGGAGAGAAAGAGAGAGGAATGGATTAGACGCCGATGGCGCGCGCGGGTGGCGCGAGAAGCCGAGAGCACAGAGACTTTTATTGATCGTCTGGCAAAAACTCAGGAACCCTCATTTCGTGCCTCCGTACCCCCAACCACCGCCGAGTGTATATACGTATACACATATATACACATACACCTAGTCTCTCTCTCTCTCTCTCACTCTCTCTCGCGCGTACTCGCCCGCGTTCCCCCAGCCCGCGGAAAAGTGGGCTGCTGTGTTGTTGCTGCTGCTGGCTCTCTCCCTCCCTCTCTCTTTCTCTACTTTTCGTCTTCGCGTCGATGCTCCCCGGCTCGCTTTTTAGGCAGGGACGAAGAAGCGGGTTTTCTCCTTTTCTTCGCCCCATAGCTCCGTCTCACTTTATTCGCCCCGTCCGTGCCGCTGATAATCTTTTACACTTGAGGCAACCCTCCGTGCGTATATAGTAACCCTTTCGGAGCTGCCTGTGCGCTGTGTGTACATGTATAGCCAGCTCTCCCTTAGCCCACGCGCCTTCTTCGTCTTCTTTTCTTACCCTCTTTCGTGTATGTACGCGGCTGCGTGGAGCTTTCTCGACTCCCACCCCTTGACTTTGTCATCGTCATTCATTTTACCTGATTACTTTCCTTCGTCATCGTCTTATCCACTTCTCGTTCCACGTGCTCGCGTGGCACTTTGCCTTAACCATTTCTCGACCTTGTCTTCAACGTGTGTTTGTCTAAGAAGGGAGGAGAGAACCCTTCATTAACCTTCAATTGAACTAGTTTTTTTTTTTTTTTAATAATCTTGTTGATAATATTTTCATGAAAATTGAAAAATTCATAATTACACTACCGAGGAAGATATTATTGGGGTGATTATAGAATTTTCTGGAAATTGAAAAAAGATTGTGATCACATATCGCTCGTTTAATGAATTTGTAAATAAATTAAAATTATGTAGTGACAAAGTAAATTGACCAATTAAAGTTATTTTTATTAATATCATTCCTTTAATATGTTATTATTATTTATTTTGTAACTTTGTACCCTTCAGTAAAGTACCAATAAGTAAAGAATGAAAATAAATTTGTATACATATAAATATGATGCGATTGGATGTTATGGAAGAATAAAGTCATTCTTTTTATATATTGTTTCATAACAACTAAAACGAATTTAATATTACTAATACTTGAATTAAAAGTATAAAAATTTGATTGATAGCACTTTGAATGAAAAAATGTGCAACTCATCAGTCGCCGGGAGAAGAAAAAAAAGGATGTCCTTCCTCAATACACAAGGAGCCCCTCGATGTCTTTTCTTTTAAAGCTCTGCATCCTCTCCTTCTTCTTTTCCTCCTTAGACGCAGTCACATCCTCCTCCTCTGCCACCCCCCGCACGACGCTTGGCATCTCGTAATTCTTCAGCACTTTTTCTCCTCCAGGACAAGAGAAGGCGAATATAACAAGGCGGGCATTTAGGAGAGGGCCAGTAGCTCGGCCCCGAGGAGTACGCACTTGAAGCGCGAAGATAGCGCCAGCGTCGCTCGGTGTGCCGAAAATGCCACGCGAATTATATATATATACACACGCTCTCGCGACGTCTAATTCTCGGGGCACTCGTGGATGGATGACGCTCTGTTCGGGAGGGAGAGTAGAGAGGACCGTCCTATGGTCCTATACAGAGGCGCGCACCTTTTTTGTTCATGACTCTCTCTCTATCTCTCAGCCCTGAGGTAGCACAATCGCGAGGCGACGTGTCCTCTTTTAATTCTTGCTGCGAGGATAGTAACGGCTCGTGCAGTCTTTTTTTATTCTTTAACACTCTTATTACGAGGTCTATTATTAAGACGAAGGTGAGCAACGAATAATGCAGTGTATGGTCTTTTTTTATTGAAGACTATACAATGCAACCGTGAATTAGTGGTATGTGCAAGTTTATAACATTTTTAAAATTGTATTTAATAAAAATGATTAGTTTCAAAGTTATTACATATGTTAGTTTAAAATTAAATAACAAATAATATATTTACAAGTACAATTGTTTGCATTATTCTGCGTATACTGATATTATTTGAATAAATTTTCCATTCCAATTTAATTATTTATGTTCAATAAAATTCGTTATTCACAAAATTTGGAATCTGAAACAACAATCATATCGCATCAGTTATAATTAACTTATAAAAATATGTTACTTGTTATTAGAATCGACAATTAATACCATGGAACAGGGACAGTCATGAAAAGCACATATTCAAAAGTTCAATTCTCAATGTGAAGAATTCGTTAATCAGCACTCCGATATTCATGTTATAATGATGTAACCCAGATTTCACATGCATTCCAAACTATTCGAAAAACTATCTGAAAAATTGAGGAGCAAAAAGCGCGCGCGCGCGGGCGTGTGCGCTCAGACGTCGGGTAAAAAAAGGACCGAGGGAGAGTAGCAAAAAAGTCACTGGGTTACGTGGCGAGAGCGAGCGAGCGAGAGGGACAGAGAAAGAGAGAGGGCGGGGGGGGGGGGCGACCACGGCGCGCGCGAGAGCGGATGGTAGTACGACTCTTTTGCGGACTTCCGCGGTTGCAGTCGTGGTGTGGCTTGCACCAGATTTTTCCCTCTTTCTTACCCGCTCCACGCGGCGTTCGGCCAGCGCGCTAACCTCAACGACGCTCTTCCTTCCCTTCCTCGTGCTTGCTCACCCCCCTCCCTTCCTTCTTGCATTTTTTTTTCTTCCCTCTTTCATTATTACCCATGGCGTGGAACGACGAAGAGAGCCGGTGAGAGTTTAATCGACTTTTATAGCTTCTCGTATCGCACGCGAGCTGTATTGTGTTACTGTATGCGCGCGCGAGGCTTCGTTGACGTATTCGTCTCTCTCCGTCGGACGTAAGTCTGTTGGAGCTTTTATGTATTTTTATAATTTGCTCAATCAAAAGTTTGATTGGATGATTTCATTCGCGACGGTGAAGCGTTGAGATGCTGTTTAGCTATTTTAATTATCAATTCTGCCATTCGACGGGGTAATGCATGTGATATATAGACGCTTAAAATTCATCATGACTACTTTAAGGTGTGCAAAGATAACTTTGTAATGAAATATCGGAAAAGTCGATGCTGTTTATTATAGAGTAGAATGATTCTGATGAGGAAGTGAAAATTTTTAATGAATGAATAATTGCCGAAAATATAACGTTCTATAAATATGCGTATAACAATTTTACACTCAAGGATCGTATAATGTGATTGTCCTCACTCGTGACAGGTGTCGAATGAGGAAAATCAATTACCATTATTCAATATCGAGTTTTCTCTAATGCAAAATTCACACAGCTGAATTATACATTCATCTATTTGGCATCGGAAACTTTATATTTACAACGCGTTACGTGTCGCGAAATAAGCGTCATACCTTCATCGACAACATTAATGGAGTTTCATATCCGTCGGCGCATGCAACTTTCACAGCTCCTCCCCGTTATTTTCTTAAGATGTGTCACTGTGGCGTTTGGTTCCGTGCTCCGCGCGTTCATTTAAAACACATCTCTTGCTTGCGCTAGAATTTCTTAATTACGGACCTAAGCACCGAGCTGCTGCTTCTGCTGCTGCTGCTGCTGGGGGCGGACAAGCAAGTAATAAGCCAAAAACACGTAATTATTAAAAAAAAAAGAGAGAGAGAAAGAAAGGGAGAATGGAGAAAAGGGGGAGTAGCAGCGAGCAGCAGGAGACTAATAAAGAAGCGAGAAAAGCGCTTACTTCCCTTTAATTATAAAACGTCGCGGAGGTGAAATTTCGCGCGGATGCTCGCGCGCGTTCTCGGGCAAGGATCAGATACGAAACGAGGGTGGCTAGAAGTTGGTGTGTGCGCGCGCGTGGTGGAGTGGAGAAGAAGGGCGAGTCTGCGTGCGTCGTGCGTATAAGAGAGCCACGCGAGCGCGCGACGAGGGAAAGAAGGAGGAAGACTACGACTACGACGACTACGACGACGACGACGACGACGTCGGCATATAACAAACAATGGAAAGGTAGAGTCCTCGCTCTCGCTCGAACAATGGCTCGTGTGGAACAAACACATCTTGCACTCCTTTCCTCCCCCCCGGCTTTCTCTCTCTCTCTCTCTTCGCTTGCTATCTCTTATACGTACACATATATATACGTGCACGGCTCTTTCTCCGCACCTTTTCAGCCTAGCCCTTGCTCGCGTATATGCACTGCCATTCCATTCTTCGCGACGTTAAGTCCTCCCTGTCGATACATTGCAAGAGATGCCTCTCTCTCCCCCTTAGAGCGATGCGTGTGTGCTGGATATGCCACACACACGCGCCTGCGGGATGACATAACTCGTGCGCGATTATCGCTTCTCCCTTTCTTTTTTTTCCAGCTCTATTGTATAGAGACGCGCGCCCTGATGCTCAGTGTGGCATATATATAGTATTTAGGTATGCGAGTGCGCGCGTGCGAGCCCTTTGTTCGATTTTTAATTGTGTATCTAAGTACGAGCGAGCGTTTTTGAGCGTGCGAGGCATTAGATATTTGCGACGCCCCAAGAAGGAAGAAGAATTGTATATGTATATATGTGCGGGGGTAGGTATATATACGATTCGAGCAGCGTTCTCCCTCCGTTACGCGTATCGAGGGCGAAAGTCGTTAATTGCGAATCGAGTTGGGCGCCCGTGCGTTTTACGAGGACTTTATAGTTTGAAGCAGCGCTCGTCTCTCTGTGTGTACGGGGACGTGTATACGTGTGCGTGCAGAGTGATGTTGTCGATTCTCCCTGCTCTCTCGGTGCTGTACGAATTAAAAATCAAAATGCGCCCGATTTTACGAGCGTTTGGGATTTCGAGCGTGCAAGCGATGATTGTTATTGATGGTAGGGGTTTGTCGAAATTCGATACGTTTGAGAAGGTAAATAAGCAATTGATGTGATGATGGATTAAGCGATATTTTTCAAATGCTTCATTTCAAGTGATTCAAATTTAAGATGGAAATCTTATAAATAATATATTGATTAGTTTTTAAAATGGTACTCCTAATGAAAACATTAATTTTTTTTGATGATTTCCTCTCATGAATATTTCGCACTTAATTTTCCGTAAAGTAAAATTCACAAAATTTCATAATTGTCAGGAAACGAAGAACAACTAAATATAAAACTAATTTACGCAGTACCAGAGAAAATAAGACGAAAAAAAAATCTGACAAATAATTATACTTTCACGCTAAACTGGCAAATAAGCGATCATACGAGCGTAAAATCATTAAACTTTTCGCAGCACACGTATACCCCTTCAACAGTCGTAAATCTGCATGCTCGCGAAATTATATAACTAACTTTATTAATTTTATTTTCGGCCAAATTACGCGAGCGCGCGCTCGTCGAACTCGACGCGCAATCCTCGAGTATATGTGTACTCATGCGCATGAGTGTGAAACGCACACACACATATATATATATACATACAGAGCGAGTGACGCGCGAGCTGCGGATTAATTTTGCGAATTGCCAAAATAAGCGTGCTTCCCTAGTCGAGCATTGGTTAAACAAACCCTGGATAAAACTGCAATCTCGTTAATTGAGTTAAATATTATTTCGGCGTACGTGCTTCGCCACGGGCGCGTTGACCTCTCCCACGCGCTACGAAATAAAAAAAAACGCGCGCGCGAGCGGGAAAACCAACAAAAATCGGCCTTGTGATGCTGAGCGCGGTAGCGGTGCACTCGACTTTTAGCAAAGCGTTCCCGCGCAATTTCACGTGCGCGCATGCATGCATGCAGTAACGAGTGGCCCCCGCGTGGTGTAGCACCGCTGCGCTGTTTTCCTCCAATTACTCGCGATCACGTCGGCGTCCTCGTGTTGCGGGCATTACATAATTACGCCGCGTAATTACGTATCGTGTGGGGCTTTTTGTTTCGCGCCTCTAAACAGCGTGGGCGGTATATAAGTGAGTGCGCGCAGTGCTGCGGAGAAGAACGGCCGAGGGAAAAGAGAGAAGGGAAGTTTGTTATGCGCTAGAAGCCGTTGCGCTCGTGTATGGACCGTGTGTAGGTATATGTATGTGTTATACGAAGCGCGTGCATATTCGAAATCCTCGCGCGCTTGCGACGAAGCGAGAAAGCACGTGCTGTCGCATTTCAGCGGCAAATCGAACGTCTTTGAAAGTTTTCACCTGGAGCTTACGGGGGTGTACGGATGGCTGTTGCGGGTTTTCGATTGCAGCCGCGAGCGATCGCGGTGCCGCACTTTCTACGATATTTTAATTGATTAAAGCACTCGGCTTAACGTTTTCTATGATTCGAAGTAAGTTGTTATTCAAATCAGAACTGAGTTTGTGAATTGTCTGTTTATTGCAGTTACGTTCATTCTGCATCATTTTAATATACTTACGTAACAAGGTCTTGCGGCAAGGCTAAAAATATCCGATATTAAAGTATAAATAGAACAGTATAAAAATAATCTTTACAATGTTTTCAACATTTACACAAATATTGGTGTATCGATATAAGTCTAAAACTTGAACTATGCAGGCGTTATATCTCTCTAAAAGATATACAAAGACGTACTACTCACTTTACTTGGCAAAAGTGCACCACGGACTGAGTGAGCTATCGTGGCTATTTATTAAAATTGAAAACAAAATCCTTCGCATTCAAATAAAAGCATTAAAAAATTCATAACCGCATTATGTTAATACCGCGCCGGCCGAAAGTCTTTGGCAGGCACAAAGGCTCGGGGAGCCGCGTACTCAAGAGTAAAAATCACAATATAGCACATCTCGTCCTGGGCTCGCCGAAAAAAAAGGGGCCACGACGATCACGCGGGAACGCCGCACGCATTTATTATGGTCCGCGCACGCTCGCTTTTGAGGGAATCTTAGGGAAACTATAAAAATAATTAAAGTCTTGCCTCATATAATCACAGTAATGGTCCAGACGCCGCCTCCGCAACGCCGCTGCTGCTCACAGAGCCTCTTCGTTCGACCGTTCGCTGGAGAGGAGAGAGAGACGGAGAGAGAAAGTCTACCTTCGCGGTGGCGGCAAGGTTCGCTCGAGTGTACCGAGAGGAGCTCGGGAAATATTCTAATAAGCAAAATTTTCGCTTTTGTATTTAAGAAAAGGGAAAGAAGTGGTGCGCAGCGAGGCGAGCGAGTTGCATGGCGAAAAGGAACGTGAGCGAGCGCGCGCGACCGGGTATATATACACGCGCACGGGCGTGCGAGAAAGAGCGAGAGATTCCGAGTATATAAGTTGCCGGCCAGGTGCTCTCTCTTTCTCTCTCCTACTCTCGCAGAGAGTTGCGTTGCTGGTGGTAGTGGTAGTAGATGCCGGTTGAAAAGGAGCAGGAGGCGGAGGTTGGTCGCATTGTCTCAACGGGGTGGTTGCTGTCGGCTTTCCTTCCTCTCTCTCTCTCTCTCTCTCTCTCTCGCTCTTACCAATAGAAAGAAGAAATGAACCGCCGGGGCGAAGAAGAGAGGAAGAAGGAAGAGAGTGAGAGCAAGGGAGCCGAGAGTAAGACAAGGAATAAGGAAAGAAGTGCACGGGGTAAGACGCTGCCGCCGCCGCTGCTGCTGCTGCTGCTGCTGCTCTGCATGAAGGGTTGGAAATGTAGATAGAATTTCTTCATTTCGCTCGTCGCTCGGCCGCCAGTTTCCCTCATCTACCTACCCCTTCCCTCACTCCCTCGGCCGCGCGCGCGCCCGCGTCATCCTTCTTTCTCGCTCGAGCTCCTTCTTCTTCCTCCGTTTTCTTCTTCTCTTCCTTACCTCGGGGGTAGCAACCCTCCTAGCATCCTGGGCTCGCGCGCGTGAGCAAGAGAGAGAAACGAGCCCCTTTAACTCCCTCGCTCTTATCCATCGCGCGACGTTCTTTCTCGCTCTCGCTCGTTCCCTCCGCTCATTTCAGCCTCCCCCCGCTCCATTCTTTCTCTTAAGACTCTGCTCGCGCGCGCGCACACGCCGCGGAGGAATCGTTAAAATCTGGCCGTCCCGAGCGTGCGCGCGCCCGTACCCACGTACACATGCACAGTACCTTCTCGAGGGCAAAGTACGTGCGTAACTCTCGGTAGATGTGTGTGGATGTCTATATATAGCTCTGATGCTGAGTTTCGCGTCTTTTCCATATATACGCTTGCGGCTTTTTTTCGTGGCCTCGCGCGGCGTCTCTCCGAGCCTGAGGACTGTCGAGTTGGAAGAACGTGGGTGATATATATGCGTACGTATGTTATATAAGTTGCTGGGGAGTAATGCAGCGAGCTAAGCCAAGCGGCTTCATATCATTTTCACGGACTGCCTGTGTATCTGGAATGAGGAAAAATCGAATGTGATTAAGCATGTGCCTGACAGAATCTATCGGTGAAATGTTATATGCTCTCGAGCTTAATGTATACCCACTTATATAGGTTTGAAATTATATACACATGAGGCGGGTAGATTGATTATTCAAATCTTTATGTGTTTGTATTATTAAAAATATAAAATTAATCATTACGGATAAAACGATAAATTAATTTAATTAGATGAAGAGTACGTGAGTATATTATTTGAAGAATTATCTCAAACTCGGAATTCAAAATGAAGACGAATGGTTTCATTAATCTTGGGATTACTAATGTCTCGATAGTTACACAAGGAGGGGTTGAGAATGACCCTTCTTCCTTTAAGATTTATGCACGCTCACAATGCTGACATTGCTATCCAGTTACATGTTGCGTAATTATTCACACTAAACTTTCATTTTTTTCCTTAATTTACTCATTAATATTTCAATTGCACAACAAAATTCGATTAAAGTGAATTGTTTATGTTTGTTTGATTATTTAATTTCGTGTGAATTCGCGCGCTTATTCAATTAAAAACCAAATTGTTTATTGTTTATTTATTTCACATTAAACAGGATAAGAAGCTCTATACATAAAATTAAGATATACATGAAGGTGCACACATAATGAGAATTAAGATTTTATAAAGATGATAAAACGCATGAAAATATAGTATTTTAACAAAATGTCAATAAAGTATAATATTTATACAAAAGTCACGATACACAAAGCGACGATTACTCGGCCCCTCTCGATATCAAAGACACACGTTCCTGTCAATAATTCACAAGAAGACTGCACCTTCTCTACCGCTCATGTCCTGGTCTTTTTCAAATTCCCCCGGTCGGCCGGTCCAAGCCTTCAGCGAAACTGGGTGTATACAGACTCACCCACATAGTCGCATTCTACTCTGAGCGCAGTGGTTATGCGCTTTTGAAAAAGAAGCCCGAATTTTTTAGGAGAGTCGAGAGTATAGTAGCAAGCGCCTACTCTACAAAGAGGGCCACTCCGGGCGATGACGATGCTGCACGTGGCGACTTTAATCAAAAGGAAGGATGCGTGCAGGCGAAAGCAGCGTGCGTATATATCTCTTTCTCTGCGAGCGCAGGGAAGCAGGCCAGCCACTTGAGCCTTTTAACCCCTTGGCTCTCTTCCTCTGTTACGCGCAAGGGGTGCGACGCTCGGCGTGTGATTAGCCACGGAAACGGGTCAGAGGGCATCGCGCGTGATGGTAATCGCGCGAGGTACTATATACGCGAGGGGGAACGTACGTGCGCTTATGGGTTTGCAAGCGCGCGCGTCACCTTCTTAGATAACGTTACGGCTGCTATCGCAGGGCGTCTGTGCTATGGTAAAGAGTGTAAGGGGGGAGCACTCAAAAACGAATTGTGAAACGTGGTAGGGGATTTTTTTATATGGGTCTATGGGACGTATGCGGGATGATGTGAACAAATGAAGTGAACTTATGGATGAAGTTGAAAGTAATTAGAAATGCTATATATTATTGAAAATATTTTATAACATAACTTTTTGTTTGTTTTAATGTTTTACTATTGTGTATAATTTATTGTAAATAAATTATTTTTGTTATTCACAGTTTGTTTTTAAAGGAAAGCGATTTTCAAGACTTTCAAGGAGCTTTGTATTGTATACACGAAATTTGAATTTACTTTACTCCCTTTAGTTGGAAAGGGTTACCTTAGTAATTAATTACAAAAATCATCATTTTTTAAAAATGTTTGTTGGCAGTATATTCAGTGTTGAGATAAATGATGATTTTGTTGGCTAAACGAAACGTGAAAAATAGTACTTTGTATAGAGTTCGTTTAAATATTTTCACAGTTTAACAAATGACCAATCACGGATTTAAATTTAAAAACATTGAATATTAATTATCCTCTAGTTAAAATTAAAGGCCGTTAACATGTAATATTAAAGCCATATTAATGTAGAAGATTACAATGTAACTTCATTCGGGCATACACGCATTGGGTAGTCTGTGTTTATGTTCGAGTTTTCTTTACCACTATGCGTTAATATTAGCAAAAGCCTCTTCCTCCTCACGCACATACAAATATCCATTGTATTTCTTTTTTTCCGAGCGTACAAGGGTATGCTTAAATATGCGCTGCTAGTTTCATTTGCGCGAACATCAAACATCGTATAAAAGGTAGCATTCCTAATTATTTGTTAAATGTTCAGCGCGCGGCATGGATGAAACTGGTTATTTCGGCTTGAGATTCCACGCTGCGTTATATGCAAAACAAGAATCTCTTTTTGCGTCCGCGCCACATAAAGGATGAATATCATGAAAAGTGCCAGCGAAGAATAATTCATTATCTCTTCGTGTATTCCCATAAAACTGTTGAGTACTAAGCGTAAAAAGTTATTGTGTGAGTTCTCAACTGCGATCTTATTATTAAAATTTGAAAAGTCACGTTATTAACGATTTCAAGATCATTTTAATGTACAACATGTTTTGAAGTAAGCGCGGGTTGGGAAATCATATAATTATATTACTATATTTCACTTAAATTTGCAATTATTTTACATGATTTATATATTTAGTCTCGAGAATTTATTAATTATTTCTTAACAATTAACCCCGTATAACTAATTATTATCGAAAAGTCAGCGTTTGCAGTGATAATTATGTTTTCACGGAAATTATAATTAGGTAATGTAATAAAATTTAATCAACAATATTTATAAACACATTTTTAATTAAGATAAAAAAATAAAAATAAAAAATTGTTCCTTATAATGTAACAATGAAGAAAAACAAAAAAAGATGTGTCACGCACGATAAACACTTTCAGATCGTGCTCACTAAGAGGAAAACAGATAACTAACTGCAGAAGCAAAAAAAAAAAAACGAAATCCCTACACTTGCGTTAAAATATACGACATGCGTAAATTTAAATATTCGTCACGAATGAACTCTAGTGGGGATAGGCACCGAGCGTGTGCGCGTGTGCTCGCAATCGCGCAAATTACAATTTCCACTGGTTCGGCACGATCGTAAAAAAAGTTGATTCATCGAATTCGTAATCTCCCGCTCACCCTTTTCTCGTTGCTCTCTCTCTCCCTTCAAGACAAAAAAAGAGACGCGCGCGAGCGCACACACGTCCCTACAGATCGCAGATAGGGCCAGGAGAGACAAAGCTCAAAGAGCGTGAGTGAAAAAAGTGCCGTGAGAGTATAGGTTCGGGTGGATTGGGGGGGGGGGTGAACACAGCCCTCTCCGGTTGATCATGAAAAATGACGGGCTTTAATTAGATTCGTCTCCTTTATTTTCTTAGTCGGCCGGCTCTTATGTGCTCGTGCTCTCTCGCGCACGGGGGTGTGCGTGTACGTAAGACGCTGGGAGAGCGAAAAAGCACGGGCGTCACGTGGTACAGCGGGAGCGTCGACGAGGGAAGGGATGCAGAGCAAGGGTGGAAGAAAGAGAGAGAGAGAGAGAGAGAGAGAGAGAGAGAGAGCAGGAGCTCGCCCTCTGGCGCGCTGCGTGAAAAATATGTAAAGTATTGATTGCATTTTATAATTACTTGGGAGCCCGGCGTCTTAGCTACCCTCCAATCCCCACGTTCCAGCCCGGCTTCGCTCCCGCTCTTTTCACCCCCTTCCTCCCATCCGCCCGCGCGCCCGCACATACACACACACACGTAGAGAGCAGCAACAGCAGCAGCAGCAGCATCCCTCCGCGCGAGGAGTAGGGGGCGAGAGAGCCTCGTGTCTTTTATCTTCCTTCGTCTTGCGCGCCCGCGCTCATTCCCGTTCCTCTCTTTTTCTCGCCGAGCGACGACTGCGCACTGCCTCTCTCTCTCACTCTCTCTCTCTCTCTCTCTTCAGCCCCGGCTCGTACCTATCTCCGTCTCGCTCGCACGCTCATTCGCGGTCTCTCTTTTCGCCAGCGTCTTCGCAACCCCCGCCCCTGCCACCTCCTCCTCCGCCACCCCCTCGACACCCCACTACCTAAATGAAGAAGAAGTATACGCTCTTAGTTGGCGCGGGCGCGAGCGAACGCTTTGTTTGTGTACGACTACGTGTATACGAGAGAGTACGTGTATGTGCGAGCGCGCGCGAGTGTACGTGTGTGCGGTAGAGAAGGGGAGACGACCGTCTTCTTCTTTCCGAGAGCCAGTGAGAGAGAGAGAGAGAGAGAGAGAGAGAGAGAGAGAACTCTGCGTATGCTCGTGTGCCACCGGCTGATGCTGTGTGTGGATTGGAAAGTCGTATGTATGTGTGTGCGTGCGCATGAGAGAGAAAGAGAGAGAAAGAGAGAAAGAGGGAGAGAAAGGTAAGGATAGAAAAGGACGGAGAGACATTAAGACTGAGGGTGACTGTACTTCAAATATGCAGATCGACTGCTCTGGTCCTTTCCACCCCCCGCGACTCGCTCGCTCCTTTTCTCTCTCTCCCGCAGACTTTGCTCGTGCGCGCGCTTTCTCTCTCCTTTCTTTCTCGCTCACGCGCGCGCACGAGAGCTCGCCTTCTCCTTTATCTCGCTCGCTCACACTTTTACAGCCTCGCAAATCGTTAAGCAAGGAACAAAAGCAGCCCGACGCTTTTCTAGGCTTCGATCTTACGATTTCAGCATTTTCTTTATATCCATTAGCGTCTTGGATTATTATTTTTTCTTCCACTCACTCTCTATCTCCCTTTATCTTTCTCTTTCTCCTCTCTTCTCTGGTTTTTAAAATGGGAGGCTGTTTTCGATTATTGTAGATGCTCGTCTTTTTTACGCAACAGTGAATTTTTTTTTCGATGGGTGGAAGATGCAAAGCTAATATCATTAATTGATTATTAATTGTAAGATTTCCATTGTGACGAAGTTGATTGGCCTGTCTGGTACTTTGGCTTTTATCAAATGGAAAGCTAAGAGTGAGGCTTAAATTATTTTGACTTATTTCATCTTTCTTATATAAAACCTTATGTAACGATAATGAGCTGGATAAAATTCTTAAATTAAACATTGCAAAATTGCTTACAAAGTAACTCATTTTTTGGAAAAAAAAAAGTTTATTTTAATGCTTGCGTTGAGATTTATAATACTGCAAATGACATAATATACGTACAGACATGCTTTTCTTGCGTATACATGCAATGCCAGTAACAAGGTACGCATTAATAAGCTGTTTTCATATGAGTTTTGAAGTATCTCGATGTCAATGGAAGGTATATGAAAACTCTTCTTTAAAACTTTTCTTACATCAGAGTAAAGAACTTCTTGAGAAATTGCATGAAACGAACTATGTTACAGAAATATATACAAACATTTTTTTAAGCATTACTGGTATTCAATATATCTTACTTTATATGAATGTCTTGTTTAACAGTAAATTCTGTTTAAAAAAATGCAACTTCTATTAAAATATCAATGGTCGGATAAAAAAATCTTTGATAAATGTGATTAATTCATCGAAACAAAACAACATATGCAGAAGGAAATGATGTAAAACAACGTGTCGAAAAAAGGCTGTAACTTAATTTTTTTATTAGAGATCGTAATAGTTTTAGGCAAGGGGGTGTGCATGAATCGCTGGCGGAAGTCGTTCGAGGGAAGATTGCATTTTTCTTGCTAGGAGATTCGTTTTGCCGCGTTACCGGTGTAGGCGTCTGGTGAATCGAACATTCTACCGCACCCGATCTCGGATTCCCTTCCCCGAGCCGCCGCAGCCGCCGCGCAACAGCCTCCGATCAAGTCACTGCGGGATTTTTAAAGTTAGCTACTTTCCCTCTACATTTCATGTACTCTCAAAAGATCTTTAACTTATCGGCTTCTTTTTATTTATGACTGATAGCTCGTGAAAAATTTTCTCTGCGCAATGGAAAGTGATATTGAATAATTTTTGGTAGTTAAAAATTTTCATCTTGTAATCTTTATACAAAGTTTTATAAGTGTTGACTTTTTGAAGGCCATGAAGATTTATAATATGTCAATAATAAAAGTAATAAGAATTTAAAAACACGTGATTAATGATAATTGTTGTGATTTAATAAGATGATGTGACAACATATTTTAGCGATTGTCCATCTATGTTATAATCAATATCTAGATAGTAATTTTTAATGATTTCGTCATTTGATTTAATTAATTTACTTTTATAAGGTTCTCATATATGTTTTACATGTCAAAGTATAAAATCAGTCTTGCTCTTTGCTGAGTGGTTACGAAAAGTGGTTCTTTTTAGAGTGCACAACACAGCCAACTGTATTAGCACTAGATGCAATCATATGCAGTTTTACATATTCATCAATGGTTACGTATGATATGTATATATATATATATATATCTATGCACTCGCGCATAATATACAAAGCACAGTAATTTACCCATTTAGGGGTAAGGATTCAGAGAGCGGAGTGTATGGAAACCAAATTCACGTTCTTTTTGAATTTAAAATTCAGAGCCTCAAGAAAGCCAGATAGACACTCATAAGGGCTTTAGTATAGGTTGAAAAAAGTAAAGGAATTATTATTCGCCGAGAGGGAGGCCGGAGGATGACGTCGAGCAAGTACTCATCGTCGCTAATCAGTTGCGTTGATGAAAATTCGTTCACGAGGACTGCTCTTCCACGTCTCTTTCACTCCCCCCCTCTTCGCTGTATATACACTCGCACACATACACAGAGGTGAAAAGAACGAGGATGACGTCGTCGTAGCGAGGGGGAAGTAGGACGTGAGCTCTGCGTTCGGCTCGCTGAATATTTACAAGGCCGCCGCCGCCGCCGCTTGCTATGTGTACGAGCGTTTCTTCCTTCGTTCGTTCGTTCGGCGCCCGTGCGCGCACTCGCTCCTACTCTTTCTCTTAAATTTCGTGCGGCGCGCGCGCAAGGGGAGGAAAGGATTGCGCGGAGGAGACGAGCAAGAGATGCGCGAGGGTTTGCGGGCGAGGGTAGATAAAGGGTATATGCATGGGGCTGTGGTAGTCGCTTGATTCGGAGAGATTTGCCAGAGAGGTTGAAAAAATTGAGAGAGGTATGATACTGATAAGGAGATTTTCCTGTTAGATTAATTACTCTTTAAGGCTGCATTGATGTTATTAAAAAATCTTGACTGATGCCTTATGTCGTGGCTGATGATTAATATATGAGCTGTGCTGATGACTCGATGGAGTAATTTGTGTATACCGAGTATGTAATTATGGGATGGAAGAGATGAGTGAACATTTTTTATTTTTATTTTTTTAATTAGAACTTGATTATTGTTTTAAGATATTATCTCTCGTTAAATGAAAGTACCTAATTTTTCCCAATTTTTTTTCTCGAAAACAAGAAAATCTATTACATAAATATACATTATGAACATTCTTTTCATTGCATTATATTTATTGTTACCAATAAATACTTATATTTATTCCGAAATACAAGCCTAGTTTGAATGAAAAATCAGTCTGTGGATTTTTAATATTTTTGCTATAAACAAAATTTCTAGCAGCCACATAATTGTATATGTAAATAAAATTTTGGCAGCATACCAATGTAAAAGAAACGACTGTAATCAATGACTGAGCAGCTATCACCCACAGGAAGCGGACCACCCCTCTCCTTTACCCAACATTCAGGTGAATGTACGCGGCTTGGCGAAGTATAAAAATAGATTAGGTTTTCGAATTCTTATAAGAAAAAAATTAGGGTTATATTTTTAAATATGCATATTAAACTAATAAATGGTGTGTCTTAATTATAAAATATTAATTATAAATTAACAAAAATATTGTACTTTCTATTTTCGAAGAGAACATTTTTTTACTTAACAATAACCACGAAATTTATTTTATTGGTTATATAAGAACTAGCCGTGTACATTTATATAATCATAATTATATAATCAATATGATTTAGTAATAATCAGTGATGATTTTTTCGGACTAGTCGCTACTACCCAGAATCGTTTCTAATATCCTAAAATGAATTTCAGCGATAATCCGGACGATTAACGACCGATGCCATATAATAAAGCGGAGGCAAGCGCACAAAACGCAAAAGAAGACCTCAAAGCTGAGACAAAGACTCTAATGCAAAAACGGTGGGAATGGAGGGGGACGAAAGGTACTGCGGCGCAGATAAGGAGAAGCGCGCGAGCTACGCGCGATATATACATATAGCTATAGAGGAAAAGAGAGAAATCGAGGGAAACGAATCTTGGCCCGCCGCACGCGCGAAAGCGAGACATACGAGAGACCGGCGCGCTGCGAGAGCTGAATATCGGCGCGAGAAGACGCGGGGGGCGAAAACGAATGGATGATGGCAAGGGGAGACGCGGGGGCGCATAAGTAAGGAGAGCCACTGTTTTTACCACCGCGCTCATTTATACTAGCTCCGACGAGGCAACACTGCCTCAGCAACGTTCTCTCTTTATAGAAAGAAAACCTCAAAGAGGCAAGTGCGCTCGCGGGTTATGCTCTTGTAAAGCCTTCATCGGTGTTTACCTGTGCAACGGAACTCGCTGCCTAGCGCTATATGTATATATATATATGCGTATGTATATATATGTATGTACGCTTTCGCGACTGCGGCCTGCGCAGACTCCGCGGCTGCACAAAAACAGAGGCACAAGCTGCACATGCACACGTATATATACGCGGCACTAAGGCTTTTCTTCCTTTCTTATGTATATACACGTGCCCGCAGGTACATACACACGCACGAGTTATTCCGAGTGGGCGAAGCGTGGGGATGTGTATACGAAGCGCTTACCTCCGTCCTCCCCTTACATCGGCGCGTTTCGCTTGCTCCTTCACTCATCATCGTTCTTCTCCGCCTTCGTCTCCTTCTTCCTTCATCTTCTTCGTCTTCTTCTTCTTCCTCTCGCCGTCGTCGGCGTCGTCTCGCAGGGAAAGAGAGCGAGAAAGGGGGGAAGAGAGTAAGAGAGAGAAGTTGCGCGCCCAGCATTTTAATCGATTTCATTTGCGCGAGAATGCGCGGTGGGGCGCATGTGAGAGAGCGCCTATATATATCTACGTCTGTCGTCGCAGGTCGTTTGAGCACTCGCCAGCGCTCGGCGTGTATATAAACCTTTCTTTGTTTTGCTTTGCTTGCGTCATTAGGGGCTTGCGCGAGCGCGGGGGTGGCGCCACGACGAGGATGGATGGGGGGTGGTGAGCGCGGAGGTGTGCGAGCGAGTGAGTGAGAGAGAGAGAGAGAGAGAGTCTTGAGGGAGGTTTTCTATATGCTGCGAGTACTTGTAAATTACGTAATAAATGTAGGTACGAAGCGAGAGCGAACGAGCGAATGCAAGGACTTGCTCGCGAGTTCGTTCGCGAGACTATTGATAAGCTAATTACTTGAATGAGTTTCTCGGCGTGCGTTGTGTCGTGCGCAAGAGTCGTACGACGACGCGACGTTTCATTTAATCAAGTTATTTTTTTTTGGAATATTTTTCAATAAGAAACTTCGAGTCTTGCTTACTACTCTTCTTTATTGCAAGACAATTGAAATTTATTTAAAATTATCGCAATCTCAAGTGCTTGGATCTATAGTTTTATAAAGTTTGCAAGACAAACAATAGATGATACTTTATGGCATCGCCTCAGCGATGATTAATGTCCTTAATGATAAGGGGTGATCGAGTTTTTATTAAAATTGAAATCCATAAAAATAGTAAAGAATACATCAACAAATGTGGCTTTTAAATGGGACGTATAATTTTCAAATCCGTTTTTATCTATTTGATCATAATGTTTTTCATTCTTGATTTTCTCGCGTGATATTTGTTTATACATAATTCCCATATTATTGTGTAAGATGTTAAATAAAATAAATTGACGAAAATATATCGATTGTCTTCATGAATATATGCAAAAATGACTTGTATTCCGATTGTATTCAGAATCCAAATAAACATAACTACACATAAATTTGGTAATTACATATATGGTAAGATAATATATTTTTGCATAAGATAAGAAATATATAATGATTTATTTATCGCTAAACCTAAAGGTTACATTCAATACAAGTATTATTATCAATAGAAAATTTGTACAAATGTAAACCAATTTGTCATTGTAAACCGAAAAAACACATTTTCTCAGATTTGGCATGCATAGGGGATATTAAACGAGCGCGATAGTATTGAAAAATCATTATTATTCCACTTAAGTAATTACTGCGAGTTGATTTGCGATATCGACTCATCTACCCTTGCAATCGCGTAAAGGTACCACCCTCCCCCCAGCAACAAATCTCCCATCGGTGGGATAACTTGATATATTTTTAAATCTACTAAATTACGTGCTCACGCGGTGCGCCGTGAGCCGCGCATGTAAAATACTGCCCGCCGTCGGTAATTTACCCCGGCAACGCGGCGGCGTTGGCGATGCGCGGCGCCGCGAATCTCTCTCTTTGTCTCTCTCTCTCTCTCTCTTTCTCTCCCTCTCGCTCACTCATTTCGTTCCTCTTTCCGCGGCTCTCTTTCCTCTCGGCGTGTGCGCGTCGCTTAAGAGAGGGCGTGGTTCATTCTCTCTCCTCTCTTTTCGCGATTTGTATGCAGCCGAAGGGAACGAGAGGGAGAGAAAGAGCAAGGAAACTGCACACACATACATACACACGCGCAAGCTTTGTGGAATGGAGGTGGGGAGGAAACATTTGTCGTTTCTACTAACTGCAGCCCGCACGCCCCGCGAGTGCACATACGTATATGAACGAGGCTATAGCGGGAGGGCGGAGAACGACTCGAGGATAGGGGAGAGGGGGGGGGGGCGCAGGGGAAGGAGGCGCGCAACGAGCGACTTTTGCGACGCGCAAAAAACGGGGGTTGACTTCGTTTTCTATGCCTTGAAACGGAAGTAAGGAAGAAAGGGCCCAAGCGCAGTGGAGGGTGGCGTGCGGAGAACGTCGACGACGACGACGACGAGATCTCAAAAAAATTAAGTTCTTAAGCGCGCTCGCGGGCGCTCGCGTTTAAGGGGTTTTCAGCGATGAAGATGGCCATGTAATGAGAGAAAAGAGCGAAATCCGAATAGCTCGAGTGGCTTCAGTGCGCGCGCTCCTCCCTCACCGGGCGCTTTCGGGGGGAGATTTTGCATTTCGCTTCTTTTCTCGTTGCGCTCCTTTTTGTCTTGGAGCAAGCGTCCGGGCTTTCGACATCTTCTTTCGGGGAGTTTTGCGCGCTGCAACGGCTCTGCGCGCGCCCGCTCGAGTGTCGCGAATTCGACTAATATATTTCCGCTTTTGGGTATATATATAGGAGGGTGGCGAAAGAGCGAGCCCGTTGTATGCGCGATACTATACAGCTCGCCCGCGGTATTGTTTTGCAGCCCAATTTTCACTTCAGGAAGCGCGCTTGCTGAGAACTTCAGTGGCTTTTAAGAAATTCCGAAGTAAAAGTCCCCGCTCGCGGAGGAGGAGGGGGACTCTGATGGAGTCTTGAATATCTCGATGCCGCGGCAATTTTATATATATTTTAATACGTATATATATAAGAAGTGGTTCGTGCTTTGATTGAACGTGAGGGCTTTTATTATAAGGTAATGTGCATTACTTGTCGTCGAGATAAAGTAATTAGAAACATAGAATTCACTTATATTGGTAAAATGATGTTAGCCATAGTCCATATTGATTTTAAACAACCACCTTGAACAATATATCCTCTTTAAATTTCATGCAAACGAATGATCATTAATCACGTGGATCGATAAATCCCAAGCTACACGAAAGTCACACAACTAATTCTACCACAAAAGACGAAAATAGCTGTACTACATTAGGTATAAGACAAAACTTACGATCCAGCCTTCCAACGCATGAAAATCCAGGGAAAAAGCCGCGCGCTCTCTTATCCTCATATCGAACACGTGTCTGGCCGGCAAAAAGCCCAGCCGCGAATATAGAAACGTCGCGTCCGAGCGGCCGGCCGGCCGGCCACGTGGTCGGCTCGGATCTCAGCGGCCGGCCGAGTGGAAGAAGAAGGGTAGGCGTCAGGCGGCGAGTGGGTGGGTTGCGCGCGCCCGCAAGCGGGAGGATTCCCCGCTCTCTCACGGGCACCGGTGCAATGGGGTTGGTCCACTCGGGGGCGCGGTGGTCAGCTGTGCGGCGGCGCGTCGCGTTTCGCTTCCCTCCCCCTCGGCTCTGTGCTGTCGCCGTTCCTCCGTTTCCTCTCTCTCTCTCTCTCTCTCTCTCTTTTCGCCCCACGACGACAAGAGAATGGAGGGGGATGATCGCGAGCGCGCGCGCGCCTTCGCCACGTGAGCCAGCACGTGCTCTTATGCGCTTTCTTTTCCGCACGCCCCCAGCAGCAGCAGCAGCAAGTGGCGAACGCGCCGCGGCGAGTGAGGAGAGCTCGCGCAGAGCATATGTGGAGAGGTGGACGGCCGAGGTGAGTGGTGGTTAGGTAGGTGGCGAACGCTAGATGGACGTTGCAGGGAATTGTATGGTGGTCGCAGTAAATTTAGCATTGATAAGGTGATTTTACAGAATATTTTTATTCATTGGCATGGAAATTATGTGACATATCTTTGCATTTAGTAAGTAGATCGTTAGGTGATTAGATCATAAATCACAATATGAATGTCATAAAAGAAAGCTTATCGCAATATTTCTTCTCTAAATATGAAATGCCTACACCAGATTCTCTTTGAAATTTAAAGTAAAACTTAAAAAGTTTTTACTTATTTAGAGTGTTCTCTTCATTCGTCATTAGGACTCAATGACAAAAGTTTATGTTTGCGAGAACTCGTAATATGAATTTTCCACTAAAATTGTTCCACGGAAAATCGACTGTGCTTGCGTATATATCACTCATGAATAAACATGTGCCGAACAATATTTTTGCGTGCTCAGGCACGCGTATGGCTTCATCACGCGGATGAATTCAAGGCCTCTCCATTAATTCCAAGCGTGAGGTGATCGATGGGTTAATTAAGGAAGCGATTATAATAACATCGTCGGCTTCGATCAGGTGCAAAGACGTGCTTAAGTTCAGGGAGGTGCGTGCACGCACATTAATGGGCATGTATATGTGAGGTTTATTTTCGTCACTAAATCTTTAGAATGATTTGCTGTTATAAAATTGACGATTGCGATTGTTAATTATCACATTTTGAGTAATTCATTTTTGGCGAGTCGCATTTTTGTCGCGAAATTAAAAACAAATCTGAGAGAGACAAACGGTAAATAAAAAATGAACATAATTGTGCTATTGTGATCGTTCTTCTACAACATTTTTTTACGTATTCCTATGTATGCAGGTATCTAATTTTGTACATATAATTTAGTTACGTATAATTTATCACCCAACATGGAAAAAATAATAAGTTACCTTTTAAAAAAATTATGAAAATTAAACTTATTCGTAAAGATATTAAAAAGTGCAAAAATTATAAACATTTATTTATTCATTATGAGGAACATAAAAATGTAATATAAACTTGATGTGCTCTTATAGCGATCCAATGATTTTAAGTTTTAGAAAAAGTTTGCGAGTGGAAATATGCAAATCAAAATAAATGTAAAAATAATTCGATGTAGGTATTTTTGTTACTTCGGAGATCAATTAGATTAATTACTATTAGATTTTCTACAGTAATAGAAGAAGTAATTTTATGTAATTTTTACATTATTACAAATGCTTTTTATGAATATTTTACCCTTTAGCTTATTTAACATCATTATATGTGAGAGACACTGGTAAATAGACATGTTAAAGAAAAAAAATAATAAGAAATAAATAACCTGCAGTTTTAAACAATATATTGTATTAGTTTTCACCAGGTTTCGCTATTGTTAACATTGTTTAAAATACTCAATAGTCATAAGATTTATTAGATAATGTAATCGTAAACTACTTTATTATGAGTTACCGCATGGAATAAAAACGAATGGACCGAATACGATGGATGCAACATAGATAAAATAAAACAAAAAATACATCTACTTGAATAAAAATAATACTGAGGTTATATATTGAAAAAAATATTTTTTATTCCGAAAAATATAGTAAAAAAAGCAGATTGTATTTTAAACAAACTTATTGATTCTATAAATTAACATGAAAATAAATTTATTCCAACTATTTCTTTAATCCATCAGTTAATTAGGTAGATGGTAATTATTATATACAAACCAAGAATTTTTTTAATAAAACAGGTAAAATAAATCTATATAACTGGTTAGAAAATTGATAAATTAATTAAATACTCTAATAAAATATACTATGTAGGTAATGAATAATTAGGCCATTCTCTGATAAAGGAATTATCTTGTTTTACCGAAGCGTGAGTGAAAACACAGTATTTACATTAAAAAGTACTGGCATTTTAAATATATAATAGCATTGAATTTCTCACCACAATTATATATAAAGCTACTCTATTATTGTATCATTAATATACGATGTAAACATTTTTAAAAATTCAGATAGACCGCAGCATTAAGACTATTTTAAATGTTCTCTTAAGCTTCTCGAAATCAATACTATCCCATAAATAATCAACGCCCTCAAACTGTATTGTATTGTTATTTAATGAAATGCAGCACAATAATAAAAGAAAATTAACGAACGCTAATTACAACAAAACGTCACACGGCTGCACAATAAAAGCGCGAGATTAATCAACGACAACCGGTAGGTAAAAAGCCCCCCAACCGAAATAAACAAAGAAAACGAGCGCAAGGAAAAAGGAGATGTCTCTCTATCTCGTATAAAAAAAGCACGCGTGCGCGCGTAGAGGAGAGACAAAATGCTCGGGCTTGAAAACGCAGAATATTACTCAGGAAGATGATTTTCTCCTCATATACGCTTGCACGCCGCGTCGTAGTCGCAAACGAACGTCGCTCATCCGTCAAAAAAATACGGGGCGCGGGAGCGCGCTGAGAAGACAATAACAAGCACAGGAAGGGGTAGGAGGGTGGGCGGCACACACCGCGTGCTACTGCATCGCGCGCAAAGAAAGAAAAGAAAACGACGCACGTAAACACACGCAGACACGCATACACAGACAGAGGCACACGAGTATGAAAAAAATCGCGTGCGTAAGGCAAAGCAGTGGTGCTGCTGGTGGTAGTGGTTGGGGGCCGAAAAAAAGGAACCACTGCTGAAAAGTGTACTCGCTCGCGACATGTCGTAGTCGTATATAGTCTCTCTGTCTCTCTTTCCCCCGCTCTTTTCTTTTTCCGTACACCACCACTAGTGCGGGCGAATCCTTGCCCATCCAGCAGGGCCGTTTCATATATACGTACGCCACCCCCTACTATCCTCGCCAGCAAGAGAAAGAGAGAGAGAGCGAGAAAGAGCGCGCGAGTGAGAGCCGAGTAGCGCGCGCGCCGCATCCACTGGCACATCGATCCGCCTTAATGAGTGGAAAGAATAAGACAGCCGCGCGCGAGCGCACCACCCCTGCATCCACCCACCCTCTTCTCTCCTCTCCTCCTCGTCAGAGAGTTTCGCCTCCCCTGCGACGACGACGACGACGACGACGACGACGACGCCTTTTCTCTCTCACTCTCCCTCATCCCCTTCTTTCTCGCACTCGCGCGCGAGCGCGTCTCGACGCCGCCGTGGTCGTTGTATATGTATGTGTGTATATGTATATATCTATACGTGTGTGAGTCGAGCGAAAAGTCGTACAGGCAAATTTTGCCGCGCTCTCTCCCGCACATACAGGGACACGTGGCGAAAGAGACGGGGTGGAATATATAGAACGCGCGTTTCCTTCCTTAGCGTGTGCAGATTTTGCTTGAGTAATGCGCGGGGGGATGAGGGAGGAAAGGAAGCGCCGACGACGACGCCGACGAGGAGGAGGTGGGGCAGAAGAGAGCAGGAAACTGAGACGATTAATGCATTTGAATTTTTTTCTCGGGGAGAAGGCAAGGGAAGCAGCCCGGTTCAAATGTTGCAAATTAATGCGTGGTAGTAAAGTTCTTGATATTGCTAATTATGGAGATCGAAGATTGAGTTTTTAGAATTATATAAACACAGTACTGGAATGACTTTTAATGTTTCGGATTTCGTAAATTTTGTTTTGTTTCAGTATTTAATATTAGCATAAGTAGATTAGTAAATGCATGCTTCTAATAAACTTTTTGAGCGAGGTGTAAGATGGAAAAAGATAGTATATGGTTGATTGTTCTAGTAATAATAAGCTTCTAGTAGACGTGACTAAACATTTTTTCGTTACTAATTATACAATGCCGTGTGGAAAATATATGGTTAGGTATATTACTCACTTCACTCTTTTTAAGGCTTGATACTCCAAATTCAGAATTCATCTTTACACGTCACATTTTATCTTTTCTTTTACAATTCACTTAATATTTTCATCCCGTATAATATATTCGCACGTATTGTTATTTATAAAGTACTATTTAAACAGAAAATTCTGTAAAAATAAGTATGATTTGTAGCAACGCGCTATAATTTGTAGAAATTTGCGATTTGGTTTTAAGAAAGTTTTTATAAAAAATAAATAAAAGAATGACTTTATTTTTGACAAGATTTGGTTTTATTTTAAGATTGGAATATAAGTTAGTGAAGAAATATGAGAAATGATTGGTATGTGACAAGAAGTGTTAGGCTCTATTTAACATTTTCTTTCACTTGATAGAATCGATCTATATTTTAATTTAAATTCACATCAAAACGTAAAGCTGATAGCTTTCAATTATGCACCAAACCATGTACTAATTTTTAGTTTGTTTCAATATAGTTTTGAAAAATAAAAATGAATATTGATATGATCTCTGGTTTAATTTTTTAGGTATATACATAGTGAATAGTATTCAAAAAGATTACAGAAATAATGGAAAATAATTGTTTCTAACATCATAAGCCTGATATACTTTGCTTATTGGATTTAGGTTGAAATTAAAATGTTTTGTCTTCTATTTCTTCTTGAAGATATGCTATGTAAATTAGATATAATAAAATTATAAAATTTGTATAAAATAAAAAATTTTATGTTTTTCCAATCAAAAGCCATTTTCTCGGTGAACGTGCCGGTTAAGCAGCGAAAAGAGTTTAGTATCAGTTCTTAGATCAAAAGAGTGTTGGAATTAGGGTAACAAAACATGTACTTATTTTTTTTTTGTTTTTTTTTTTTATTAAACATGTACTTATTTAAGATTTACATAAATAAAGTATATTAATGCCCATTGTGCTCTTAACTTCTTTGAACTTAATAACAGAGGCAGCCTATAGCCTCTTAAATAACATGAAAGTCATTTTTAAATGCATACGTCCTAAGTTCGGTCGACGAAACTCTCTTAACAGTTCTCTCAATATTACGTTCCTGTATTTCAATGCGGCAAGCATTATCTTTCCCATTGATTCTATCAAGTAAGAGTCTCTCCCGAAATTGTAAAATCAAATCAGAAACGCAAAAGTTCGCTCGTTCTCTTCCTTACTCCGCACCCCATCCCCCGGCGTTCATTGCGACGATAGAAGCAGCAGCACACCGTATATCTCTGGCGCGATACGACCATCGGACGCGCGTGCGCTCGAGGGCAGGGAAGAAAGACCGCGCGCCCGGGAGACGAAGACGACGACGACGACGACGAAGAAGACGCAGAAGTATTAACGGAAGACGAAGTGGAGGCGGCGGAAGAAGAAAGCGCCGACGGGGGGTGGTGGTAATGCCTTCGCTCTTTCTCCCTACTTCTCTCTGTCTCTCTCTCTCTCTCTCTCTCTCTCTCTCTCTCTCTCTCTATTTCTTCCTCCGTTGTTTCGCGAGGGTGACACGCACGTTTCTCTCTCTCTCTCTCTCTCTCTCTCTCTCTCTCTTGCGCACTAGCTCTCCCGTCTCGCGAACCTTCCTGGAATGTTAATTCCCGGCGCTTTAATTCTTACGAATATTTCCCTCGTGCCTGCGCGCTCGCGCGCTCGATCGAGGGGGGCAGGGGGTGGATGGTAGGGGAGGAAGGGCGCGCGCGCGCGAGAATACGACTCTTAAGACGAGATGAGGAAGAGGGAGGTAGAGAGCGCAGGACGCGGAATAAGAAGAATGCGAATGAGAGGGTAGGAGAGGGACGCGCCCCGGGGAGAGCCGTACGCCGAGAAGCAGAGGGAAAAAAAAGGAAATGTGAAGAGATAGAGGAACAAAAGAGAAAATGAAAGCTACGAGTGTGCGTATATGCGCTCGTGTGTATGTGTGAACGAATGAGTGTGCATGAGAGTAAGATGGGAGAGAGAAGGAAGCGCGTAGTTGTGAGGGTGATTAAAGATTGCGCGAGTGTGGAATTGATTTTTTTTTTCGTACTGTGTTATTTGTTGGAATTCAAAGAGTTCTAAGCACATGGAATAGACACGATAATAAATTATAAATTAGCGATTTTATATATATGTATGTTGAATGAAAACGAGAATAGTTTCATGATATTGTAAAATTGCATTAGCGATTTATGGATTAGATATAGAAGGTATCGAAGTATTCTAAATTTGAAAATAAATTTTCAGACGAGTTTGAGTTTTACTTGAATTTATATCTAAGATTTTATTAGCGACATTCAAATAGATTAGCTTTATAGGTCATGAATTTTCAAATAGGTAAGAACACATTATTATACATCGTAGAAATAGACTTTTCAAATCGACAGATATTCATTCTAATTACGCGAATTCAGATATATAGGACTTTTTCCTTTAAAAGAAACCCCCGCATTAAACATTTACATCTGTATATATAAAAATAATAGCCAATACGTGAAAAATCTTAATGCGATTGTTCCATTCACCTCTGGTGTACACTTTCAAGAAATCCACGCGGTCGCGATCGGTGCAAAAAGAGTGGAAGCGACTCCGTGAAAAGATCGGGAGGAGGAAGAAAAAGAGAAGTAGAGAGAGAGAAGCAATTATTGCTCGTTAAATGAGTTTCAATTATGCGCGGGCGAGCTGTCCCCGCGAGCGCGCGTAGGTCGTTAACTTTCTCTATGGGCATTTGCCGCTCGATCGATTAGTATAATAATGATCCGCGCTCGCGCGACCCGAGAGAAGACGTTGCCCGCTCTCGCGCGACACTCTTTTTTGCCGGTGTATGTGTATATAGCGCGAGCACGAATAAGCCAAGCGCACAGACGTTGTTGCTGCCGCGGTCAGCGGACGTTATAGCTTTTTCTTTGGCCATTTCACGAAAATGGAAAGTGTCCGCGAGGAGGAGGAAAAGAGAGTGTCGCAAGCCGCGATCCGTGGCTTTCCCGCGCGCTCGCTGTGAATGGCTTGTGTATCAGTGGATGAGCGGTGCTTCGTGGTAAAAACGATCGTGCATCCTTTCGGTATTGAAGATCGACCGATGAAGATGTGTCATTGACCGCGGGTCTGACGTCTGCGATCATTGATAAGTGCAGAGAGATTCTCAGTCAGGAGTTACGTACTAATTTTCAAGTCGACTCACGATGTCCTGTAATCAGTATCAATGTTGTGTATTATACAATGTTTACTTTTTATGCAATTGGAGTATCGTAACATTAATTAAAATTACAAATTACGTCATAATATTATAGAAATAACAGATTATTTTTTATTCAGTATATATCGTTTTCTGTATTATTCTGTGATTTCATACTAGTAATGCGTGTTTTTTGTTTTAGAAATAAAATTAATTTTTTTCGTGAAAGAGAAATCACTTGAGCCTTTAAACTTTAGTGAAATATCATAGAATAACAGGTTCCAACGAAAGTAGCGAGAAAGAAAGATATTTAGACCTGTTTCTGCAATTGTTTTGCAGCGATTAAATACGATGGAATATTATTTCCTCATTAAAAACTCGTAAGTTCTTGTACTGAGGCAGTAAATCAGTGGCGAGTCAAGGAAATGCGCTGTAGGGCCGCGCGTACACGTGAAACGCAATGCAGAAGAAAGAATAAGAGAGACGACGAGAAGGGGAGAGACGAGGACGGGATGTGAAAACTGAAAAGTTCGTTTCGTAATCCGCGACTCATGAACTGCGATCGGGGACTGGCGTGAGCAAGGAGGCACGAAGGGAGGGGGAGACCCATAGCCATAGAAGAATCGATCTGCAGAGTCGGTAATGAGCCAATCGTGATTCGCGATTTAAATGGGGAAATGCGCAGAATTATGGCTTGTTGCTTGCTTTTTGGAGAGAGAGAGGGAGAGAAAGAGAAAGAGAGAGAGAGAGAGAGAAGGAGAGGCAAGAGCGCGT
Organism: Torymus texanus; assembly: GCA_036873485.1. NCBI lineage: Eukaryota > Metazoa > Arthropoda > Insecta > Hymenoptera > Torymidae > Torymus > Torymus texanus. The sequence goes on from JAYJLV010000011.1 coordinate 16,890,264, forward strand.
CGTCGCATAACCGCGCGGAACCCGCGACGATTTATGAATGTCCTTTTCACTTTTACTGCTTCGTCAATTTCTCTTTATTAAAAATCGCGCGCGTCACGCTCGAGCTTTCCAGGTTGTTACCCCGCGAATAATAATAACGCGCGGAGCCTGCGAGGAGCGCGCTGTGCTTTCTCCGCCCTGACGAAGATGTAAGATCGTGCTCTCTTTTTTTTCGCCGACAAGGCACTGGAGAATGACGTGTGGGAATCGAAATGCGGAAAAATGCTTGAAAATCATACGCTTTATTAATCACATTAGGCTATTGTGCATCAAAAGGCATGTGGGTATATAATTTCAATTAAAAGACATTAACTTTTTTATTAAAACGACATTGCATTTTTTAAGGAAACATAAAAACGTAAAGAAATATTATCATACATTATTAACAATTGCTCTGGTTCAAGTATCATACCGAGGTCTTACAATACCGAAAATAAACACAAGTTCTTGATAATATTGACCATATGGCTAGTGAATGATAGTACAGAATCAACATCGCCTTAGTCAAATACTGTTCCTATTTCCATAGTTGTTGATCCATTTTTATTTCATTCCATTGCAAATTTAAGATTAATATTTCTTCCTTAAATATATGTTTAGCATTTCTGTTAATCTTATTTAAAGTAACTTCGTTTGAGATTACCTCAAAATACCAATAAACTCAATTTGGGTACATGTAATAGCGGATTCAACAGTTGCTGATTCGATTTCTGAATTCTAATGAACAGTTTTGTGTACTGTTAAGTCTGTCTTTTCCTTTATAATTTCTGAATGGCGTCCTAAATCGAAAATACCCATTGTTATTTATTAGCAATTACATTTTGTTTCGTCTCGGCGTTCCCATTTAAACAAACCCGCAAAGTAAGTTTTACAGAGAGAAAAAAAGTAGTTTTCCCGGTGCACATGCTGCATCCGGCAGAGGAGGCAGCATGTCGAAGCTTATACCGAAAAAAAGAATTGGCTATTTTACGGAACTTTGCGTGGTCCATAAAGGAAGCGCCTATGCGCAAGCAGTAGCGGCATGAATGGGCGCTGAAGAAGAGCCGATCGGAAAGACAAAGAGGGGAAATAGCCGGCGATCGAGCGTGAGAGAGAAGGAGGGTAAAAGGATACACAGCAGCAGCGGCGAAGGAGAGGCGTGAAAAAGGGAATAGCGAAGAGAGCGTTAGAGAGAGAGAGAAAAGACGCGGTAGGTACGATATATATAGAGTATATATATACACGAGGAGCAAAGAAGCGCGCGCGCGACCGTGGAGTGGAAAAAGTCGTGTAACTGTCGGCGGTTTTTTGCTACGATGCGTCACATCCGGCCGTCCAGTGCAGTACTTAGCGCTCTCGCGCGGTCGACTGTGAAGAGCGTGCGATCATGTTTACTCAAGTAGATCATCAATAATCGCTTGGTTATATGTATATATATATATATCAACGATATCGAACACCACGCGAACAGAAACTTCGACGACGCGAGGCTCGCAAAGGAGTTTTGTATATATACATCGCAGGTTGGAAGTGGGACGTGTCTTTTTCGATTGTGTCGCAGCCGAGGAAATTTTATCTTTCGCGGACGGATGGACGCGCGAGCGCGAAGAACAGCAAGAAGTGCGAGCGCGCACTTGATGAGCTTGCTCTACATTGTGGAGCTCTGAAAGAAGCGCGCGCGCGCGTTCGTTTTTTTTTGTGCCCAAGAGCGACGCCAGCGTCGTTCGCGGAAACGTGTTAGCGAAGAAGTTTGCCTATTTTAGGAATCGCACGATTTGCTCCGAACAATGTCGCGAGGAAGTATAATTATTTGAAAGTATTAGAACTCGACCGCGGACTATACTTCAACTCTACTATTATACTAGTAAGTTGTATGCGCGTGATGGTCGTTTAGTTCGAATTTAATTTGGCCCCTAGAATCAAGCAAGTGCGATGTTGTGAGAACGTGCAATAACTTTCGACAAGTATAAAAGAAATATTTTTTACATATATAATACATATAGTAATGATATCTACGACAAGTAATGAATATAAATGAGTCTCTTGTTGTGAATGAAACATTGATTCCAAATCCGATAATAAGAGCATAATATTACACATGGAATTTAAGTTGCTTTAATTCACTCAATTTATTTATTTCTATTATTTTAAAAACCGGAACCACTACCAACTTCCAAGTTTGAATGTTTTTTGTGTAATGTGATCTTTTATAATTAAATATCCTTCATATAAAAATATTGTATATTTTATATATTATTTAAAAGATCAATCAAGATATTTCCTCTTTTAGCAATTATACATATTTCGATTCGTTTCTATATGAAATTCTATGTATTTTTATTGTGAAATATAAATATTTTGTGGAACTATACTATAAACAGTTTTTACTAAAAATACGAAAAACATTAATGGGAAAGTATTGCATAAACTAAATAAATGTTGAAGTGATTAGAATCAATAAAAAAATGATAATTTATAAAATAAATAATTTACAAAACTATGTAAAAAAGACTATTTGTCAAATTTTGTGCCCCGAATAACCGGATAAGTCCATCATTTTTCTCTTTTATCGTAATTATAATTTATTTTATCTATTCAAATTTAACGTGAATATATATTTATCTGTTTATTTAAAAAGAATCTTCTTGAATATGTTAGAAAACTTCATTGAACAATTGAAAATTTTGTAATTTATTGACCCATTTCATAATTAAATTAAAGAATACGCTCTAAAATAAAGGCGAACCCCACTATCAGATAAGTCCAAAGTTCTCGGAATAACCAGATAAGTCCATACTTTTCTGAGTTCTTACTCGTTTTAACACATCAGAAAATATATAATCTATTCAAACCAGCGTATAAATGTGTGTTTTGAATGTGTCAACTGACTAGTCAAGTATCGCGACTCATCCCGTTTCTCCCGATCTTACATAAAAGTTTGAACATTAAAACCCGTTTTTCTCGAAACTCGAAAACTGGGCTTATTCGGTTATTCCGGGAAGCCACAGAAATATTTACTATTATGATGAAATTTCTCATAGTAATTATTAATACAATTCAAAAAACGGAACATTATATATATATATATACATATATACATATATATATATAACTTTCATTAATGCAAGCGATAATTCGTCCCTAACACACGTAGAACTGAAATAACTCTCGCTAAACTCTTGACCCCGAGAAATCCCTCGCGCCGGTTATTCAAATCCTCACCCCTCATCCTTTCTCTCTTTATCTCTTTCTCTCGGTCTCTCCTCTTTCTCTCACTCTCTCACTTCATTGATATACATACAGACCGACTATATACGCATCGGGAGCCGCTTTCGTTATGTGGAGCTTAGGTATATGTATATTAAATTATCAGAGGGGACCGCGCACGGCGGTCGATCGGTCTATCCTCTTTTTCCCGCTATATATGGCTCCATTCATATATCGCCGCGTGCACGTGTATGTGCGCACGAGATCGCTTGTTACGGGGCTAGCGAGTGAAATGTCTCCTCCGGCATAGATATCGTTATAAATTCATGTATGAAGGCAGAAATAGAATATCTAAGATACGCCCGTCCAATTCAAGCGGAAAACGCGTGTCCCATTCATTCGTTCATTCAGCTAGTGTGACTGTGCCGCTAATTTTCACTGACGTACTGCTTATTACGTATTCGTTAATGGGATTCGAACGTCGAGAAGCGTGCGTTGCTCTATTGTGGACCACAAGCGGCGAGTTGCAATCGATATAGCACCATAGAAACCGTGAAACTTACATACACGTATAACTAAATTGAATCAGTCGCAATTACATTTTTCTCATGAAATACTAATCGGTCTCGCATCATGGCAACATAATTCCAAACCACATATACATACGATATGCGATCGAAAATAATTCCCAGCAAATTAGTACTCTATCCTCTCGTGCAGTAATGAATATCCAGCGTAATTAAAAACGACAGCGGCATTCCATCATACTTAGCAAGAAAGCGTGGCTCGATCTAGGCCTGGCCGCAGCTCGAAAAACTAATGCATCACACGTTAAATAACAGCTCTCCGCGTGCGGCGAGCCATCCATAAGGAGTCGCTTGCTCGCGGGCAGCGCGCGCTCTAGCAGTGCCAAAAACTTGCGCAACGTATATAAATAAATAGCCGCGATAAGTCGAAGTATAAACGAGAGAGGGGGGAGAGAGAAAAGACGCCTCGTAAGAAGCTCGAGCGCGAGATCTCGGCAGACGGTCCGCAAAAAGAAAAGCATAAGGCGGGCGCGAGCTCTGCACGAAACCGTATCTTGCTCGCTGCAGATATCCGCGCACGACGGTGCTGAATAGCGTCTCAATCTTCGCGAAACGATCTCCTCGCGCGCGCGCAGCCATAAACAAACTCTCGCGCTCGCGAGCGCATATAGACACGGACGAGGATGCACACCCATGGACATACCTACTCCTCTCTCTCTCTCTCTCTCTCTCTCTCTCTCTCTCTCTCTTTCTCTCTCGCGGTTGTTTATCCATCGGCGAACGAGCATATCTATCGGCTTGCACGGCCGCGCTCTCACTCTTTCGCGCGCGCGCCGTCTGATCTATAAAGTCACCCCGGACGATAAATCCTCGGAGGGGGATAAAGTGGATCTCGACTAATTGTGGGAGAGATGCACGACTCACTCACTCACTCACTCGTGTGCCGATCCCTCTCTCTCTCTCTCTTGCTTATGTAGCGAGCGCTCCTTCTGTGTACACGATGTAGCCTCTTTATACCTACGTGAACACCACACGAGGAAACTTCACGGTGGGAGAAGAGTACAGTGGAGAGAGAAAGAGAGGGGAAGATAGAGTGATAGAGAGGTTTCGATGCTCGCTCGGAACGTTCGCGCGGCTGAGATCCGTGTATATATATACGTGCACTACACCCATACAACTTTGTCCGCGCGCGAACTCTGAACTCGCTCGCGCCCGCCGTCGAGATATACCGTGTATATATATTTTATTTATCTTAATTCGAGATTTGCCCGGCCTCGGAAAATTAATCGGTTACTTTTCGTTTGCGGGCCGCTGCTCAGCTTGGATTGATGCGCTCCTGAAGAGAATACCGGTTTGCCTTTTATTGCCGATAGTTTTTTCGATATTGCTCGAGCAACGCTTTGAATTATACGATCACTTTTTGGAATATATACCGAGCACCCTGTACTTTATGACAATGTGCTATCACGAATTTTCAATGGTTTTTCTGTTTTTGCGCGTACGTACATTTATTCTTAATCAATAGTCAATCTTCTTACGATATAGAGTTAAAATTTCATCTATGTATTAATTTCAACCTTTCAATTACCAATTTCGGAATATTGCATTAATTAAGATAAACTTATTTATAAAATTCAATAATAATTTTGCAAAATAAATTTTGTAATATGTTCGAAAAGGTAAATATATCATGCATATAATTACATCTTACTTTGTAATAGATGTATCAAAGAGGTTGTTCGACGTAAACGAAGTCATACCGAAATAGAAAAATTCTATACACTACAGACTATATACAAGCCTCGAGAAATCAACATTTGCACAACGTTTTTCGGGCCGCAGCCGTATACAGTCCCGCCGTAGTCGCATGCAGTCATCGGCAGCGGCGGGTATCCCTCTCGTCGTATCGGCGTCAAAGCAATCTCATCGAGGGCACGAATTTTCACGGCAAAAGAGCCAGCGCACCATCCATAGACGGATGAGTGAAATAAGACAATCCGAGGCAGCTCGGCAGCTTCTCTCTCTCTCTCTCCCTCTGGTTGCATCACAGGCGTGGATCACATCTCCTCGGCGGCACTTGAGCGCATAACCGGGGTCTCGTGAGTCGCTGCTACAAGTATATACATATATATACACAAACACACGTAGAGCCGTATGCATCCTGCATGTACCCCTTCACGCGCGGGGCTTCGGGTCGCACGATCTCTCAAGAGAGAGAGAGAGAGAGAGAGAGAGAGAGAGAGAGAGAGAGAGAGAGAGAGAGAGAGAGAGAGAAAGAGAGAGAGAGAGGGAGTATATATTCATCGTTGGTGTGCCCTATAGCGCGCGTTGCTTCGTCTATAGAGCGCGGATGATCCGCGAGTCGGGATTAGCTTTCGACGCGAGTGCGCCGCTGTTGCTACTACTCACTGTAAAACGTGGAGATGGCCTGGGTATCGATGCTAGCGGATGCCTATACGCCACGGATTCGGATTATACACACGGCCCGGATCATACGGTCGAATGGAAATGAGCTTTGCGGGGATTTGAGATTTGTCAAAAATTATATCATCCAATCGTATGTTGCTGTCACCTGATATAACTAATATACTTAAGATTTAAGATTAATTATATTTCTTCGTGATAGACAGTTGAGGTTGAATAAAATTTAGAAAAATAATTATATATACGTTCTACACAATTGATAGATAAAAAAAATATAATTATACTATATCTAGAATTATCGTACTCGATATTGCAATGACTCTAAAATAGAAAATCAGTCTCGGAATCCGCTTTGTAAATTTCATAGAGACTGCATAAACTTCTCTTTTAGAGCTCAAAATCATTAAATTCGATCGCAGTTACATAACAGAGCAGTCATAATAGTCAGATTTAATTACAGACGGAGCGCAAATGAAAATTCCAATTCCCGGAAAATTATAAGAAATAATATTACTCCGAGTATAGCCATGTAACTCGTAAATTAAATTTTAGCAATGATAAACCTCAAAAATGGCGCCATTAAACTTAGAAGATTCAATCGCAACGAAAAATCCTAATCCTCCCAAAAAGCTTAATCCCGCAATCTGTCTAACCCGACAGTACCGCACGACGATGCTCCGGCCCCTTCTATAGCGGTACCTCCTCACGTCTCCCGCGACGTGTGCAACTCGCGAGTTGCGCGCGGACACACACATACAGCACAGAGTGAGATTGAATATAGGCAAAACACACGTTGTGGCGGTTGCGCTTGGCTCACGATTCTCTCGGCTCGTTTGTGCGCCCGATAATTTTATCGCATGCGCGCTGGAGACTTTTTTTCTTCTGTCTCCTGGAGAGCTGGAATTTGAAGCAGCGGTACGTACGCGTATGTAGAGTTCCAGTTATCGGAACTTTCCAATTATGCGGGATTGATCAATTTTCTCTCTCTCGCCCTCTCTTTCGCTAGATGCTTCGCCCGTGTATGTATGTATGTGTTGTGTTGGCAAGTTCGGTTCCTGATTACTGGTATGGTG
>JAYJLV010000011.1:16898741-16909297 GCA_036873485.1 Torymus texanus
GAGAGAGAGAGAGAGAGAGAAAGAGAGAGAGAGAGAAAGAGAGAGAGAGAGAGAAAGAGAGAGAGAGAGAGAGAGAGGAGAGGCCGCGTGCTGTGCTAAGATGGCGTCGTGTTTACTTCGTTAAGCAGTTAATTACTCCGAGAGTCGCCGAGCGCGGCCGCGCTCACGAAGGACGTGACGGACAGACGCGAAACGAGTCGACGAGGACGAGGAGAGACGGATATGACCTCGCGCGTACAACGAGAGCTGCGAGAGAGAAATAGAATTACTGCGCGCGCTTGGAGAAAGAGAGGGAGAGAGAGAGGCGAAGAGAAAAAAATATGAGGAAGTAAGGAGAGATGAGAGAAAAGATTGCTGAAAAAGGAAGGAGGCGACGCGCGTTGACGAGGACGATGAAGGATGGCCTCGTTGCTCGCACATACTTGCCGGTCAAAAATACTTGATAATTCGAAGCAAGGAAGAAAAAACTGACCCAGAGAAGTCAGGCGTTCGACGAAGATGTGGTGCCTTATCTGTGCCCTTTAAGAAACTGCTACCGTAACCAAGATTAGATATCAAAGGATAATTAGGAATACCTTGTGCGATGCAGTTTTGAGATACGATTGATTGGAAATCAGTGACTTACATTCATAATTACTTGATGAAATTTTTGTGAAATCCTTCTGATTTTCCATTTTGACAATTTTGATGCCTTGGTATTATTTATATTTTTCTGTGTGCAATAAAGTATAACTGAAACATTTTAAAAGAAATTTTTTAATTAAAACAGCTCGTGACTCCTATAATTTATTTTAGTAGAAAACCTACTATAATTGTTTGAAAAAAAATGTTCTTGAAAGCAACAACAACATAACTATAATATATTTGCAAAAAGTACATTAGACTTGTACATCAATTTACAGTGTACTTTTGTTTCCAAGACCAAGTGGGTACCATATGAGGCGGAGATTAAAACCACATAAAGTAAGGTAAAGGATGAACACAATCTTCGAGAAAAATAAAATTAATAAGAAGAAGTAAAACGTTTAAAATAAAGGCGGACAGAGCATGCGGGAGTTGTAGAAAGAGCGAGATGGAAGAAGAGATTGTTGAAAAAAGAAGGTGACGGTGGCGGCAGTAGCGGTGGCGACGACGACGACGGCGACGACGGAGGTTAAGTCGCTGGGAGAGTAAAAGGGAGGGACTTGATGTAGACGTAATAAAACACGTAGATGAGGCAGAGAGGGAGAGGAAAAGACAGAAAGGAAAAAAGATAGACTGGCAAGGTAGTCGCAGAAAACGTTGCACGCAAGGGAGCTAGAAAGAGGGAGAGAACGCCACGCGCAAATCCGATATCGAGGCCTCAATCTATTTATCTATTTATCTCGGTCTCTCCGCGTGCGCGCGCGCGCATCAGGCGCCGCTGCCGCATAGGCTTCGCGTGTACGCCGCGCTAACGAACTGATATTAAAATAAGTAGGCTGTGGTTAACTTAGAGAGAGAGAGAGAGAGAGAGAGAGAGAGAGGGAGAGAGAGAGAGAGAGAACGAGGAAAAAAGAAACCAGACGCGGAGCTCACGGGCAGGTTTAAATCTGCGGCAGCGAGGAGCGAAAATGCAGTTTATGGAGACGAGATGGACCACGAGCGTTTCCTTTTTACGTATTGACGTTTAATACTTGCTTTTTTTAATGCTCTTTTATTTTGGCCTGGCATAACTGCATCGCAGAGTTTTCATGAAAACCAATATGATATAATGATGTAAATGCAAGTAAAATGTAGTTTATTTATAGGGTTAAAAAAAGAAATACAGAAATTTAATCAAGTATGTAATAGCATATCCATACAAATTGAATGATCCCCTAACTAACGGAAGCTCTAACACTCTCTAAATATGAATCAGTGGGATTCACTGAATTTTAAGTATCTTCGTAACATGGTACCGTTATATTGCCATTCTGCATATCAGCCACTTAATAATTACATTTAATAGAAGCGAATGTTAAATAAGTAATTTTGACAAATAACCTCCAACTTAAATGGTATATCAACTCAAGTAATGAAGTTAACTTCTACATATTCCAATAAATTTTCCACAAATTAGAGAAACGTATAAATCTTTAACGTGCATCAATTATAAATGTGACGAATGCCGCAAAGAGATGAGGGAAGGAGGCAATGTCTTTAGAAAACGCATTGTCAAAGATCGATAGACGTTCTACGCTCGTATAGTGTTTCGCGTCGTATAGCATCAGACGAACGGAGCAAAAGGCGAACTCGTAAATTTCATCCCCAGTCGATGCTTAGCGGCAATATAACCGAAGATTAAGAACAGCATAATTGAATCAGCCTAGGGTCGCACGAGCCTGACGGAAACGAGATATCTAGCGAGATAAGCTTATGGGCATTGATTTTCTCTGTCGCGTAGGCTCGAATTACTTTTTCGTTCTCTAAGATGGACGCAGCGTAAACGAAGAGTGAGCGAGCGAGAGAGAGAGAGAGAGAGGCTGGCAATTGCGCGCGTGTCGCAGGCGCACGTGTATATACACGTCAACACTCCGGTTACTCGCATTATATATAGAGGGTTAGCCTAGGCACTTCTAGCTTCCATCAGCAGGAGTAATTAATTTTTAATGTACTTTGCCTGCTTATTTCTTTCGTATCACGGCGTTTCCTTTTTTGCGTTTCTCTTCCCTCTTGCCCCTCTACCTCTGTTTCTCCTTAGCCCCCGCGGGGTCGAGAAAACGCGCTTGCACGTCGCGCGAACGAGAGACTTGCGCGTTCTCGCAAGTAGAAGACGGTTATGAATTTCTAATGAGATTCCGTAGAAGATCTGCGAGAGATTAGTGCGCACTGGATAACGTTGTGCAGGCGTAGCGGCGGTGGCGGCGGCTGCGACTGGAGTATAAGAGAGAGAAAACTACGCGCTCGTAAGAGAGAAGAGCGCAGGGAAAAGAAATCGCGTCCCGTAAAAGTGTGTACCTTGTGTATGGGTTAACGCGCACAAGGGATGCAGGAGAGAGAGAGAGAGAGAGAGAGAGAGAGAGAGAGAGAGAGAGAGAGAGAGAGAGAGAGAGAGAGAGAGAGAGAGAGATAGAGAGAGAGATAGAGAGAGAGGAAATTACCCTGCGAACCGGGAAGAAAGCTGAGATTCCAGCCGATAGCGCGGCCGAAGGGTGCGAACAGCGGTGTATAAGCCGAGCCGCGAGCGATGTGATGCGGCGACGAGCGTGTGTGTTTAATACGAACGCGCGGAGAACGGCATCAAAAGATGCGGGACAGGCCTCGGGCCGGCTTTGTTTTTCCTGTATCTATATACCGCGCTAAGAAGCCCGCGCGTGCTGCTTTGCTTTCGCGACTTTTTTCTCCCCTTTCTTTTTCATATAGCGTGCGGGCTCCCGTTGTTTTCCTTTTGCGGAGGAAATTCATAAGGCATATCGCGTATGTGTGTATGCGGCGACGCGTAATGAGCTGCTTACAGGAAAAACAGTGGGAGAGTGTTTTGGCTTCTTAGTATTTTATGAATTGTTGTTTAGTGTTTATTATTTCTTAGGGCTTTTCTCCAAATATATAATAGATGTACATAAAGGTAAATAAGAAAATATTTATACGATTAATTTATGCTGAATACAGTCAAGTCCTTTTCTTTAAGATCCTACTATCTTAACCTGCTGCTCATATATCGCAAAATATATTATAAAGTATTCAATAATTTCATTACTAGAATAGTAAGAAAAGTGAAATATCGTTCAATCAATGGTGATAATTCCTAAAATTACGAGGTTGCGCATCGCGTGTAGCAAGAATCATACGTTCTTGACCATTTACGTCCGAACTAGCCACTGCACACAGTTACTGTTCTCTCTCTCCCCGTAAGCCGTAACTACCGAGCGCTTCGCCATCAGCTATATACTCGTGCGCACAATCGCGTATACACGAAGGAAAGACGTACGTATACGTACGTTCACTGGCGCGCGCGGGTGTATCGTGTCAGGGTCCGAGAGGTTAAATTTGCCGAGTTTCCGTAAAGTACCCGGAGAGTTTAGACGCGCGAGCGTCTCGTTAAAGTTCACAACGGTGAGCGCTCACATACACACGTACACACACACATACACGTACACACTTGCCCTCGCGCTGCGTGCCGCTGCACCTTTTCCAGTCTATGGTTATGCACTTGGCGAGTTGTTTTCATAAATTATCCCCGAGCACACAATGCGCGCGCATATGGTCGTTTGCTTATACTTTCGCTCCTTCGCTTGCTCTCGTGGGGTCCCTTCCTGCTTTTTTTCCCCCCTGTGCCTCGTAAGACAGCAGGGGGGATTGTTTTTCGGTTATATTGCGGATGCCTCGCGCGCGCGGGAGACAGGTAGAAAATTTGTCCTCATACATTCGCGCACGCTCTTTGACGGCTTTCGGCCTTTAGTTAGGGTCGGCCGCCTTGCTACCACACATACACCGTCGTTCTTTCTCTCTCACTCTCTCTCTCTCTCTCTTCCGCTCTCCGTCTTTTGCGCTGTGCACAATCTCGAGTGCAGCGGCGCTCAACTATACTTTCCGAAGCAGCGTCGAAATTTAAGTATGCGACGTGGAGAAAGAGAAAAAGAGAGAGAAAGATTGAGAGAACGTGTGTGTGTGACTGCTAGGTTGAATTTCGCCTGACCGAATTTTTTTAATTAAGAAATGAGAGATTTTGGGGACACCTTTGATGTTGGATTTTGAGTGAAAGAAATTCGGTCTGCGTGTGCGTATTGAATGAGGTGACTTTTTCCCAGGCACTTATTTCATTTTACATTAATATTTGTTTATATATAGGGCTTGCCAAAATACTTTTTGTCTTTTAAATTATAATACATAACCACGTACTCCTTACATTTAAAGCCTGCTAGTAAATAATACCCACATAGAAAAATGCTGCTTATAATTTTGTACATTATTCTTATATAATCAATTTTCAAACATTGCGGGAAGTAGTTACACGTCACAATTTTGTATTCCTTTTTTAAAATAAAAGATAATAGAATCGTAACACCTATGATCAGGCATTCATAGAGAAATATATAGAATTTATATTTTAAAATTCGGCATTTTGTATTTTTCATTATTATTTGTAAGTTTTTCTATTCTTTCGATAAATTTTTTAAGAATTTTAATTAGGACAGTATTGCCTATCGGAACATTAATCAAAATTGATCGTTCTTCTTTCAATACCCCCTTTTTTATATTCAGCGAGATAAAGAAATTCAAAATCTACTCAATCAAAACAAGGTAGTTTAAAATCTATGTATCGTGTGAGATTAAGATAAGTGAAAAATTATTATCTATATAAATCTAGTCATATACAGAAACAGTCGTATTCAGAACATTTAGATCTTTCGATAATGAGCTAAACACGTTCATCTCAAAAGTTTTAAATGTCTGATAATATGTAACTGTTGTCATCACTATCTAAGATCTACAAGGTGGAGGTGTGACTTTCAATTTGTCAGTTTGTGGTCAAATATATAAGATTGAGGAGTCAACTACCTGGCATGAATTCTGACAGGCAAGTATCCTTGGCAAGATCGACAACTTTACGAGTAGGAAAATTTCGTGGGTTGCCAGACATGTTGACGCCAGATGTTTCACACGACGCCTAAGTTTCCGATTCGTTTGGTTTCGGAAAGGATTGAAAAGGGAAGATTATAATTATTTTGAGATAGCACTTTCCATTAACAGCAATTTTATATTGACTATTATTTTGATCGTTTTTTTCTATGTATCTTATTTTCAACTTTCACGTATTAGCCCGATTTCATAATAGGATATATTTCTGAGCATTGTAAATCATTAACATTATAAAATGGAAATAAATTGAGATTGAATTACACCTTTACACTTGCCAGTGAAGTGTATTTTATGAGATAACAATCGAGCTCTCAACTGCTGGACAATTGTTTATAAAGGAAGAATGCCTTAAGCCACGTCAGTTCATCTTACTCCGCTTTCCCCTTAGGACTCACACAGAAGCAATAATACTATTCAAGTCATGCTAAAGCCGCGACGTAGGAAGAAGAAATCAGAGGACAACTTCATGGCCAATTTATTCCAATACACCCTTCCGAAAAGAGCGTCAAATAAGCTCAGCAGGCGGCCTGTCTACACACACGCATATACACCCACACCTACATCTATATATATACACACGCGCTACTCGTGAAAAGCCAGTGGAAATCACATTTCGGGTAGTGCTGGAAGAAAAGCGTATACAATAGTCCTCTGGCAAACAAAAAGCTGTGACGTCGACAACGTAGACGATGCGAAAAATATGAGGGGACCCATGGGGCTCAGGTGCGCTTACCCAGAACGCATAGACACACAAACACACACACACACACACATACATACACGTGCGCGCGTAAAGTGTGCCTTAGCCCATCGAAGGCGAGGCACTCAACCTTGTCTCAAGCAGAACACACGTGTAGCCAGCCAGTGCAGCACGAGCCTACCTGTCCCGCTCTGCTCGTGCGTCTCTATTGACTGACAAAGGGAGGCAAGCGGCCAGTTACACGTGCAGCCCACGAGGCTATATTTCCAGCATTAGGGTCACTAATTTTATAATCCTCCTGTAAGTCTGTGAAAGAGAGAGAGAGAGAGAGAGAGAGAGAGAGAGAGAGAGAGAGAAAGCGAGAGAGAGACAAGGTGCGTACCACAAGAGATACCACTCATTGCCTGGCAAACGCGAGCGCGCGAGAGAGAGAGATAGATGTAGAATTGTGTATTGTACGGATTTCCTACGCGCAGCGGTAGTCCTAACATACGCGTGCGAGCTAAACACTAAAACGGATCCATCGACGCCACGGGAGGTCGTCGTTTTTTCGACGACGAAACTCTCGCTCGCACGCGCTTCTGCACGTCCTCACCTTTTTCTCCACTCGCTGCCGAGGACCACTGTCGTATTTTGGAATATATGTCTATATATGGGCGTAGCGAGTCTCTTCACCTGTGGCGTTCTATGCACGTGCTGTATGGGCGTCTCGGCTCTCGCAGGGGTGCGAAGACCACTGTGGGCGCGCGCGTGCGCATATCTCAAGCGTGCGAAAAGCAGCGCTATACTATGGTTATGGCTACGCGTGTTCGTGAATGTAATGAGCAAGAGTAACTGTTCTTCACTCGTAAATTCAATTTATTGACAGTATACTGCGATTTTGTGTAGGCTGATGAATAGAAAACTTATGTTTGTAAGTGGCCATTGCATCGATGACAATTTCAATTGTATTAAAATGATATTGTAATCTAATATTCATATGAAACTTATATATCCAAGATAGCAATATACAATTTATGTTAGATTCTCAAAACCAAAGATAATCTTAGCAATGTTATAATGAAAGAAATGTTACAATATGAGAAAAAAAGGTTAGAATTGAATTTAAAATCTATTACGGATGAAATAATATTATGGATAAAGAAAGACTCTGTTATTATTAACCATACAATCATATTACAATAATTTTATTTCAACAATTACAAACTAATAAACAAATAAACATCAATTGACAAACGATTTATAGATCCAAAATGATTCACACAATATTCAACAAATAAATAAGTGACAATTTTTTTATCGTTAATGCAGGCAATATCAAGTGCAGAAAGGTAATATTTTCTGCCTTAGCGGTGAGAAACTCGAAATGCCGCAGATCAATAAAAGGTGTTTTTACCCGAGGATAATATTCGGACAACAATGGCAAAAGTATCATTGTAAATATTTGTACTGGATAGCACGAAGACTAATCGATTACAGTAAAAATTCTCATAAAATAATTTTAACGTTACACCCATAGAATGTATTATATATTACAGCACAATATATAAATAAAAAAAATTAAAGAAGTACCTGCAACCAGTATCGAAATCTAAAACCTCCAGTCTTACAACTAACAGTATAGTACAAGAAATACATAATTTTTACGCCGTCTTCATAAAATATTCATGAAGCATTTTGATTTTATTTACACGGAACATAAAATTTCAACTTTTTGCGCTTAAAAAAGCGTTGTAAAAGCTGAAACTTTACATTTTGTGTAAAAAAGTTTCGAGTTCCATCAATATTTTTATGGAACACACTTCGAAAGTAGGTGAATCGCACATTATAACATTGGTGAACTCATCAATACTTTGTTTCCTGGAAATAATAAATATAGTTTCGACTGTACATAACCCCACCATTTCACCATTTATTAACCTTCTGCAGCCGTTAACTTTTTACTCTATAGGCCTCTTGACAATTGTACGCGTCTCATTGCAAATTAAAATAATCCCCAAAAAATCCTGCCTAAATCTGTACCATTGTCATTCATACGTCAAAAGGAAATTTTTATCAGGCCAAATTGCAATGGTACCACAGCCCATCCTGTACGAATAATGCGTGAACCGAAAAAACCATTGTTCCAAGGTCGCCAGAGACCAAAGTTGTCTCTTTTTAGATTTGGAAACTCGCACACTCGCGGGACTTCCACGTGTCTCCGGGGAAAATTCATTACACACAGCGTCTCTTCTTCTCTCGTACTCTGCCCTCCCTTCTCCTACCGGATTCAGCCGCTAATTAAACGTGCCGCCGTAACGAGTTCAGCTGGTATAGGTGCGTATATAATGAGTAGGGTGGCGTCGCAGTCGCGTGCATGGCGAACGTGGCACCTGAAAATTCACTCGGGCACGTCACCCGCGACGCGACACGGAATACACAAAAAAAGTATGTGAAAACATGTCGCATGTAGGGGCATTTTTGTTACCGTATAATTAGGAAGCGCTGGGATTTCAGCTTATCTGTACACCTTAGTTTGAAGTTCTAGACAGTTTCGTGTGCGTATACCACGTTATTTTCCTTTTAACAACGATTTGTCTTTCTCGTTATATATCTCTTTCAACATCGTTAGATGTTTATTGTATTTCAAATATAATACAGAAATAAAACGATACACATTACTCTGTCCATACTGCTAGGTAAATACAAGTTACAAAAACTCTTAAAATCAGTTTACGAAACCTATTTACAGTCGCTCACGAGTAAAAATAAAACCGCATCCTTTCCTCCAAGCCCCACCGTAAAAGTAACTCCTTTCAGCTTTGGGAAAACGAGAGCATTATAGGCAACGTAGAAGTCCCGTAAACGGCTGGCCAGAGTAAAGAAAGAAATGAAATCCGAAGGTGCGCCTGTAAAAATGTCGAAATTTGAAGCCTGCTCGGTACCCTTAACACGCGCCTCCAGTGTAATCACAGTACTGCAGTATTAAAGCAATGCGATGCAACGCCTCGCGCATCCCTTTCTGCACATTATATACATCCTTACAAGCTAAAACGAGCACTTATATCGAACCCTCGCACAAGGGGATTCGGCCTTTGCCGCGCGTTTATTTGTCTTCGTTTATTATATTCGCGCCCATCGCCGTCTACTTTTCCACTGGCATCGCACGCACGTGTCTCTCTCCCCCTTGTAAGTCTCGCGCCCTCTTGCACCACCGCCAAGTGCGGGGTTCTGGGGCTGCAGCACAACGGCAATCCCAGCCCTCGGGCCTCCGGCGTCCCTTTTTAAAGCGGCGAAATCAGTACTTGCAGCGTGTGCGTGTGCAGTGCGTCATGCACTTGTACAATACGCGAGCGAGTGAGGGTAGGGGTAAGCCTTTTGGCTTTAGACCTTCAGAGAAGGCGTTTGTTATATGGCAGAACTCGGTCGATGTATACTCTTCCTGGAATTGTCTCCCTTTCTCCAAGCGCATTCTTATCGCTATCGCTTTTTCATCTGCTCCTGTTGCACTCCTTGGTATATGCGTTATATATATATATATACACGTGTCCTTTATACGCGCACCTACGTATGTAAGTGTGTACTTTGTTACACGACGTATCCTAGGGTATATACTTATGTGTAATTTTACGTATTCTTGTTCGTACTCGTGTGCACTGGCGCGCGCACATGTGCGCATACAGCGACGGGCAGTTAGCCAATCTTCTCTGAACTCGAGTTGCAGCGCAGCTTTCATCGCTTCCTCTCTCTCTCTCTCTCCCCGTCACTTTATGTCTCCTAATTATAAGCCCTCGGTACCCAGTGCTCCTCTCGCTCAGCTCCACTCTCGCTTTCGGTGAACGAAAAAACGCTTCCTTGGCGCCCATGTCGCCGGTCCGGCGATGCTCGCACGGCCGCGACCTTGAATCCCCCCCTCTCTCCTTCTCCTCGTTTGCCTCGTCTTTTTCTTCTCTCCGACTCTACGTATATGCCGCTTTTCGGTGTGGGTGCATCGTGCGCAGCTCGTACTGCAGCACCTGCGCGCGGACACCGCTCATCGACAACTTTCTCTTTTTGCTCGCTGTGTCCGCGCCTTAATACCTGTGGGATCACGCGAGTGCGAGGAGTTTACGAAGGAGAAAGAGCGAGAGAGACAGAGCGAGAAGAGGGATAAACACATAATGCGCACTGGAGAGCAAAGGAGTTTACGCGTTCCTCGAAGAACTCGGCCGATCTCGCGACTTGAGAGAGAGAGAGAGAGAGAGAGAGAGAGAGAGAGAGAGAGAGAGAGAGAGAGAGAGAGAGAGAGAGAGAGAGA
>JAYJLV010000011.1:16933300-16981882 GCA_036873485.1 Torymus texanus
GCCCAGACATACGAGTGCGTTATCAAGGGTGGAGAGAGAGAGAAAGAAAGAAACAAAGACCACTAAAACGAAGAGAACCCGGACTCGCGGATCCGCGAAAGTTGGTTTATCGAGCCGTTAAAACAATGGGCCGGGCGGCCGAAATGACAATAACTAGACGAGAGCGCGCGCGCGCGCGCAACCGACACAACGAGCGCGCATGAAAAAAAGCCTCGCTATTGTCACGATTTTTACTAATTTGTAAAGTTACAACATTAGATGTAGCGTTGTCGGGTTTTCGACGATTTTCAAGACGAGCTGGCAATCCTTCGACCTTTAGCTGGTAGTTAGATTTGTTGAATATATTAATCTATATCATAAAATTTGACTATGATAAAATAGTTGATCTAAACTGTTCATGCATAATTTACACAAAATATAATGCTCACTGTGTGTTGATCAATTGAATAAAAGTAGTAAATCTATTTTTTCGTTCTTCATTTTCAAAGCTATTAATAAATTAATGGCTCTTGCTAAATGCCCGTCAGATTAGAGTACGTCGTTTCAGAGTAGTATAATATTTCAATATTTTTGTGCTTTGACCTTTGATTAAAGAAACTATATCTACTAATATATATATAAATACACCTTCCATACAGAAAGCTGACGGACGAATAGCAGAGTAGATAATTAATATTCACAGATTCCACTACACATTGATTAACTCATCTACATATATTGAACGTTACAATAACGATATTTATTATATATATTAAGTAAATAACTAAAGGTATTTACTTAATCAACAGATACAATATTACAATTGTAAGAATGCCTCTATTTTCTTAAATTCCAGACAAGTCTGTAATAAGGTATTTATTTAATTTTAAATTATATTTATGTTAAATAATTTCCTTTGCAGATAATGTGTACAACATTACAATTAATAATCTACTTTTATCTACTTTTAATATATTAACAAGATCTAGTAATTTGATAAAACCATATACACGTATACCATAAATTAGTCTCGGTTTATTGATTTAATTTCATTTTATTGTTATTTACAATCCTATACATTTAACATATTTCACAATTGTCTTGATGAAACATAATGAAATAACAATAGCAGATAAAAATATTTAAAAAATGTATAGGGCATCATTTATAATGAAACCTCAAAATGAACTTTCATATGGTAGTATCCTGTCGCCCTTACCATATATTTACGGAAAAAATTGCTGTTTAGGTATTACAGATTAAATTAAAACAACTGGTTTGTTTCTTAGTTTTAAATAAAAACCACAATGCAACTTAACGTCCATTAGTTACACTTAATTCGATTTGAGCTGTATATGCAAGTTTATTGTTAACGAGCTGTTAATCCTTCGTTAATGTTGAAATAAAAAGAATCGCAGAAGAGTCTGAAATTTGCATCGAAATCAGAAAGAGGCCGAGGTTTATTTGCGCGCCGGGGCATACTCGCGTGCGCTTGCGTGCGCGCGAACGAGAATGTACGCGGAACTCGGAATAAGATCAGCTCGATTTCGCGTTTTCCCTCCTTAATATCCCCCGACCGTATAAAGAGTCTCGGCGCGCCCGAGCGTAGCAAAGCGCGGAAAAACAAACACATCCCCCGTGCCATCCCACGCGCGCGCGTTTCCTCCCGCATGTATACCTCTCCTTTCGCCTCTCCCCCTTGCGCGTCTTCCACCTACACACCCTCTCTCTCTCTCTCTCACTCTCTCTCCTATATACTCGCTCATGGGATTCGCGTCGTACGTGCCTCTTGAAATTGGTTAAGTCGGCCCTGGCTCCGTATACTCGTTTTCTCTCTCGCTCGCTCCGCGCTCATTTTCCTTCTCCCTTGGCCTCTCTAATTCCCTCCTTACCTCGAGGGCGCGCGCGCGCGTACACTCACATCTTTCTCTCGCTTGCCTTCTCGTGTCTCTCTCTCTCCCTCTCTCCGTGCGCGTAGCTTTTTCCCTTTCTCTCCCCCGCAAGCTCAGGCTTTCCTTTTTCGCCTCCTTACGCAGTAAAAGTTTTTACGTTGCCGCGTTAATTTTTTAAAAAGAGCCGCGTGCGCAGTCTTTTACTTTTTAAATTAAACGCGACGATGTGTAAATTCGCCTTTTTTTCTAACATCTACTGCCACTTTAAATTATTAAATTTGATTTTTCATTATAATTTTAATGCGTGGAAATGCAGTTACTTTATATAATAAAACCAGTAGCGCATTATTTCATATTTTGTTATATTTCACGTAATACTTCATAATATTTCGCTTGGTTTTAAGACCTTACAATATCTCCATCATGGTTACAGGCAGATCGCAAATGTTTTTTTTTTTTTTATGGATATTAGTCGAATTTTAAAAGTATCTCTTTTACTGTTATGATCTTGAAGAACCCATTATTTAGAACATGTTGTTATTACAATTTTCTTCTGCGACATATTGCTGTAAAGATAATCGTATACTTATTTGCTGAACATCAAGATACATAGCAACGCGGGATATAGTTAAACATAATTCTTTTATCTTACCATGCGTTCAATAGACATTTTCGTCATCACTTCTCATCTGTTGATTACATACATACAAAAAAAAATCCACATGCAAATCATTCTACACAATCTAAGCTCATTAGTAGTCCTTGCAGTTGGAAAAAAAAATCCAAAAAACGGGCTCGATCGGATATAACCCCCAAGCGTTACAAAGCCATTAAATTGAACGCGAGCGAGAAACTTTTAGCCCGCGTGCACAGCAGCGTATATAGCAGCGGCGTGCGTAGTTTTAAATAGTCCGTACGCGCGCGTGTTTGCCGGGTATTCGCCGAGGGACGCACACATTTACACACGTACATATACACATATACATCCGCATGTATAGAGAACGAGTGCGAGGAAGGAGGGAGAGAGAGAGAGAACGAGAGAGAGCAAGATAGAAGAGGAAAAAGGGAGAAGAAGAGTGTAAGGGTGGTAGAGGGAGGGCGAGCGAGTTCACCGGTGCCGTCAGAGATAAGACGCAAACGAAGGCCCCCACCCACTCGCCGGCACAGCCGTCTTTTTCGCCCTCTCTCTCTGAGCTCTCTCTCGCTTCGCGCCCGTGTGCGCGTGTCTCGATCGATAGCACCACGCGGAAAATTCGAAAGTAAGATGCAATTAAACAGCGAGCGAGGGTAAGCAAGAAAAGGGGTGAGTTTTCCAGGCTCCGCCGCCGCTGCCGTCGCCTCCCTCCCACCCTCTCTCTCCCTCCTCGCATTGCTGCTTCATATAGCCTCGCCTCGCCGCGCTCTTCCTTCTTCTTCCTTCGATTTTCTTCTCCACTCCTCTTTGTCTTCTTCTATTTCTCTTTCTCCCCTTTCGGGGGATGGCGCGGCCAGAGTCTCGGCGCGAAGGGAAGCAACCCTTTCTCCTTCTCTCTCTCTCTCTCTCTCTCGTTCTCTCTCCCCGCAAGCTCCCCCATTCCTCTTAGCGAGTATTTATATTGAGCGTCTTAAAGCATCTCCTTTCCTACTTACTCCCTCCGTCTCGCTCGCGCCTCGTTCGCCTCCGCGCGCGCTTCCCTCTCGTCTTCCGTGACGTCACTTTAAATACTCTTTTTCAGACTCTCCAGCCCGGCCGCCGTTATACCGACGCTGTGGGTGGGGGGAGGCGAAAAAGGACCGTTGCTGCTCGCAGGAGGAAGGCTCTGATGGGTCTAGCGTAGCAATTGGTAGGCAGAGGGGGTTAACGCTAGAGAGATGGACCTCCTTTCCCTCCGACGACTTGTCATCTCCTCCTCTTCTCTCAGAGGGAGGGAGCGAGAGAGGAGAGACAGAAAGAGAGAGAGAGAGAGAGAGAGTTTTATCCTATCCTCGTTTCCTTTTTAAGTCCCCGGCGCGTCGCTCGTTACACGACCGCCGCTCTAGCTTTATCTCGCTACGCAGCGGGAATTAGTAAACGAAGGGATGCTCTGCGTTCGCGTCTCTCTCTCTCTCTCTTTCTCTTTTGCCGACTGCATGTATATATAGCACGTATATACGAGCGAGATGAGCGCACGTCTCTCTCCTCCTAGCGCGAGCACTTAGGAAACAACTTCATTTCGTACCGCTACTGCCTTACTCTTCATTATACTTTTGGACTTGTTCGCCCCGTACACCCACAGCGCGCGTCCCCGCTGCTTTTATTTTCTCGACGCTCGTGTAGCTTGGGCAGCCTCTGAGAGATGCGAGAGAGATACGCGCTCGAGTATATAAGGGTGAAGAAAGTATATGGTATAGTATGTGTGCGTACACTGGCTTCAAGTGTATAGGCGTCGATTGAAAGAGACGTTTGCTCGATATTTTTATCAAAGAATTTGCTCTCTACGCAGTGTTCGTGTTACAGCAATTTTTATATTAGACTATTCAGAAGTAGTTTGTACAATTATCTAAACAAAAAATGTGGTAAAAAGTTCATTGTCAATGTATTTGTAATTTGTTAATAAAAATATGTACAGTTGCTTGTATAAAGATTCTTCATTTTCAAAGAGTATTGATTGCAAAAAGGTCAATTTCGAAAATACCTTACGATTCTCATTAAAGTTTATTATATTTTTGTATTTTTTGCTAGTGCGAACTGTACAGTTATTTAAGAACTTCATCAGCTTCGCAGCGAATGAGATCCACCAGTAATGTAGGCTCAAATCCCTGCAATTTTAAAAAGTACAAAGGCTAAAGAACAAAACACTGCGTGAATCGAAGGAACAAATACTAATTATACATCTCATGCACATTTCATTTCTCGGCAAAGAGAGAGAGAGAGAGAGAGAGAGAGAGAGAGAGCCAGGGCCAGCAGTGAGAAATACCTATAATGAAAGCCAACCTAAAACAAACTTTGGTCAATGAGAAAAATTCGCAGCGCGCGCATTCTTCCTCCTCGAACTGTCTTCATCGCCGAAAAACCACTCGTTGCGGCCGGGAAGCGAAGAAAGAGAGAGAAAGAGCGCGCGAGTTGACTTCCCGCGCTCAATAATTAAATTAATTAAAGTATAGCCACCCTCGTCCTTCCTCCCTCGGTTCCCGGCAAAAATCGAATGATCTCCTCCTCCTCCTCCTCCTCTTTCTACTCGAACTCGAGGAAAAGAGGAAACGCGATGAAGCGGCTTCGTTATAATGTGGGCGTATATATAGCGGGCCACAGCCAGCAACGATGCCTTCGCCGAATCGTATCCTATCCCCGGAAACGAGAAACAAAGATCATCATGTCGGTTCAACCTGATATATTCCACGCGCGGGCACCGAGATATTACGCAGAACAAATATATAATACACAAGTATAAGAGAGAGAGAGAGAGAGAGAGAGAACGGGCTGTGCTGGTGAGCGCAAGAACGATCCTTTTCGACTTCTTTCCTTCGGCACACCGTATAGTAATTTCACGTCTTCCTTATACCCCCCTTCTTTCCCCTCTCGCGCGGTCTGCAAGTGGTAACGGCCGACGCTGCGTAGGGTCGGCTATCTCCAACTCTCGCGCGAGCGCGTGGTTTGCACTATAGTATACCGAGTACTCGTGATTTATTCATCCCGCGGCTCTGCTGTATCCATAAAATAACAAATCGACGAGCGTGAGTGCGTACACACGCGTCGGGACGCCTCCCATACTAGGCGAAGTAATTCAGCAAATTGCGGAGTGCGTACAGATCGCTGGGTAATGTCTTTCCGCATTGCCGGGATAATCTGTTCTGATTAGGAAATTGACTTCTTCGAAGATCCCTCGTCGTCGTTTACAAAATGGATGTGTATTTATATAACAATGGAGCAAGCTGTATTTGGTGCGGCAGACGAGTTTATGAGCTAGATTCAATTGTGGGCAAGAGTTTAGAGGGGTTTAGTCATTTGGTGATGTTTCGATAAAAAGTACTGAATGCAAATCATCATTGAAGAGGTACTATGCTTTCGGATATGCTTAACATTATATTGTCTCCAATTTTAAATATTATATGGTTTTCTTTGTCGACTACCACCTGGCCACCTGTTATAATGTAAGAAGTTTTAAACGACATAAATTAAATACCATCATACTGTATCTCATGATAAAATACACGTGAACTTTGAAATTGAGACAGTGCATGTAACATCCACATTTATTTCCACAACCTCGTATGAATAGTGATCGTTATCATGCTGTAGTATAAAATTTCTTCTTGAAGAATAGCACAATTTTTATGTACAATAAGGCACGATGCCTACTTCATGTATCCAATAGTATAGGGTTCGTTGTTGCCTAAAATAGAGTATTTGAACTTTTTAAAAAATCAATTATAAAATGTGTAAGTTTTTGTTTGTTTTGGGAAAAAGTTCTCTGACAAATGATTTCAATTGTTATTCTCATATTTAGTATTTAGCTTAACTTTATGGAAGAATCTAAACTATAAATCATATAGGCCACATATCAGGTAAAAAATATACATAATGTACTTGTATTTTATTATTTATTTTACAATACATTTTAAAATCACATAGCTTTAAATTAGGCAAGTATGTATTACATAAAAGTATCGATATCATATTACAGTTCCACAACTTTCCTACTTAATTCGTTGAAAAAAGAGTTTGCATGGTCTGGCTCAATCATCATAAAACTAAACGCATACTTTATTCATATGAATTAAAATATAATATTATAGAATGGAGAAAGATACAAGTACAAAAATAACCTATGACAATATTTCTTTCTACCGAATGTTTTATTGCAATTATTTCTCGCATTGCTATTTTAATATGTACTAATTTATTAAAAATTGAGATTAATAATAATATATTTTATAACATGTTAATATTAGGATTTATACTGAAAATAATACATCATTCTTGATATAATTATCAGTTATATTAAATTATAATGTAAAATAATTTATGGGCTTCTTAAAAGCTATGATCATATTTATACTTGAATAAAAATTATGTGCTTTAAAATATATTAATATTGATGAAACAAAATCGATCACACATGTTGTTATAAAGTTAATTTTATTATCACAACTAAATATGTTAATATTTTTAAATTCAAAGGATTTAAAACGTTGCCTTATATGAGCTGTTTTCGTGAAAGTTATACTAAAAAGGCTTGTAAGGTAGTTTGAAAACATTAGTAATATTTCATGCTCGTAAGATACTCGTGGAGAGAATAATATCTCAAACGAAACCAAGCGATCGTAGAAAATAATACGTTGCAGCTGAATCGTGCTTAACGAGCTTCCGCTTAAATGGCTAAGACGTGCACAAAGGTCAGTGGGTTACACGATCACTATACCAGTGGGGGAGAAAGGGATAAAGTGACCCTTAAAAAGTACTAGCTCCGAATTCTTTTTTCGCGTATATAGAGAAAAATACTACAAGCAAATCGTAACATTTTTTAATCTTGACGAAACCTACATTTTACTTCCTACCAGCACAAGACATTTTTAATACCTTAATTGTAAAATTTTAAATTAAAAAAAAAGCAGATTAGTTGTTTAAATTGTGTTGAAATTTTTTTCTTTACATATTTCCGACCATAACAATTACGCGCGTATTCCCATGTTTCGATAGAACAAAACATAACCACGACATCATTAATAATTTATGCGCAGACATATCTGAAAACGACAGTGCGGAGCTCGAATGGGTACAGCAGGATAAAAACGGGAAAACTCGCACAAAAGCATCCGAAAGAACGTGAGCCTCGTCGCGTAATAGACGACAAATAAAGACCTAACTTCCATTCCCTCGTGACTCGTGCAAAGTAACGCGCGCGCGCGCGCGCACGGGCGAATCTTAATCAAATCGTCAGGTCTTTTGTCATCGTTCGCGTTCCATTCGCGCTCGCGCGCTGTACAGTCGCCTACTATACACGCTGGCGCAAGCGTGCAGTGCAAAAAGCTGCTGGTACACAGGAGAGAGGGAGAGAGAGAGATTTCGAGTGCGCGCGCGCGACTGCAACAATGACGAAGCCCCCGAAACCGCTCCCACATCAATCATCTTTTGCAGTTTCGCGGTAGAAAGGTAGACGCGGCAAATCGTTGCCTGCATACGAGCCTGTGTGCACCTCGCGCTCGCTCGCGCGTTTCTTGCGCAACCGGCGTAGGAGTCAGATGAGCTGGATGTGAAATAAGGAGGGACGCTGGCGATAAATCGTTGCAGGAGAAAAGAGAGAGAGAGAGAGAAAGAGAAAACGTACGAGGGAATATACAACACACGGAAAGAGCTGTGTGCTTGTTTGTTGACTTAGGTCCTCTACGATCAATTTGATGCAAATCACTCGTTCGCGATACGAGCCGCCACCGCCGCGTATAATGCCACGTCACGTCACAGTCGCCGTGCGCATAATTCGGGAATTAACGAGTGGGCCCTCTCTCTCCCCCTTCCCCACAGTTCGGCTCAATTATCGATCGGAGAGAGAGAGAAAGAAAGACTCGAGCTGTACGGCACCGAAAGAAAGAGAAAGAGAGACGGAGAGAGAGAGAGAGAGAGAGAGAGAGAGAGAGAGCTTTAATGTTGCGGTGCATGCTCGTGCGAGTGATGTCTGGTCCGCGTCGTGGGAAATCACGCGCGCCCGATGATATGCGTTGCACGATGTTATTATTTTTGTCTCGCAGAGTCTCTCTCTCTCTCTCTCCCTCTCTCGCTCGCTCGGCGCCTTGCGTCACCCGATGACATTTCGCAAGGACCGACGACGCGGCGCGCGGATTGTCTGTCTCTCTTTGCGAATTTTTGCAGGAATCGCGGAAAGAAGTTTGGCTGCGCAGTCGTGTACGGGAGTGGAGGCGCAGGCAACGCCGTGGCAGAGAGATAGAGAGAGGGGCAGAAAAGGGTTATACGGCAATAAAACGGCTTTATTTATGTGATGCATCGATAATAG
Source organism: Torymus texanus (assembly GCA_036873485.1). Taxonomy (NCBI): domain Eukaryota; kingdom Metazoa; phylum Arthropoda; class Insecta; order Hymenoptera; family Torymidae; genus Torymus; species Torymus texanus. The sequence continues at coordinate 16,942,140 of JAYJLV010000011.1, forward strand.
ATTGCCGATAGAACGGGGCGGCAATAAAAACGGTGTGATGGGTAATACATTTTTCTTTATTTACTCGGATGCAGTCGATGCATTATATTGCATTGCGCCGGAGCGCAATTACTGCAACGTGAATTTGAGTGAGATATCTTCGCGGAATAAGGATATAGGAGAGTCATTTTACGTAATTGCCGATCGTATATAGCATGGGGGTTTTGACAGAGTGTTAATTGAATTTCGTAATACAGAAAAGTATGCATGTTTTGATATAAAATTACACGAAAATAGTATTATGAGGTTTATGCATTAGACTGATAGACAAAAAAACATTTGGTACTTTATGAGTGAATAATGTATTGTTTAATATACACCTTGAATATTACGAATCATACTCGATCCTCACTTATTACTATTAGTATACATAGGAAAATGGGGACTATTTTGTATTTATCATATTTTTATAGAATTGTATAAATATAATAATATAAAATGAAACTAAAATTAAAATTTTTTTTATCTACTATAAAATTGAAAAAAAATCTTCGCAAAAGTATTATTAGCTATGAAGATAGATAAAAATCATTTCCAAGGATACCACATAGTTTGAAAAAAAAATAATTGTTTAGCAAATGGTATACTAACAATGGAATAATAATCTTGTTGTACATTTTACGAATGACAATACAATACAAGACAATGGCTATCACACAGATTTTAAAGCGAACTGCTTGAGCGACTAACTTTTCTCACATGCCTCCTATATCATGTATGATTCGGCAGAAAGCTATGTATATGCGAGCGCGTGCGTTATACAAGAGCCGCGCGCTGTGAAAAATGAATTGAAATATGAAAAGGCCGTGTAATCGATTGGTTAATAAACCGCATAAAAGAATATAAAGAGCGTCGACGGCGTTGGCGGCTACGGCGGCGATGTAAATGCGCAGCATCATCGCGCGCGTTACCGGGGCGGAGTTATCTGACATCTATTACTTAGTAACCCTATTATACGCGGGATTGGCTTCCCGGCCGCGCCGATGGACACAGGTGCGCGGTTATAAAGGGACAGAAACGCTCGCGCGAGTGAGCTCTTGCTCTGCTCGTATACGGAGGGGCCGATATAACACTTGCTGTGTATATGTATATATAGGAGAGAACCAGGCGCGCACGCGTGCAAAGTTTCTTCATTATCGCGCTGGTAATGGCACTAGTCGCCTCCCAGCGATCTTTGTATAAACCGTTGCGAGCACTCGCGCGTGTGTATGAAAGAACGACGACTTGATTGTGGATTATCTCCCTGCATCTCGTTTGCCCCCTCTTCTCTCTCTCTCTCCCTCTCTCTCTCTCTCTCTCTTTCTCTACCTCTTTCGCAATGTACGTGGTTGCGAATTTCGCAATTATTTTTAGCAAAGTGTCTCGTTGAATGATAAACGGCTTTGCTGAATGTGTAACAATGTGTTATTTTAATTCGTAACAAAAAAACATTCATTTCATGTCTATTTGTAATTTGTACCTTATTGCTATACTAATTTCAGATAAAGAATTCAGTTCTTTGTATAAATATACAGAATGAATCACTAAGAGTAGTAAATATTTAATTGCAAATTATAAATGCATGCATAATTGAAAAGTATTTTCTGCTTTATAAATCAATATCGATTTTTGCATTACAGTGCATGTCTTCATAGTAAAAAATTTAATTTTAATCTTGCGATAGCTTTACTGGTTTCATATACTTTATAAAAATGCAAGTAATCATAAATATACTTATTTTGCAATTTTTCAAGAATTTTAATGTCTATACTATACCTATAACAGGTATTGTAGATACACCAACACTCACATTATAATGCAAACTATAATATTAATAAAAATAATAAAAAATCCAAAGCCCCGTTATTAAAAATATAAGACTTGAAAATGTTTCGTTTAAAAAAAAAAACCAAACTCAAAGTGATTATCATTCTTCCTTGTACAAACAGGCAACCTTCTAAGGAAGGAAAATAAGAGCATCGACTCAATTATGACCAGAACGGTTTTATCATCATGAATTATTGACTTTCCACTTCTGACACTATAGTCTACGCGGCCTCTTGACAAGCCTGAAAATCGACGATTTAAAAGCCGCGCGTACATACATCATCAGCGAGGCACACGTATTACAGCCGCAACAGCAGCAGCAGTAGCGGCAGCAGTACAGTAGCCACGCAAGTGCACGGGGCGAGATTCCGCGATAATAACACTTTGCTCGAATTAAGCCGCTCTGCTCCCGGCATGTACATAACACGAGCAAGGAGGTAAGGGAGGGGGGTACGCAACTCGTCCCCTCCCCATTTTAACATCCAGCTAAACCAACAACTTAGAGAGCATGTTGAAGCGGAGCAACAGCAGCAGCAGCAGCGGCGGTCATCGATTTCCGCGAGGTGCGGGGATCGGCGGCTGCCGGTAGCCGGAATAAATCAGAGGTTATGTAAATCTAAAGACGAAGCGCAGTAGGCGCTGCTCTCTTGGGCTACGGGTGGAACAAAGAAAATCATAATAATAAGGTGTGCGCGCGCGCGCGAGCAGGAGAGAAACAAAGAGGAAGAAGAGAAGCGGAGGAGGATAATAAGCCGTATGAGAATGTGAAGAAAGAAAAGGCAGCAGCAGCAGCAGCAGCGGATCGCGTACGCAGAGAGCAAGCAAACGCGCCTGATCTTCGGGACCTGTGGCGCGGAACGCAGAGCTCGATGGAGCGGAACTACCAGTCACCTGCTCGCTTCCGGCAGACGGTTCCCCTCTCTCTCTCTCTCTCTCTCGCTCACTTGCGCGCATGTACATGTATATATATGTATACTTTCAAGAGAACTCCTCGGACATAATCTCTCCTTCGCTTTTCTTCCCGCGATCAGCTTTGATCTCACTATACATGCACGTGTGTGATGTATTATACGTATGTTCGACCGTGTGTGGGTTTTTTCCGGTTCTTTGCACACTCTCCGTATGTTCTCACCCACCCGCGCGCCTTATCACGCACGGAAAAACTTAGATGCGGCCCGGATAAGAAGCGCCTTGCGTACGGCATTCACGTGTAGCTATCGAGTGTATATATGTAGGTCGCACCTTATCACGCTTTGATGGACAGATGGAAAATCCATGATAAATTATTGAATAAATTTGTACCGTCGAGAGCTATATTAGTTTACTTTTCATTTCCAGCGTAAACTTAAGAAAATTAAGCATGCGCGCTTAAAGACCGTTCTAACATCTCGTAAAGAAGTACTACTGCGAGTTACCCAAGTTCAACCTTCTTTTACTACTTTCCTGTGCCCGCAGCACCTGTTTACAAATACGCACTCGAAAGGTTTTAAAAAATACCAAGAATTTTCCCAAGAATATGGTTCCCGTAATTTCGAAAACTCCTTTCGCGATTCTCGACTTTGGAGATTGGCGTTTTTTTTAATATATATATATATATATATAGAAAATTAATTTTTTTTATGTTACGTAAGAAAGTTAAAATAAATAATAATTAACGTGTCGGCACGTGAGAGCGCAATCACGAGTGAGTCGTTGGAAAACAATTATAATGCCCTTTTCGAAAAGGAACGCATGATTCGGGCATAAATAACTCCCGACGTTTTAATCTCCATTGACACCGATAGCCGTTCGTGCCGGGCGATGATTTAATAAACCCATTAGCACGACAGCAATCGCATGCAAATTTCTCTTCCTCACCCTCTCACGTTTCTTCTTTTCGAGAGCCATCGCAATGTACATGTGTATATATACATATATACAGTTCTGGGTGCACGAGCCCTTGTACCCTCATTTTTGCGCCAAGCTAACCCTCCCTCCATCTCTCAAACGTGTTTCCTTTTTTCCATGTATAGCCTCTTCTCTCTAACTCTTGCGCGCGAGCTTTCCCGTATCTTATCTCTTATCTCCGCTGTCCGTCTCCTCTTCCCTTTCTTTTATTTATCCTCAGCCGTGCTCGGGCTATCAGCCGCGCTCTCTCTCTCTCTCTCTCTCTCTCTCTCTCTCTCTTTCTCTCTCTCTCGCTTGATTCCACTCTGTCTCGGAGCTATTCGTCTCGCGAGCTCGCGCGCGCGCGCGCCTGGGAACGCGGCTGCATGACTAAGCCCCCCGCCGCTTGCTCTCGCCTCTCTTGATACTGGTCAATCGACTGTGCGCGCACGGCTCTCTTCTCTCTTCTCTCTCCCTCTCTCTCACTCTTCTTGCAGAGAGCTCCGCTCTTCGATCGCGCACACGTGCACGCGCGCGCACACGGCTTCGTGTTGAAATTCGCGAGCGCGCGCGCGCGTGTGTGTTTGTACGCCCGGAGGATGGTTCAGGAGGAGAGGATTCGTGCGCGGTATACGAACTCGGAGGTCCGGCTCCCTCTCTCTCTCTCTCTCTCTCTCTCTCTCTCTTTATCTATCTCTCGGCTCGTGCTCTCTGTTTTCCTAGCCACTATGCTCATTGTCTTCGTGTGTATAGGATTTCTTTTCGATACTTTTGCAAGCTTGAGCGATTGTTTCTGAATGCAAAAATTACGTAATAATGGCAAAAATGTAAAAATACTCGACGCGCATACGCCTCGAGACGTATGTAAGAGTTATTGTATATCATGCATTTAATTGCAATAAATATAAGGGCATTGATCATATCAACGTCTTGTAAGTGCATATGGTAATGATGGATATTATCAGATGGAAATACACGTAGGCTCTACAATGCTCGATTCTTTTGGGGTAATTAAATTTCAAAAGGCTTTTACTTGTAAAACCTAGTTTAATTCACTGAGTGCCGTGATATTTACGTTGCCAATGTAAAATTAAAGTTAATTATTAAATTGACTATTCAAATTGACTATTGAATATGTTTTTTATATTGTAAATAAATAAATGCTTAGTTTTTGATTAGAAAACAAAATCAGTACATATAAAATGGTACTGTAAATTTGTTAACATTAGATATATCAATTACAACCAAAAAGGACGATACCGCAAACTCTATCGTACGATTCACTTAACGAGCCTCCTCCCTATATATATATATATACACACACACACACACACACACACACACACACACACACACACACACACACCTATATACATCGCTTCATTTCGCTCGAAAAAGTTGTAAACAATTTAATAACCCCCCAACAACGGCATCTATACGGAACGACATTTGGCGAGACAATTTTATCGGAGGGAGCGAGAGCGCGAGCCGTTTCCGGCGATCGGCCGCGCGCACCGTAATAGTTTCGCGCGAATTAAGCCATCCTCGAGCTCGACGGCGCACGGGGCCAATCGATAACACGCTGTGCTCCGGAATCGCCACTTCGACTCTATATATACACACCCACTCGGTGCACCCTAAGAGTTATATGCCTTCGGTTGAGTAAAACGACTTTATGCGTATAGGTATGTATATATAGAGAAAGACACGCAGAGCAACCGGTGAGATACTTTTTTTTCCCGCAGGAAAAAGGGAGAAATCTGCCACAGGGAAAAATGATTTTTTTCCCTCCCATCGCAGCGGCCGCTGGGCTTGCCTCGCTGCTCTGTTAGGCCAATTAGCCGGAGCAGTGATGTGGCCGGGACATGCAAGCTCGTAAAAGATCACTTAGGAAGTGGTTATCGTTTCCTATAAGGCGCGTGCGCGCGTGTACAGCCATTGTTCTGCGAACGGCCGTGTCGATCGCATGTGGGTATATCTCTATGGGCGAGGCGCGTACCCGGAGTAAGGAAGGATTTTCGAGGATAGCTTTCTTTTTTTTTGCCGTTACGGCTGAGGTATACTTTGACACGTGAGGAGCAGAGGAAGTGATTGTAGGCGTATTGTTCTGGACTTGGAAAGGTGGTCGGTGCGTGTTGCCGATTGAAGGAAAATCTTTTCTGTTTGTTTTGATGGTACTCTTTGTGTTGTTGTTTGCAAGAACATCATTTACCGATCATTGGCAAATTCATAATTATCGATACAAAAATTATAGTTCTTGTAAACGTACTGGATAATTTCTAACGTTAATGTTGATAGGCCAATGAAACTTACTGTTTTAAGTAGAATAGCTCTATATAAGAGATTTCATTAAATTACTTATTTTTATGTATATAAATATATACTGAAAATATTCCTATTACCCTTTCGCCAAACTCATTTCCTTACTGAAACGTAAACCTCTTCCGCAGAAATGCGAATGTGCGCTTAGAATTACGGAGAATCCATTAATTTGATTTTGCAAAACATTCACATACTTTCTTTTAATAAAAAACCAACACTACTTAGAAAATCACACTTGGAAATTGACCACAAAGAAAATCTCATGTACAATTCGCGTGGAAAGCATAAACGTCTAACACTCCTATGCAAATTAATGAGTTTCCTGGAAGAGAAGTTCAACTGTTCAATTAGACCCACATATATATCCGGTGAGTGTGATTACTTTCTTCAACTTCAATTATATGCGTCTTTGCAGGCCAGAGCAAAGCCGGCGTACTCATACGCGCTGTATAAACGTATAGTAGAGTACACCACGGGTTGGACTATGCGCTGGTCCCTTTTAAAATAAATAATTGTAGCGTACTTTGTGGCAATTATGTTACCGTATAGAGTGAGATGTTAGACTCGCTGGCGCGCGAGAAAGGCGTAGAGCATAATTGCAGCCTCTGGATCGCTTCCCGGGAGTGCATTCTGTTATTTCACATACACATACACACATGAGTGCGCCTCATTTTGTCACACCTCAGCCTCTTACCGGTACATGTACGCACGTCGTCCATTATACGCAGTGCCGCTGTAAGTACGTATATACGTGCTCTATACGCGCGGCGCGTGCGATCATCCGATATTTAATTCGCTCGCGCCGATGGAAAATTACGGTCGTATTACATGGCCCGTACGTACGCGGTCTCTCCCGCTCTCGTAATTACAACGATCGAAGGCCCGTACTTATTTACGATTCGGCCGTAAAATTTTCCGGAGAGAGGAGAACCGCGCACGCGCAAGTCCCGTTACAACGTCCTATGCGCCGGGACTGCGTATGTATATACATATATATATGGTTACAGGGCGATCAGAGCGGGTGCACGGTGAACCGGAACCGGAGCGCCTTTGCGATGCCACACAAGAAACGGTGCTTGGCTCAGTTGCGCGGAAACGCGCCGCCGATCGGTCTATTTGTCCCTTCCACTCGGCGTACAAAAAAATGTCAATGTCTCCTAAGTGGCAAGCTGAAAAATTCGTTGGAGCACTATAGTACTGTATACGTGCGTCATAAATTTTTTGCGGATAGATTTTCGCCGTGACAGTTTGCCGTGCGGAAATAAGTGTAGCGCGTTTACTGCCTACGTTTATGAATAATGGAGAAAAGCCAGATTTCGATTTTATAATTTTTTTTCCATTCGGCTAAGATTTTTCTTATGGGACTCGGTAAGAAAAGTTAGTTGCTTGGAAATTAGCCACATTATATAGGAAAACCGTTATACTTCTGTTTAGACGGAAATGATCGTTATATGAATTTTAAAATTCAATTAAGTAGGACACAATTTTTACAAATTTCTTGAAGCAATGTATAATTTTTAATTACAGTGAATTCACTAGACTGTAAGTATAACAAAAGTTTTTACTCGAAGATGCGTGTCTTATACTTTTTCTATGTTTATTTTAACCTATATCTCAATTGTTAATCGTATTTATGAAAACATATAGTAAATATAGCTTATATCTAGTTTTATCGAGAAATACAAACGCTGAAGTGTATGAAATACCGAGAGCTATAAGAACTCGTAACACATTATTTTGCTACACATGCAATTGAGACTCACGTAAAAGTAAACGATAGAGATGAAAAAGTATCAGATGCATAACAAATAAGTATAACGATTGCGTTACGCCACATTATAAAAGGTTCGCATCGTGAGAAAGCAGATGCGCTGAGTATCACGGATAAAGTATGTAACACCTCCCTGCGTCTCGTGTATATGGACTCCGGAATAAAATAGAGAGAAGGAGAGAACATAGCATGCAGTTAGCTATACGCGAAGGAAAATGATTTGGAGCGATTTGCCAGATCTTTCCACTTTTATTTCTTTCTCTCTTTCTTCAAGCTGCTGTGGCTGCAGCAGCAGGTAACCGCGCGTAGCACTTGTGCAACGCATGTATACATATGTATATACATGCATACGTGTGCGTATTCACTTTGCATTCGTGAAGTACATTTCCGTGTTGGAAGCGACTCAGGAAAATTTCGAGAGGCTGCGTTGCAGTGCAAAAGTGCCAGAAAGTGATTTTCGAAAAATACGAGGTCTCATTAGGTTATTGGCTAAAAGTGTTACTGACGGCGAGAAAATCGTAGTTAATTAAAGTGTGCTCGAGGTTTTTATGCAATTTACGCGTTATTTTTTATTATGCAACGCGTTTGACTGTGCCGTCAAAAAGAGTGTGGACTTACATTACGATCATTCTTAAAAACCAAGTAGTCGACTTTTGTAAATTGTGGTAGCACAGTTCAAATCATTTACGTCAATAATTATCAGTATATTTAAAGACTATAATTATTTTCTGCGTCAATTTTAAATAAGAAAATTGTATAAAATTTTGTTAAAGTATATTTTTATAAGTACTTATTGTATTACCACCTCATATAAAAATATTTATTTTAATAACATTTCAGTTTCCAACGGATCCGTCATGAAATTTGTCTGGAAACAAATTAAATTAGTAAAAATTAATTTTTCTACTATATTTAAAATCATACAGTTGACATAAAAATTCGCCCCGTTCCACGTTTTATTTAAGAATTAATGAATGAGATTTCAATTGTTATAATAGAACGTTAATACGGATATCATATTTTACTAGAAATATTCATCGTTAAAATTATCCAAACTTATTTCAAACTGACCTAATAAAATTACACTCACTATTAATAAATTGAATTTTCCATACACTACCTGTACGTATATAGCATATAACGAGTTCATTTTATATATAAAAAAGGACGAGTACGATTCGAAAAGTAGAAGCGTGTTATTACTTGTAACATTTATTCCGAACCGCAAATACAACGAAACGAGGATTCAGTCAGCGCATCGAACAAAAAAGGAATCTCACAGTTCGAGCAGTTCCTTCTCTCATTTCGCCGTAGCAATAATGAGAAATCCCCGAGTATGTTTCTGGCGTCACCCGAGTTCCATCTCCTAGTTCTCTTTCTCTCTCACTCACTCTTTCTCCTTCCCTCCCGCAGCCGAAGATGAGGGAGGAAAAAAGGGGTTCAGTCAGTCATTCTCGGCGCAAATATAAGTCATACTTGCATTCTTAGAAAGCGAGTACTCCTCCCTCCCTCCTCTCTCTTCCCTCTCTTCCCTTCGGGCTTTCCATTAGTTCTTCCTCCGCGGGAGGAAAACCGAAGAAGACGAAACACCATCTTGTCCTTTTGCTCTATGCTGCACTCGAGAGAGAGAGAGAGAGAGAGAGAGAGAGGGAAAGAGAGGGAGCCTGCAATTATCGCGGAGAGTCGAATGAAATATTTTTTCCCCCCTGTCTCTCGGCCAATTTCTTATTTTCTCTCGGCTCTCTACCAGGAAACTGTCCCGAGAAAGAGGCTCACCTTCGTTCGATGATGCACATCCGATGGCGACTGCGGCAGCAGTAACGCCGCAGCAGTGGCCCTTCGGATATTACTACTATACGCCGCACGTCCCTACACGTAGCTCACGTAAGTATTGGCTCCGCGTGCAATGCACGAGAGACGTTTCTTTCTCTTTCCTCATCCTCCTCCTCCTTCTCCTCTCTACTCTTGTTCCTTCATCTTGAGTATACAGTGGAAGCTAAGGGGCCCATTACGGACCCATAAAACCGCTGGGCTAGGCAGCAACCATACACTGTTATACGCATCGGAGGCTCGGCTCTCACTCTGACCCTCGCGGACGTGAGCTCACGCGCAAGCGTGAGTGTATAGTATACACGCGCTGCTCCCGCACGGGTGGAGAGAAGAAAAAAAGAGAGGAGAGGAACGAAAAGAGCGGCGTTAGCGGAGAGCCCAGTGGTGCCTTTGAGCTCTCGCCACGACAATTTTCGACGTGAGTCTTGCCGTTTTACCGGAATTTTTATGCCCCTCCTCTGATATTTGCCCGGAGATGAGAAAGTGTTTCGTTCAGCGGAGGTTTGCGGGGACACTCGCCGTCGTTTATGCGTTTTCAATTTGTGTCGACTGATTGGAAACCGTATGAAGCTGACAATTTTCTGTAATTTTCAACTTTTTATGGCGATACTTGCCTATCATATTAAATTTCATATTTTACAGGTAAATAAATTTTCATTATTCATTATTATTTTATTAAATTTTGTCACTTCCTCGTTGGCTAGCTAAATTTTTGCGAAATCTGTTATAATAATTTTCTCGGTGCCTACGACGAGATTTCATTAGCATTGTCATTAAATTTCTCGAAGAATATTAAAATTCTGAAATTTTCGCTTTTTCGATGAAAATTTAAAAAAAAAATTATAATTACAGTTTCCGATATCCCTTATAGAAAATAGAATCAGATGCATAAGAGAAAGAAAGTCATAGTAGTCTTCGAAATTTTCAATTACATAAAGTTAATCACGACGGACTGCACCTGCACTGGAGAAGAAGAAGGAATTTTCTCTTCTGAACGAAAAAAAACTCATCTAATTAGTGTACATTCTTAATAATTTTTAGTAGATTTCAAACTCAGTAAATAATATTATCGCTGTTTCGAATCTTGCTAAACGATTAAATTAATTATTCTACGAAGGATGAATAAAACTTTTTCTTAAGAGAACAAGAAAAAATTGATCCAAAGATAAAAATAAAGACAACCTGAAATCATTCTGAGCCAATAAAACCTCATTTAAATAATAGTCATCATGATTTGAAATTCGAAAAGAATTACCGTAATAAAGCTCTTTCATTGAGACGACAACCTATATATAAAAAGGAGGAGTGTAACACCGAAGCGCAAAACCAAATTCAATCCACATCCATAATCGCATCTCGCGAGTGAAAAATCCACTCTCAAATCCAAATCGCCAGAATCAGTCGTAAAACTTTAAAAAGCACGCCGAGACTACCACTTATCGAATTACCCTAAATAAATGTCTGATATTCCTCGAGATAAACCCTTTCTTTTCTCGCTCCGCCCGCTTTTTTCTTTCTCCCATCCGCGTGCCTTCTCCTCTTCCCTTTCCGCCCCTCCGTCTCTCCACGGGTCTTTCTCGCGAAAATTGGTCGTCGCCGCGGCATGAAATATGAAGAGGCGCGAAGCGAGCCACTCATTCACCCGGGCTAAGATTGGAATCGCGAATGACCTACGTGTGTAAGCGCCCCTCTCCTCTTCTGCTGCCCATCGTGCGCTTACTCTCTCTCTCTCTCTCTCTCTCTTTCTCTCTCCGTCAAGCAGAGTCGGCGATCGCTTTACTAATTCAGCGGACGCCGAAATAGCTCCTATTCATGGAGCGCGCGCACCGCTCGCTGCCTCCTCGGGCTGTCACTCAAGTAGATCGGACGCGATGCACAGTGTATGGAGGTAGAACGGCCCCGTGTGTTGTGTGCAACTCGTTACGCCACCGGCGCTTTTTCCTTAGAGGCTACGTGGTTTCGCTGAATTTTTAAGATTTTTGAGATTTTTGCGGAAGAAGTTGTTATTTATTTAGTATGCAAATCAAAATTTGATAGAAAATCTTTCGTGGTAAAAGACATATTCATAGAAAAATATATTTTTCATTAAAAAATGACAAATTTTTTTCCAAATATTTAGAATAAATAAAGTTTGGTTATGTGTTTATAGGTGTGAAGGTAAAATCTGGATGAAATGAAGTTTTGTATAAGTATTCAAGATGTAAGCAGTGAATGCTTATATATATGCTTGCTCATATGTATAATGATATCGTAATCTATGAATCTAAGAGTAAGTAAGAATTACCTTTAACAACATTTTTTTTAAAAGTCGTAATTGAAGCGAAGACATCAATCATCATGCGTAGACAATTCTGTATTATTACATTGCGTGAGACAGGTAAGGAAGGCGTGTTCGGAGTTCAAAATTCATCGTAGTCTAGTTTTCAAGATTTCATAGATCACATACACGAACAGCAGATATATCATGCTTCATTTTCCCGTACATAATATTAAAAGAATAAATAGATTTACAATTAACATACAATAACGTCAAAATAAAAAATTCACATATATGTTACTTGTAATGTAGTTTTAATAAATTCACCTACGCAATCAATTATTCCAAAGAATCTCTCTTTATCACTCTCCCCCTGACTCCCTCAAATTTCGCCACAGCTCACATTTTGTATAATTCGAAATTAGCCCCGTTATGCACTGCACTTCGCGACGAAGTGGCGCGCATTACCGCTGACGGCGGGGAGGGAAGGTACCGAGATGCAGCGCGTCGAGGAGCAGCAGCAGCAGCAACAGCAGCAGCTAAGCTCGATTCGACGATCCCGGAAGCGGAGAGTCATTGACACGGGCGAGCGCGAGGCGGTGGGAGGAGGCTGTTCGAGGTGACAGGACAAGAAAGCGCACCGTCGCGATTCTCACTTCCGGTCTTACGTGATGCGCTCGCGCGATTCAATGCCAGGTACTACGCTATTAGAACAAGTGCAGCAGCAAAAGGTACGCGCGCGGGACTTTTGCGCGTTTACTATATGTGGGCGTGTGCGATTTGACTGATGGGAAAGACGTACGCGCGCGACACTTGTCGCCTCTGAGGTCACTCTGCTTGAACGAAACGAGAGTGTGGTTGGTGTATTTGAGTAACTGTTACATATTTTATCATTTTATTAGTATATTATTCTATTTTTATTAGATTTTTTTAATATATTGAACATTATTTGTATCTCCTTATTTTCCTGCTCTTCGGTTTGTTTTTACAATATTGGTCATTACTTTTATGGTACATATATATTTCTTTTCAGATACTGTAACACATTTCAGTACATTGAGAACTTAAAAAAATAACGAGGTTGTCAACCATTATCAATATTTCAAATACACGTAGTTTCTTTAAATTGAATTCAATATTTGAATACTTTATTTGATCCAGGTTTTTATATAGAATTCTAGCAATATTTATAAATATCATTGGTTTGACGCGCATTCTAATCGCGTTATCATTCACTGAATTTCAATACTTGGAATTACAAGAATCTTGTAATCTAATCATTCAAAAACTATTCCTGTTGAACGGAAATCGGTAATATGAAAAGACGATTAATTAAGTTACATATTATTTTTCGCATCAACTTCTAAGCTAAAAAGCGGAAAAACGCCTAAAAATAGTTATATATTTCTGGCTCTCAAGCCTCGTAATAATGGAATAAAACTCGATATTTCCAACTTCTTTAGTCAATCACACTATTTGATTAAGATCTATATTCGAAAAGAATCATAGCCATTGGCAATTTAATCAATAGTCGTTTTTAACCGTCAGCGGCTTGTATTGTTGGATTATTTCAAAACTAGGTTGCTTCGGCTTTAGGAGAAATTATTGAGAAATTTCGAACGTCTACGAAGTTCTTGTCATTAAGTATTTTACAATTATCATGAACCTACCAGAATTAGTATTACGAGTGCTTTGAATACGTCGACAGCAATTTATTCAACAGTATATTTTAAACTTAACCCAGAACTGCATTGCATTTTAGCCATAAGAATATTTATGCCTATAAATAAATATCAACCCAACTGGATATATATTTTGGCACATGGTATAAATTTATTTCTCGTAACGAGAATCGTCTGCCTTTGTTCTGCTTTCTCAAATCACGATTCGCATCTTCTCACAGCGCTACCAGTTCATTCATCTTCTCTAAAACTCTTTCTCTCCACCTCTTCGCGGTCAATCCCATTTTTGCCTCTCTAATCCATCGAGAAAAATTTGTCTAAAAGCCAGAGCCGTCCCTCCGCAATGCACGTATATAATCGCGGAGCTTCTCATTTCCCAGACGGCCAAGATCCTCGCAATGACATATAGCACGAGAGGAGGAGCTGCGCAAAAAAGGAGTACACAGCAACGCCGAAGTTCGAAGTTACACAGGATGCATCAGGCGATGGGGGGAGCTCTAGTAAGTGTATAGATAGGAGTAAGGAGAGAATGAAGGACAACGACGACGACGACGAAGATGCTGTGGCCGTTCGCTCGCTCTTTGCCGAGTATCGCTTCCACGAAGAATATTAAAGTCCGGTGAATGGAGCGAGGTGCAGCGGTACGAGACGTATATAGGTATATAGATATACGCGAGCCGCGTGCACTTTTCAGTCCTGAGGGCTCTAACTTCGCCCTAATTATGTCATAACAATTTCACTCTGCTCACACAGAGAACGAGAAAGGAGTCTTCTCTCTCTCTCTTTCTCTCTTCGTCTGTCCCTCTTCCCTTCGCCTTTGGCAGGCTGTGCTCCACCTCTGCCGATCCTTTTGTTTTGCGCTACTTCGATCCCTCGTCAGCTTTTTTCTCCTCTCTTCTCTTTCTCTCTTTCTCCGCCGGCGATCATCCCGCGTTTGTCGCCCGCGCGCGTCCGTTCCGTTCATAGGAAGAGGCGCGGGCGATGCACATCATATACACAGCAAGGTTTGCACGGAGGCGGTGGCAGTGTTCGAGATCTCAGGCGAGTTCCGAAGCCGGACAGGAAGCAGCCCGCGTGCCTTTGCCGCAGATACCATGACTAGATGACTCCGGGAATCTCTTCTTACGCTCGTTCGCTCTTTTCTTTTCGAGCACCTTTTTTCACCCCGGCTGTATTGGCTATCTCGATGTATCGCCCTTGGCTTTGCGCGGGCTCTTTTCACAGTAGCAGGTCGATGGAAAAAGTGAAGGGGAGATGAATTTTCCGTTAAATCCTGTGCAAATGGATCGGAAGAATGAGGGAGTCGCGGAAGTGATTTGAACGTTTTTAGGATCATAATCTGTTTGGCTGACGATTGTTTCTTGCATGGTAATTATATACAGCTACAGAAAATTAATCGGGTTTATATATGAAATGATTGAAAAAACTTTATTTCTGTTTTATTTTAATGAAAATATAAAAAACTATTTGGTAAAAAAATAAATACGATATTTATTTATATTTCGATCGTGTAGAATGAAATTGTTATTAAAAATATTAATTTAAAAAGATAAACTAACTGGAACTAGTATATTTTCAGAGCTAAAAAAGGAACCTAAAGCCCTACACATTGTCAAGGAAAAATTCTTTCCATTCCAAAAGTAAATGGAAAGAGCGCGCGGCGGAAAAATCCGTAACAATTTTTTCCCGCTCTAGCGCAACTTTTTAATTATTATTCTTTCCTCGCAACTTGTTCTCCCCGTCCGTCAGTTCTGATACATCCCAAGGATTAATAATTTCCAGCCGAGTCCGCGGAAGCAGTCCGCTACATAACTCTTGATTATGTTTTTACGCTCCCTTCTTCATTTTTCCCCCGCAATCCTTTCCCCGCGCTCGCGCGTGCACGTATTGTTCCTTACTTCCACGTACATATCTATATACGTGTATATATACCCGCGTTCTTCCTCTCCGCGTTGCACCGCGCGCAGAGCTCGTTTCACGCGAAGGCGTTCATGGACCACGGCCACCGGCGGCACTGAGCGTACAGCACCGTCCCATTGTTCCGTGAAGAGCAGAGGAGGTATCTTTGTGCTGGAAAAAGAAAAGGAGCGCACGCGCGTCGCGCTTCACATGCGTTTAGCTGCGCGAGCTCCGCTGCTACTCGCCTCCTCTGCTTTTTTGCTGCTTTTCTGACTTTTTTGTGTTTTTTTTCCCTTTTTTTTGTGTGTATGTGTGGATGTGTGTACCGAACTCTGTGTACGAGGCTAAGGCAAACACACTCTAAAAGGAGAGGGGCGACAGAGGGCTCACGAGGAAAATTTTCATTTCCTGTGCTGAACATCCCGCCCACCCCCGTGCATGAAAAGACACAGTAGTAAGAGGGATGGATGATGCACCTGTACTAGAGAAATCGAATTTCACGCCGGTGCGTGCACAGCTCATGGGTATCTTACATGCTTGGCGCTGATTTCCACCTACGCGGCCCTATTGCTCACAGGTGTATAGCGCCTCTTTTCTAATTTGTCGGTTCATTGGTGTGATATAGCTATTTACTTTCGCTTTTCGGATGGCGCCTACTGCATTACGCTTTCTTAATAGAAAGAAAAACTGTTTTTTGTGGAGATTTTGGGAAACACGTGTTACTGAGGCTATGATGTAGTGATCTAAAATATAGTGACTCATTGTACATTTATTTTACGTATTGTTGTCATTAGTATAGAAATTGAAATAAAATTGAATTTTCTTTTTTTTTTTTTTAATTACAACATAATAAATACATGTATGGGATAGAATATTTTTCATGAAATAAAAAGTATTATATTTATTAATTAAACTGAGACTAATTAATTTTCCGTTATTTAAGTTGAACCAATTAATAATAACATATTATCTTTTAGATTGTTTTATTTATTTTCAAACGGTAATGATACATTAGTAATGAACGTTGAAAAATATTTAATATATCTATCTTTTATATCAATGTAGCTGTATATGAGAATGTAAACATATGCTATCATAAATAGAATCTTTCATATTATATCCTCGTGATTGAGATTTTATCCAAGACTATTGAAGTATGCTGTAGGGTGACTTTCATATTAGCGCTTATTGCACTATATTTTGTACAGTGATATTTTTCTCATTGACACCGTAATTAGAAGGTCAAAATTCTTGTATCTGAATGTTAGCAAAGAATATTTCTTATACAATTCAATTTTTTTGAAAATAATACAAATATATGGAAAGAAAGGTCAATTGCCTCAGTTTCCTTTTAGTAGACAGTTAATAGCTTAATCATCTTAAAAAAAATGAAAACCATATAGGATAATTATCCTAATAATTAAAGGTGTAGCGGTTTTTCAAAACGCACACATACGCAAGCTTGGCGTATATAACTCAAGGGTGTTGGAGCGAGACGTGGGCGGAACTGACGTGGCGGTATAGAGATGAAGATAAAAACGAGACAACGTGTGAGGACTGCGCGTGAAAAGGAGAGCACGATACACGCGAGAAAGAAAGTGGGAGGGCATCCAATAAATACGAAAGAGAGACAGAGAGAGAGAACGGCGAACGGCAGTCTACTCCTTCTCTCTCTCTCTCTCTCTCTCTCTCTCTCTCTCGTATGCTCCTCTCGGCGTGCATCTATCAGCGCTTTTTTATCGAACGTTCTCACAGGCCGGCGGCAACGGCGGCTTCATCGACACTCATGTAACAGGCGGCAGCGCGCGGAATGCCGAGCCGAGGGGGTCATTCGTCACGTTTTCCCCGAGCAGAGGCGTGCAGAACACACACGCGCGGCCGAGGTGTGAAATTCCCCTGAGGCAGGCGAAGGAGGAAGAGGAGGAGAGGGAGGAGATGCACGAAAAACTGCTCGATCACAGAGCGACGGCCGGATCAGAGGGAAAGAAGGAGAAACCGGATGGACGTTCGGTGCATTAAACGAGTGCACGAGCTTCCCGTCGCCGCGCATTGATGAGACCACGGGAGGGAGGAGGAGGAGGGCCGAAGGATACGTCGAGGTGAGAAAAACGGTAATGCAATTTAAGTCCGGAAATGAGTGCGGATGCGCAGGTGCCTTATCAATGATGTATGTCGAAATTCATAATTCCGATGGTTCTGCAAATTAACGTTGCTAAGGTAGATTTATTTATCTCATTTATGAAAAAGTACATTACCGTCGTACTAATTTTGATTCAACGTCTCTAATATCAAGAAACTCGAGAAAACGTAGTACCTATGATCATTAACGTTGCATATAGTTATTTTATTTTTAATATTAACAATCAATCAAATTTTACATGTCCATTTCAAATTGACCAATCACAATCATTAGAGCTGACAATCTCAGGTCCATCTCGTTTTTATATAGGATTCATTCCCAAAACTATCTTATAAATAATATAAATATCACGATATAATTAAAAAATTAGATGCTGTTCATTATAGAGTTAATTGAATCACTTAAATGATGGCACATGAAAATTTTTAGAAAAGAGGTTTTTGAGAAGAATTAATAACAACACAAAAAAATACTAAACTAAATTTGTAATTAATTTTTGGGAAAAACAAGAGCCAGAATCCAAGAAAGAGTAAGGTACTCAGAATTTTCTGTCAAGATTTATTGGTTTCAAAAACAATATTGAACGTTACATAGTCAATTATTTCATTTTGTATTATTGTTTTCAGATACTACTGCTATTCGAATGAACCTCACATTTCTACGATCGTAAAAAATTTATCACATGAAAAACTAACATTGTATAGTAAAAATAATATATTGCGGGACGAAGACTAGCATAATAAAAAACCTACTAGCTCTTGGCGTACTCCACATTTTTCATGATACAGGATTTGATGTTTGTGTTTATTATACCTGGAAGGTGATACTACAGTACCTGTTTTTGACCGGAAGACTGATTCAGATTGTTGACGATACTTAGATTTCAGTGATCTAATTATCTTATCAATCATCTTTTCTACATTCTTATCTCTTTCCACGTTCTTTTATTTTTTGTTATCTTTTTATATTTTCTTTACCTAATTATCTATAACTTATCCTTTAGATGTCATTTAAATGTTACGAGGGTGTAAAAGTGCTGAAGTAACCAAAAAAGAGAACTTGTTGAACCTTCTTGCATGAAGTTCAACTTTTAATGCTTGTTTTGGGAGCTAAAAGTTCCCGATTATGGCTTTGGGCGCAATGAAATCACTTTCATTCAAAATAGGGCATATATGTACTCGTATGTTATCCGAACGAAGTAAGGAAGGACACCAATACTTACACTCCTGGCGGGTGCGACTTATTATAGAGGCGACTAAAATAATCTGTGCATACTTTGCACACACCGTGCTTAAAACAGCTAAAGCCGACTTCCTTGAACTCCATTACAAAATCATACATTATGACACTGGTGTGGACAGTGATTATTTACCGTATGAGACTTTTTTGGTAGATAATTAGATCATTAGAATTTCAATATTTTCAACAAGTTTTATCAGTCATCCTTTGGTCGAAACATATCTTTGGTGTATACTTTGTCAAAAAACAATTACTCTAGCCCCGGCTTTCAGGTACAATGAATTCGAAGAAGAATACATGTGTTACCAAAAATATATGTGGCTTCCCGGAATAACGATATAAGTGACAAATTTTTGAAAATCGATTTTATGTGATTTTTTGTACTTTTAAACTCTATCACGTAATTAGAACAGAAATTGATAAGGTGCACTTATTTTCGCACATGAGCACAAGGAAAAACAGTATAAGTGCATATTTTTCAAAAATTTCGCGGAATAACCATATATCTCCATCTTTTCAAAATAATTCCCGGAAAAACACTATAACTGCACCTGTTTTAAGAATAATTCCCGGAAAACCACACAACTCAACTTTTTTTAGATAAAGGAATTATTTATCAATTATCTAATTATTTTATCGAATCATCTTTTTATCTTATCTTTTTACATTTTAAAATACTTTTTATCTTTTCCCTTATTTTTGTCATCCTTATTAATTAATGGAAAAACAATATAAGTGCTATTGAGATTGGAACAACCATATAACTCTACTAAAATTTGTACTCATTCCCGGAATAACCATATAAGTGAGAGTCGATTTTTGAGACATGATCACTAATGAGTTCAGTAACTATGGTAAAAAAATGGGTCATTTAGATGCGAAATCATATATGCAGTGCTGTATTCAATGTCATTTGTCTTGATTTTTATAAAAGTGCAGATATATAGTTATTCCGGGAAGCCGCAAATATGATATGCACGAAAGGCTAAGTAGACTTTTTGACCTTGTGTGGTATATCAGTACTCCGTCTAAAAAAGCTCGCTTTACGTCCTTGGAACGTAATATACTAATACGCAACTTGGGCGCAAGGTAGTGAGTCGACCGAGACAAGTTTAACGTCCGAGTGAAGCTAGGACAATAACAAAGTACAATCATCGACTTTGTGTGTTGCATACGTGATTTACAATTTCTATTGAAAATAAACAATTTTGAGACATTGATGCTCAAAAAACTACTTGCCATATTGAAAAACGGTAAAGGAACTTTTTGTTCACAATTTCGCGCTCTACACGATTCCGTTGAGTTAAGCTTACAATTTCGGAACAGGTTGTATAAATATACAATCAAATGAAAAATTGGGAACGTCCCAGATGTGATATGGCTTTGCAGAGAGTAAAATGTAGAAAGTGCATTCTAAGTATATATGGTATATCATGTGTAGTTTGTTCTGGCAATTTAATAAAGAAAAGTTCTTTCATTTTTTTATGTAAAGCAAAATCGATAAAAATGAAATCAGTTTAGCTAAAAGCTAAAACATGTAAAATAAATTAGTTTTTTTCAAGCGTAACATTTTTCACAGTGGCGAAAATATAAAGTTCTCTTAAGTGGTAGCGATCATGCCTTATATGTAAACCCAAAGTTTTTACATTAGAAGTGGGGGATCGATGAGGTGAGAGAAGTCAAGTGCGCAAGAGAGTATGGTCTGTCCAGTTTGAACGTAAGTTTTTTTTAGCCATTGTTATATGATAATGTACATTATTTTTTAAGATTATTTTTCCTTTACATATTCAATACTGGTTTAATCATAAGACCAACTGCTATACATATTTTTTACGTCAGACAACATATTATCACCGATATTTCTTAAATTATTCCGTGTTTTTTACTATAATTATTTATAGTCGAAACAAAACATACCATAACTTTCTGCAATCGGCAAAGTAACTTGCACAAGATCTATTCAGTGGTGTTTATGCGGCGAGTAGGGAAAGGGGTAGTAGGAAGGCGAGGCGAGCGATAGAGTAAACCGCTGTAGAAAAAATCATTGGACCAGCTCTCGATAAGCAAACTTTCTTGAACTCGCCAACTAATTGATCTCGGGCATTCATCCCCATTAACGACTGGCAAAATTATTCAGCCGTACCAATTAACAGTGCCGGCGCGGCCACCGCGCCCGTAAGCAACTCGGCCGTGCTCCTTTCATTCGGCGAGACCAGAAGCAGCAGGAGTAAGATAAAAAGCTCGCTCTCGCGGGAAAAAATGCGAAAATATGAAATCGCGAACAAACATAATTGACCTGCGCGGGACGAAAGTTTCAAACAAAGAAACAAGTCGAAGAAAAGATCTTGAGGAGAAGGAGCTGCGCGCAAGCGAAAAAGATGAAGAAGAGGAGAGAGAGAGAGAGAGAGAGAGAGAGAGAAGGAGCGCACCGATGCCCGAAAGATCTTATTCTTCAAAAGTGAAAAGGATCCCGAATAGGCAGAAGAGAAACAGAAGGAGCGGAGGTAGGAAAAAACGAAGGAAAATGAGCGCCGCTGAAGAGAGAAAGAAGAAAAGGAGCAGGGAGAGAGAGAGAGAGAGAGGGAGAGAGAGAGAGAGGGAAAGAGAGAGAGAGGAGTGTATATAAGTCCAAAAAGTCTTGAGGAAAGAAATTCGCTCGCCCGCTCGCGCACGAGCGCCAAAGACCTTTTATATGCAATTTTGCCCCGTGGTATATACCTCGTGGGAAAAGCGACCAGGGGCGGACGGTTCGGGGGGTTGAAAAGCGACGAGAGAGCGCGCGTGAGAGAGAAAGCAAGTACAGTTTTTGCGGCGAAAAATCTACGGCGGCCGCTTTCCCTCGCGATAATTAGCCCGGCATCGGTCTCTCGCGATAATTAGCGGCCTGCCCCCGACGAAGTTCTTAATACGAATACGAGAAAACTCGGCCCCGCTCTCGCCTCGAGAGCGGGAGAGAGAGAGAGAGAGAGCGAGATTCTATAAGGAGAAAAAGTAGTGGCTGCCGCGCGAGCACGGGACGGGCAAAGGAAAGGAAAAGGAGAGAGTGAGAGAGATAGAGAGTTGGGTTGGGGGAGGGAAGAGACGGACGGTCGAGTTATCCGCAGGATAGGTACTTTACGGGCTGGCGTGGGATGTTTTTGAAGGAGAGAGCGAGAGAGAGAGAGCGTTTTCCTGCAGCGTCCGGCCGAACGCGGGGGTGGGAGGGCGAGGATGGAGAGAAGATCAAAGGGTTAGGAGAGCGGAAGGCATTTCCTCGACTTCTTCTCCCGCGCTCCTTCGATGCGTGCGTACTTACGTGCCCTATGGGGTGAGCTTTCGAGAGAGAGAGAGAGAGAGAGAAGAGAGGGAAGGGCGGTTATGAGAAGTACAAACACAGAAAGTGAAAAAGGTCGAATCTTTTTAATTTGCGCGGGGCGGTACAAGATTCATTTGCACCCGGGGTTGGCACGAGCACATATAGCGATACGCTCTCTTTCTCTCTTCTTCTTCTCTTTCTCTCCCTCGCCCTCGGAAGAATGCGAAAATGCAAATGAAAGGCGGGACTCGTGCGTAAAGGTTATAGATACACGAGGTGTGTTGGCGTGTGGTTGCCGCCGCGGTTGCGTTCGTGTAATTCTCTGAAGTAAAATGAAGCACTGCTTTTTTTTTGCTTCGCATTTTATTTTTTTATTTCTTCCCTTCTTTCGAGACAGAACTTTGCGTTGGAGTGTTTGTCTGAAGAGAAAGTAATTTCGGTGCTAGACGGAGGAAGCATTGTAATCTGTTGCGTGCATCGCCCTGCAAAAGATTATATTGTATGCTGACTTTGTCTTTTTTACTTCATAGGATCACATTAGATTTTTTTATACTTAATCAAAGGACATCATTAAAAGTATTAGTAATACGCATGCACTTTAATAGTCAGACATAAAATGAAATCTTGTTATTCCTTTTTATTCCAAGTAGAAAAAACATATTGCAACTGTGTAGTTCGACGTAGTCGTAACAGTCCTCGCTTAAAATAAAACTCTGAATATTTTAGAAAACGAAAATGAATCTGGGGAAAATAAGCTTTTTTTTTAAGTATAGAATATCAATTTCTTAGAATATTATTATAAGAGCATAACATTAATTATCCACGAATAAAGCTGAACATATTTAAATATCTAAAACCTCATGTTTTGTACTCTGCACGTTTCGTTTACCGAAATGTAACTTATGTTGTAATTCAAACTACGTGAATTGATCAACTTAGCTATTCCTGTTCGTTCAAAATCTCAAAATTTTATGTGGTCAGCACACCTAGACATGATAATATGAAATCTTTCTAAATTTGTTAATCTCCACTGTAACACAAGCCATGAAAAGAAAAGTTATTGTATTTTAAACTTTCTTAAGTTTCAATTCGTCCTGGTTAAACCGGATTAATTTGCCGAATCTACTTTCAAAATATCGATATAATTATAAGTTGTAGGTGTTACATGTGAAAGATAAAATTTGGTTTAGCGTGAAATAATCGTATATATCTACGTGAGCGTTTAACAAGATATAACTGTATACTTTTTTATTGGAATGCTCGAATACGCGAGAAAAAAGTGTCCTAGTAGGTGCGTTATAATGTAAGTGCACATGGCGGATGAAATCTTGGCTATGTGCCTGCGTAAAAAAAAATTTGTGGGCAATATATATTGCTCACAGTATTGGTAAAGAATTGGCAGTACATGATATGTGGTCTCGGTGCCTGAGTTGAATTCGGGTCATACAGTATCCTACATAATCCCGATGTTCGCCCTATATTATTTTTGTGAGAACAGCTAAATCATAGTTAATTTTGTATTTATTATTCTCATGAAAATTATATGGGATTAATAGGGAGCTCCGGAAAAGACTGACACCTAAAGGAAAAAATACTAAATAAATTTTATTTTGAAAATTTTACTATAAAATAGATATCACGGAGAAAAATCATAGAGGAAATTTTAAAATTTATATAGGAAAAATTACTATTTTCTATAGTACCGCTGGGACATACTTGCAATATAGTAAATTTTATAATTTCAGTTACGAATTTTTACTATTTTAGAAAGTAAACTGGAAATTCATAATTTAAAAAAATATCTTTCGTGATCTACCTTACCGACTCTATTTGAAACGTACACATTAATCTAAATTAAATAAGAAACAATATTTTTATTTTGGAAAAAAACGAAAGACCCCTTGAGGAATAGAACACCAGCCCGCTGATCCGGAAGCAGCACTCTTACTGCTGCGCCAACACGTGTTTGCACGTACGGTGATTCGACTCGTCTACATATGTTACAGCTTACCCCGTCCCATAACAATAACATTGCACTAAATATATTATTGACGATGTTTATTTTGGAAATGATACACTGCATGAGTGTTTGTATAAAACAAGGAGTTGTAAAAATATATAATTCATATTATCCTAATCAGTTTTGAAGAGAAGAAAATGATAAGTACATCTTTTGTCAGGGTATGTCGGCTTACTGACACGTGACCCCGCAAGAAATATTTATATTGAAAATAGTAAAATTTAAAAACAAGTGAGGAAATTTTGTTAAAAATGTAGACAAAAAAGCAGGAAAATTTATTTAAAAAGTAGGAAATTTCAGCATATTCCGAGTATGTCCCAGCGCTACTATAATAGGAAATAGTAATTTTTCCTATATAAATTTTAAAATTACCTCTATGATTTTTCTCCGTGATATAATAACAAACACTTACACGTAATTTCAGCTCTCAAAAGTAATTGTAAGATAAATGAAAAAAAAGAAAAAATCATTGAATTTTTAGGTGTTCAAAGATCGCCGAGCAAGACGGACACCCTAAAATAGAAGCAATTTTTATGTATTTTAATTACAAAATACAAGGACATAAATAAATTTGTAAGTTATTGTTGAAACAAATAATAGTAAACAATAGCCAAAATTAATAAGAATAAATTTTAAAGAAAATTTAAAAGGAATTATCTGATATATTGTATGATGTCCTGAAGTGGATTCAGGCGCAGTTATATTTGCACATCTTATACATCGCCTTCATATGACTTTGAATGGCCTATTTATTGTCTGGACTTCAATAACTGACTGCTCGCATAAAAAATTGCTTGTAATTGTTCACAGTTTTAGACATCTACTCTGTGGTCATGTAACTAATTCGAATCCAAATTCGTAGTTTTACTTATACGTAGCAAAACTCATTGATGGCAATTACGAAACAGTAGATAAATAATAAAACTTTTTCTATGTAGAATAATTCAAGTGTTTAATACGGTATTTATTTTGATTCTTAAAATAATTCACACATTTCCATCTATCATGCAAGTCATTTCGCACTTGACGACACTAAGTTTTTTTCATCAATAAAAAGACTACGACAAGTGGGAACAATTCACAATCTTTTCTATTACAGCTATACAAATGATAGCGAGACACACTCACGTCGATTTTGCTTGACATTGGGCGGAATTGGTGTCATGGATGATGCCAGACCTGATAATGTAATCGAAACTGGCTATTGCTCTCCCAAACTTGCTGGATTTCGCGAAACCCATGATGCATGGTCATCACGTGATATGACTAGAACTCTGGTAGCGCGCTTCCAATTGACTTTTGAGGATAAAAATCAATAACACAGAGCTATATACATATAGGGCTCATTAAAGGCCACTAAAACATTTTCTTAAAAAATCGTTAGCTTTTGATTTTCACAAGTAAAGTGTTTCGGAGTAATTTTTTAAAGATTTGACTTTTTAAACAGAAAAAATTTCTACTTTCTAGTTTTATATTGTTATTGTAAATAATCTTTCTGGTTTTAACTTCTCATGGAAAAATAGAACTTTATTCAACATTATCTTATAAGGAACACTCGAACTGAACAAATGTTAGCTTCTTTAATAATTTTGTAATTACAATTATCCTAATAATTTCAAATTCAATTTTAAAATTTACAACATTCGTATACATATTTCTAGAAAAATGTCGATCTTAAATACCTACAGAAAAGATTTTCCGAAGATTACAAGTCAAACACATACATAAAAAGTCGAACATCTCAGATCCATTCACTAAATTTGTGCTGCATCTTCCGAAAAGGCCAACGTCATCCCACATAGGAAGTCGATCACTCTCGCAATGGCCAAAAAAAGTCCCCATGAAACTAGACGAAGATTCTTCTCTTGCGAATGTATAAAATGTGCGCGCAGTAACGCATTCTATGCGAGCGGTGCGCGCAAACGAGTAAGAGGCAGAAGAAGAGTAGCGGGGAAAAAAAGCTCGAGCACGGATAATGGGGTGTGAAAGAGGAATATCGAAGGCGCGCGAGACACCCGCACCCAACACATCCTCGACGGCTCGGACACGCATCAGTCTCGCTGTAGTGGCGTTAATGCGAGCTCGTGCTAGCTGAGTGTGGGAAGGTGCGCGGTCGGATCTCTCGAGCGAGCTTCTCTCTTTTTCTCTCTTTTCACGCGCCTGCCGCGGCAGAAAAACTAAAACGGTAGTTCGTCGCTTCTCTCTTGTGTGCAGGGTGTATGTATCGGGGAGTCGGCAGCCAGCGACGTGCGCTGGTGTGTTGTCGACAAAAGCCGCGATGTTCCTACTCTCTCTCTTTCTCTTTCGCTCGCTTGCTCGCTCTCTTCTCGGTGCCTGTGAAACGACTTTATCGGCTTGGAGATGCATGCGCGGTGATGGATGAAAAAAGGACCGCGCCGATATTTCGAAGGGATTTGTGCAGACTTTTCGCGCGTAAAATGCCATGTTAACCTCCGCGACTTATCGGCCTCAAGTAAAATCCTTCAATAGAGAGGATACTTTTATTATAACGTTATTTTGTGAATATAATTTCAGATGGTATCTATTATTAGGAGGAGGTTAGAGATTTATTTAGACTGTGAATGGAATTTATACGATTTACAAATCAATTTCTATTAGTTATTTTGTTTCTTGGTAATATCAAAATTACGTATATATGTTTTGTAAATGAAATTTACAACAGGGTTCTATGAATAAAATAAAAAACTTTTAGATCCAAGTTGAATGCATATATGCTCTATCAATTAATCCTTATTTCTTAAGTTCTGTAAAAATTAAATCTAGTTTTCATAAATAACGTTTGCATTGCCATTTATACTGACGAAGTATGTACGTGAAAATATTGCAAGTAAACTCAAATACAGATTTTAATAAGGTAACATAGTTTGTACAAGCTCATCAGACTAGTAACAAATTCTCGGCATGTGTTCGTAATAGATGAAAATGATAACTCTTCTAACCATATTTCTTACAGTTTTAGGCAGCCAAAGAAACTAACAGATATGAAAGATATAAGATTCACATCAGTTTACCTAGTGCCAAAGATCTGTTTTTCCTATGAAAAGTAAATGTCCAATTAGAGAATACACATTTTTTCTGTATAATAGTTGGACATTTTGTAGGTTCTATTCGTCCATTCAATCACTTTATAAGTCAAAGTGTTAAAAGATTTATAAAAACTATTATAAATTTATGTAATATATTTCTTATTTTCTTTTCAGCCAGTACAAAAAAATCAAGTGGCCTATATACATCGGACGTATGAATAATGCGTGGTCTAGATTTTGCTTCGTCGCCCGAGAGACGTGTAGCTTATATATTCGCCATGTATCGATAGCTAAATTTTTTTCGTGAGAAAGGTATTGTAAATACAATAAGTAACTCAAATCATGAAGTAGACTTCAAATAAACATATACTTAATTATTTTATAATTAAATTGTTTTATTTACAAATAAATTTTTTTACTAGGTTTGCTTCTATAGGTGAAATAATACAACCATATAATTGAATATAGTTACAGTACCTGTTTCTTATAGTCATAAATATAATTCCCGATTTCCTTATAGATTAAAAGATTAATGAACTGCATTGCTTAAAAGCATATTGCTTGAAAATTCTTTGAGAAATGGACATAGTAATATAAGTTGGAGTATTAATAAAGTCAAAAATATTAGTTGAATCATCCACACACTCTAATACTACACATATGATACGTAAGAAATGAAATCTGTATCGAAAAATACACCAATCATACACATCCATTGATCTACGATGCAGTGTATGAAAATTTCATCAGCACAAAAGCGAACACAATAGTAGCATAAAAGGAGCATATAAAAGAGCCTAACGAGATATCTTCTGTTTAAATGGAAAGGGAAAAATCATCGTTATTAGTTAGTAGTCGCCACGGATACACGTAACCTCGTATAATTCGTTACGGACAGCAGGCAAAGGCCATGCACGCGAGCTTATGTGTGTGCGATGAGCGGGTGTAAAAGAGAGGTGGGCCTTCCTTTTTTCTCATTTAAAAACGCGCATGAATGCAATAACACAACGTATAACTCTCTTTCTCCAGCTCGCGCGCGGCCGCCTAATCGGAATCGATCGCTAATGGGAACAATGAGAGAGGGGCCCGCGATCGAAGGCGTTGCTGTACCCGTATTTCCACGCGGCCGCGCTTATCTCTGCGGTACGCTTTGCCTCCTCTCATACTTAGCTGCGCGCGCGCGCGCGCACGCGGACCTATACTATCTTGATTCGACTTGTGTCGTACAAAGCTCGTACGCGCTCGCACGGTATTATACATACTCGAGCAGCTCTCACGCGGCGAATATATATATACACACGTGTAATCTGACATCGCGGCCGAGAAAAGAAAGATGAGAGAGAGAGAACGGCGCGATGACCATGCGAGAAACTCGCTAACGATCGTTGTCCGCCTGGTAATATGTATTGCTATCGAGCCGCCGAGCGATGCCGCCTCCTCGAAATTTGTCTTTTTCTACCGTACAGGGGGCCTCACTCGTCTCCTCTCTTTCTCGTAAGTATAAATCGGCTCACGTATATCGCGATGTGCGTATAACTTGACCAATCACGCGCGAAAAGCACGTATAGAGAGAGAGAGAGAGAGAGAGAAAGAGATTTCAGATCGACAATTACGAGGCTAAATAAATCGAGCCCTCTGGGGGCAGACAGACTTGTAGGACTTATTTAATTCGTCGACTTGATCTTAATTAATGATTTGACAAGCGGGCGGCGTCTCTGTCTTCGCTCGCTTTGCGAGGAGTTATAGAACGTGAGTGTGCTCCTGTCTCCTTCTTGGGACCGATGAGGGGATTAGCTTGTTTTATGACGTCGTCAACGTGTATTTTTTTTTGCGTATTCTTGTTTTGTGTACTTGTATTGATCGGAGTCCATTAAGCAACTTAATTTTCTATTTACATAATTATAGTATATATGTTTCATTATAGTGTAAAGTAAAATTGACATTTATCTTATAATCAAATATTAATAATTTAATTATGGTAGTGTATAGCATATACATAGCTTTGTTTTTTTGATCAGACGGTCGCATTTCTGAACGTTCATATTTACGACGTATTAAAAAATATTCGCGAAAACTTCATTAACGTGTCCACGAAAAGGGAAAAATTTGTTTTCATAGCACATCTATTGGACCTGGTTTTTCGTAATATTAGTGAAAAATTACGTAATATTGATAAAATCTTCGTGACAACACTCTCTTGTCAAAGATTGAAAATTTTCAACTAAGGAAAAATCCTTTTCTTTAATTTTTAACCGTGAATTCTAGAAATGTTCTAAACAAATTTGCGAAAAATAAAACTATAGAAAACCAGTTTCTATTTGTTTTTTAAAAAAAATAAAAAGTGTTTATTTTTCCAAAAGTTCTAATAGTTTAAAGTAGAGCGCAAATTTATTATTTTGTCATACTTTTTATAAGAGTTTTCTTTATTTAGTTTCATTCTGTTTTAACGAAAATATAATGCACCAGAATAATTGTTACTCAAAGTGCTACATTTGATATTCTATACAAACAGAAATCGACCAGTATAAGTAAATTGGTTAGAACCCTATGATAATATCGATAAACACAAATAAGTTATAAGTTTGCATCATTGGTATATAAATTAAGTAGAAAAAATTGCACAATAGTAACTTACCAAATTAGATACGCTTTTTACGTATTATAGTAGTAAGTATAGAAAATACGTAAGACTAATATTAAATCGCACAGACACAATTACTGAAAAAATAATAAAAACCTCCATGTGGAGTTATTAAACCTCTCCATATCTCTCTTATTTCTTTGCCATCGTAATTCGTTTAAAGTCAAATCCAGCGAGGGAGTAATTCTTGGCGCGCAGTCGGCAGGTCGCCTGCCATATACACCTCGTCATCCTACGTAGGCACGTGCTGACCCGCATATATAGACTCACCGTATGAGCTCTCGGTCTCTCCCATGCCAATCCCCTGCACACGTGGTTCCGTCCCGTTTCCTATATACCGATCCCTCGTTTCATCGTCCGTCAGAGCCTGAGCGATTCGATCTCCAATTCACGACGTATATATATGTATATACATAAATGTGCGCCTACCTACGCGCCTTTTGCTGCCTCGACGTCGACTTATTGGCTCTTTTAAAAGCTGTCATTGGACTGTCGCGTGGACAAAGAATGTATATATATATATATATATGTGTGTGTGCTCGACGAGAGAAACCGCGCGGTGCTCCTTTGATTTTTCGTGTGTGTAAAGAAAGACGCGCGCGTGATTGGGCTCGTCCGTCGATTTGGATGAGGCTAATAATATGAGTAATGATGGAGAGGAGTTTTCGAAGCCACGATGTTTCGCGGGGATAAGAGAGTGGGCGCGTGCGCGTGCGCCGCGCTGATGGGAAAATTATCTTGATACAATGGAATAAATTTCTATTGATGACGATTCGGTTGGGGAAAACCACTTGTCGGCGGGCTTGTGTCAGTGTTTTGTTGTGGTTAGAGCTTATATGTGTGTTTGAAGTTGACGTTTTATCTACAGATAGCTCTCAAAATAATTTTTGAGTATCTTTTAACGAGTATTCAAGCAAAAAGTGTCCTTCGAATACTTACTAGGAGAGGATCCGGCCTCCGGATCATGGATTTGCCTGAAACTTGGGAATAGATTTTTTATGTAGAAATGTGAAGAAGACCGCTAGCGCTAAAAACTTAAGGTTTTGACATTTTACCTTATTTTTAAAACAGAATTGAAAAAAGCATCATCTTTAAAGGATAACAATTTCATTTTGGCGTCATAAATATTTCTATATAAAAAAGAGATGGGCTTGAGATTGTCACCTCTAATGACTGTGATTGGTCGATTTGAAATGGACATGTAAAATTTGATTGGCTCACGATAGGGCGCGCGCGCGGCGTGCATTGACACTTCTAGTATTGTAAAAAGTGAAAATAAAACTAGAGAAAACAAACATAAATTTGTTTTTTTTTTAGATTTGAAAACTATTGTATTATGATTCATTCAAATTTCCTATGTTTTACGATTTTTTCAAAATAAATTCGCTTGGTTAGCGAAAATAAACTACAGATTTACAACATCTAAAAATAATTCCCATGTCCATTTTAAATTAAATGTGTCATTCTTCAGTTAAACAGAAGTAGTATATTACATCATTCAAATAAACTTTGTTAAGTGGAAGAAAATATTTCTAGTATACAATAATAATAATTATTTTCATAATCGTTAACATATTATTTACACTATCTTCCTTTCGTACCTAATACTGTTAAGTATATATGTAACCTTGTCTTATCTAGTCCTGGTAGATGTAGAGTCATTGGTAATCAAAGAATCCTACTCAGATTTCAGTTAATGATTATTTACGTACAAAACAGATTATCACTTCATGAATTTTCTTATACAACAGTTATCATAAATAACATACGTATAAAATGGATCTACTGCTTCACTAATCAAAAAATTACTCATCATATTATGAGGAATACTCATATTATATGTATGAAATCAAATCTTCAAATACGATTTTGATGAAATAATATTAGTCATTTAATATATGAAACTCCACATGTATAAATAAAAGCCAATTAATTAAAAAAAAATACTAGTTATTAAGAAAAAGGACGAAATTTGAAAGAGAAGCCACGCGCATCAGCAGTCCGAACTCCCGAAGCGTATATCACGGTGAAATCCGCGCAGCTTTGCTTATACATATCTCTAACACACTCGTGATGCCCCCGGTCACAGCCGTAGGGCGGCAAAAAACGAATTCACCTTTCCCCTTTCCCGCAACCTCTGCGTGCGCAGGCGCGCCGCCGTCATTAACTTTCGTTTCCGAGGCAATTGGCTTGCTGCTTGAAGACACACAGGTGCCCTCCTCTTCGCCTCCACATCGACAGGTGTGCGCGCGTGTCTTGGCGCGTAAACTTTATCTTCTCTCTCCTTCTCCTCTCTCTCTCTCTCTCTCTCTCTCTCTCTCTCTCTCTCTCTCTCTCTCTGTCTTTCGCTCTTGCCGAGTCTCCACCGACGATTAGCGGCGTTGCTTTTCGGGGATGATCTGGCCCGACTCTGGAGCCTTGAGGGAAGAGCAAGAGAGAGGTAGAGAGAGAGAGAACTAGTAGCACGAGTCCTGATGCGTTAAATTAAAGTTTAACCTCAGAAGCGAAGAAGGGATCTCGCGCCGGCTCTCCTTAGTCGGAGATTAAACGCGTGACGCTCCTTCTTTCTCCACATCACGTTCGTTCGCTCCCCGTGTGTATGTGTATGTGTGTGTGTGTAGGCCGCGCACGAAAAGCTGCGGTAGCACTAACCAAATTGATTTGCTCGCTCCCGCGCATTATATCGTGTGTCCCGGCGATTCCTCATCCCCGGCTTTGCGCGCGCGGGCGGCATCCTCTTTTCTAGCGCGTGCTCCCTTCACCTGCCGTCCGTGCAACGCTACTGATGGGCCTTCGATCGAGATTGTTTTACTCGTACAGCGGAGAAGAAAAAAAAAATGCGGAATAGTCTGCTCGGTGTGTGTATGTGTGCGCGTGTTTGTGTATCTATGTTTGTGTGTGTGTGTGTGTGTGTGTGTGTGCAAGCGACGCGCGTGCATTTATCTTGTTTAGCCGGCCGAGGACTTTCGATTAAGAAAAAGGAGCAGAAAACTTAATGGGATTCTTATTGAACGATAATGGGGTATAAGCTGTGGCTTTAAATTCTACGCTGCGCGCTCGACTACTCTTTTCTCGATTGCTCCAAGAGCAATTTCCACCTACATTGTTAATAAAACATTTTCCCATATTATAATTAACACACACTCAAGCATTATAAATTATTTTAATAATCTTATAACTTTACTTTTTTATATAATATTATTTGGCAATCACTTCTAAAGTTTATTGGAAGCGAATTTTCTGTGATAAAATTAAAAATCAATCCATCGATCATTCATTATAAGTTAATGACTATTAAGATATTGATCGCAAATTAATTGCTGCATCTTTTACGACAAAACTTGTTAATGTTTTATTAAATTTTATCCTTGAATTTAATAACTAATTGATAATTATTTAATTTTAAAATGGTTAGAACGGAGATAAAGGATTAATTGCGCTACTGAATTGCAATTACATATAGTTGATTTCAAATATTTTGAAATTCCTTCTTCTAGTTTCAGATTAAAAAAATTTTAATTTAAAGTGAAGTATTAAACTCATTTTATATCGATATCAAACTGATAAATAATAAACCACTCCAATTAATACTATAGAATTCTTTTTTTTATGACATTTTTCAATGCTTGCAACTTCTTGAATCGAAATAAGAGTTCAAATATATTTGCGTTCATATAAATTTGTATCAAAATCGTGTATATTTAATAAAAAAATAAAAATGATTGTTGCAAGTAATCGAATAAATTTAGACTTTTATTGATAAGAAAGATTCAGATAAAAATTATTACTGTTGTTATAGATTTCATTAAATGATGTCTCTTAATTTTGTATCAGAGCTTTCCGCCCAAAAAAAAAAAAAATTTATAGCCAATATATTGGCCATAGTATAGGCAAGACATGGGTCATACTTTTCATATATGCACAATATAAGGATGTATATAGATGATGTATTGCCACGGCGCCGGAGCTAAACTTCGGGCATACTATTTCCCATATAATGCCCTATATATATCACTCCCATATTTTTTTGCTTAAAGTATAGAATAAATCACATCCAATTATGGCGCCATGGTTATATATGGCCCACATTTTCCCATACACAGACAATTAAATTTTTTTACGCGGCTTGTTATACAACTCTATATTATATAGTATAGACATCTAAAACGTACTTATTATTTTGATACTTTTTCTTAATCTGTATTAAACATTCCTAAATACATCCATCTTGTATAGGTATAAGTGAAAAAAATGAATAACATAAATAAAAATAGTTTTCCAGAATTTTTGTCATGATAATATATCGTAAATACAACTTGTTCAAAAAATAGATCTCTCTCTATACACCATTGTGTATAGGGTGAAATTCTAAACAAAAAGTTCCTTTACCATTTTTCGATATGACCGGTAGTTTCTTCATAATTAATATGTTAGAATTGTTTAGTTTGAAAAGGAATTGTATATCTATCGATATTGCAGTATGAATGTAGATATATAATTCCTATTGAAAATAAACAATTTTGATATACGTATTATTTAAAAAAAGAAATTTATATACCAAAAATATAATTTGATAATAAGCAGAAGATTATAACATTTGGATATAGTTTTCTATTCAACGTTTGTATGGTTATTCTATTCATAAACATTGAGAAAAGAATGGCTTAATGAATAGATTAATAAAATATAAAAAAAATCTTTTCATCGTATTTAAGCTATGATAACATTGATTTGGTTACTCTTGCTATTATCGGGTTCTCTTTATAAATTATGTAAATGAAATGAAAAATTTGGCCAAGTACTTAAAAATTTTGAAGAACCTGAGAGTGTCCTTTTGATTTTGAAATAAAAAATTGTAGCGATTCATGAATGGTCTTTCAAAACCACAAACACAAGACTTCATCAACTGTAAACTTCACATATCTCTCTTTCTCCTTTCCTCATTCCCTCTCTCTCTCTCTCTCTCTCTCTTGCACGCGACTCTGCGCTCATCGGCGCGGATCTCGAGTACCCAAAAAACTGAATACGCGGAGCGCCATTAAAACCCGGTAAGATCCGTAAAACAAAAGTTCACGATACATTAATCATTGAACGACTTTAAACAGAGGCGAAAGGGGACGCGGACCACTCCTTATATACCCTTCCCTTCTCTCTCTCTCTCTATCTCTCTCTTTCTCTACGTATACGGGGGCTT
Source organism: Torymus texanus (assembly GCA_036873485.1). NCBI lineage: Eukaryota > Metazoa > Arthropoda > Insecta > Hymenoptera > Torymidae > Torymus > Torymus texanus. The sequence goes on from JAYJLV010000011.1 coordinate 16,977,188, forward strand.
ACGATTTTTTCCGGTCCTCCAGCTTCTCGCAAAACAACGCTCAAAAACAAGCCCGTGAGTAGTGTACATCGCGTCGTCGAGTCTCCCCGGAAGAGCACCGCGCGGGCCTTGGGTTTTTCGGGGGTTCGGTTGGCCCCCTTAAAAATGCACCCTTCTTTCTCTCTTTCTCTCTCTCTCTCTCTCTCTCTCTCTTCAGTGCGAGAACGGGCCAAGGAGGGAGCACGCACCAAGACTATCCGCGAGGCACTGCCAGAGCAGCAGCAGCAGCAGCCCTCCTCAACCCTTTTCCTTACTTAAATCCAAATAAAGGTTGAGATTCCCCCTTCTCTCTTTCTCTCGAGCATTTCTCTCCTCTCGTGAGCTCACGAACCCGAAGACGCGCGCGCACGCGTATACACACACACACACAGCCACGGGCGAGATCGTACCCAAGACGTGCACGAATTTGGCTTTCCGAGAAGCTGGCATTTATATTGGGAGCTTGATTATAAAGTACAATTAATGCATTTAAGGCGAGGGGAATATATATACTAAAAGAAGTATTTGATGCGTGCTACATTGTGGAAGTTTGGCTTTACGAAGACGAAATGTTCCATTCAGTCGTTCTTATTAGCGTTATTAGTCGAGTATCTTATCTAATTAGAGTAATTATATGTGTCTTTTACATATAAATGTATGCGGTGTCCTTAAGGCTTGTTTCAATCTCGCACAAGTGTTACATTACGATCATTTTATCATTTTTATTTGAATCGAGCAATGCAAAAATGCATTCTACATTTGAATTAGGAACAGTTATTTGAAAAATCATTCATCATATATATTTCTTTTATTAGCACTATAAGTACATGCATACATATTATCAATACGAGAAATTCATTAACCATAGCGTGTAGAACTTTCTATTAATCAAAATTAATTACAGCACGTAACGTGAGCATATGCGCAAGAGTAGTTAAAAAACAAGTAAACAAAAAAGGTTCAATCGCTCCTCTCTCACGGGCGGGGATCTTTTTTAATGAAAATTCCGCATTTAAATGTGCTTTGTCTCCCCGACCTCGCGTATAAATAACGCGCGTACATGCGCACACATACATACATACATACAGAAACTTGGGCGCGCGCAGCAGCTCGCCCATCAAGCTCCACACTCACACCGACACTTATATACACGCGCACACGAAGAAAGAGCGAGCTAAGACGTCGCGACTCTCTCTCACCCCTTAAAGATTGGATGCGGACTCTTTGCCTCTCTCGCGCTCGCGCGCGCGTTTGTTACACTCACTCACTCTCCCGCCACCCACTCCCTCCCTCATCTCTCCTTCCCTCTCGCAAGCTCCTGCCATCCCTTTCCCAGCTACTTCGTTTCGTCTCTTTCTCGCGCTTTCTTCATTCCCACCCCCACGCGGGCGCGCAACACCCTTTCTTCTGTTTTTCCTCGTCTCTCCCCCCCCTCCTCCCCTGCCTCGCGCTCTCGTAAGGATGTATGCGCGCATATATAACTGTATATCTATGCTTCTCTCTCTCTCTCGCTCGCTCGTGCACGCTCTCCTTCCTCGCCATCCGTCTCCTTACCCCAGCAGCAGCAGCAGCAGCGTCAGGAGCGAGAGAGTGAGAGAGATGCCGTGTGGCTGTGTGTGTCCTTCCTTCCCTCCTCGCGCCTCCTCTCGGTAACGAGAGGAGAAACACCCTCGCTACTTTTAATCGACCCGCGCTTTCTTGTGCTTATACATGCACCCACCGCCCGCTCTTAGAGAAAGAGGGAGAGAGTATACGGGAGTGAGTGAGAGAGAGAGAGAGAGAGAGGGAGAGAGAAAGAGTCGAGCTGCCTCCTCCTCCTCCTACTACTTCTTCTCTCAACCCCCTCCCGCCCGCGCGTCCTCCTCTCATCTACATCACCCTTACTCCTCGGACCACCTTCGCAACGCGCCTTATATAGGTATATTTAGGTATGTACTGCTGCTGCTGTGGCCTCTCTGCCTTTCTGTGTGGCGCACGCTCGCGCGCTCACATATACGTACACACGTACACAGAGCGTTTCTTCACCCCCGCGCGAGCGCCTTCTTATAGAGGTATATATAGCTCTCATCTTTACCACCGCGACGACATAAGTAAGGGCGTTGTCTTTCTCTTCAGCGTCTTTGTCGACTTGTCTTTCGCCTATGCGTCTTCGATTCAAATCGCTGCCTCTCCACGGACCCCGAGTACTACGTAAGAAAGGCATTGACGGTGAAAGCGAAAAAAAGGGAAGAGAGAGAAAGAGAACAGTATAGAGGAAAAATATTGGAACCTGCGCAGGAGAAGGACTCGAGGACCATCGCAACGCCAAAGACGAGAAGAATGGGGGAGAAAGACAGCAGCGGTGGTGGCGGCGGCGGCTCCTTGGCCTTATTTCTCGTCTGCCTTCTTTATTTTTAATTGAAAGCAGAGAATCGCCTATCTTCATTAAATTCGAGTCGATGCAATCTGAGTTTCGGCGGCGGCGACGGCGCCGGGGTAAAGGAAAGCGGGAAGAAGGGAGGGGGTGGGGTATTTTTCTTGAGGTTTTTCTCGTTTTTGCTTTATTTCTCATCGGCGCAGAGAGTTTATGAATCTAATTAAAATTATCGAAGACGTGATACTTTATCTCGAGGGCTGTTTTCCTTTGTTTCGGCTCGGCTTGGCTTTGCCGCGCGCGCGGTTATTCCTCAGCTCGCGTCCTTTTTCTGAGAGGAAGGTATACGTACTACTACTACGGGCGATCTTGCGGCTAGACATTTGAATTTTAGATCCTGAAGATTACTTGTTAGGTAAATAGACGATTTTATGGTACGGTGGGTATTGTGTTTACAAACAATACTTCTTTCAGGTATAATGCAAGTTGCTAGGGCACAGTTACTTAAAATCAAGAAATTGTTTACGAGTGCTTCATTATAGAGAAATTAGGAAATTTAATTGTAAATATTGAAATTTGCTGGACCACGTATTTCTATGTTGGAACAACACCAATATTCTAATAAACATTTGTATTGGAAATTGTTTATCCTCCCTTTGACAAAAATAAATCAACCGTTTACATTGAAATGAATAATAGTCCAAAGACAACTCGTAAAAACACCTTAGAAACACATTTTACATTCGTATTTATCGGGTCCAATGCTGAATTTACATAGATTATAGGAAAATTTGACTAACTTGCGGTTAAAAATTAATTTTTTACCGTGGATATACTGCTGTATTACATATAAAGGGCGATTGGTAATTCTTAGTCTCAATAACTCAAGCAATCACCGTGTTACGTACGGCATGCGAGCAGTACGTACAAATGAGCGAATGTATGCAAAATCGAATGCGGCGTAAATAAAACTATTAAGTGTGGATTGAAAATGGGATGTCCCCTGCGTCTTTTATTACCCCCGAACGATTTAGGTTGTAAAAGTATAAAAACCGGTGGGTGCTGCTGGGACCTGCAAAACCGTAATAAAGCAGAGACAAAGTACACGAGAAAGAGGTTGTGCTGGTAGCGTTGGGAAAGTCCAGAATAGAACAAAGAGAAACCATCTTTCCCCGCTTTGAAGAAAGCGGAGATGAAGTACTCAGGGGCTCGCAGTTCGGGCGGGCCGCCTGCCAACACGTGGTGAAGACTGCCGACTAGCGTCGGCGCGCGAGTGTAAGGCTCCTCGCGCGCGCGACCCGGCAGTAAAAAATGACCCCTTTTTTCTTTATGTGTGTGAGTGTCCACACGGAAACCACTAAGCGGCAAATATAGTCCGCCAGCACGTCCGTACTCATTACGACTCTTGACGCGCGAGTGTAATGGTCCCCGCGCGTGCGGCCGAGCACCGTAGGCGTGTAATGTTCCGCCAGCGGGGGCCGTCGGTCCGGTACAGCGTGGGCCCTCTGTATACGCATTGCCAAAATGCACGGATCGACGCGCAGTTTACTACTTTAGAGAGGCCCCGTGCAGCATGAATTGTCGCTGCTTGATAGCTCGAATCGATGTGACAGTTCTCGATAGCAGACGAATGAGTATGTGCGCCACGAGTCAGAGACTGCGCCTTTCATTTAACTTCATTATTATTTATTTAAACTACCCATTGTTTATTCAATCTATTGTTTATTAATCCGTTTATTATCATTTTATGTGTTTAATAGTTGTCTTAATTCATCAGTTCATTCAATTTTATTACTTATTTGATATACGCATTAGTCCGAGTGAAGTACTTAGTACGGCGGACCGGTTCCCCCCTGACCTTTCTTCCATCCCGCTTTCCCTTTTTTCAGCAACATCGAGTGTGAGTTCAACGATGAGGGAGAATTATCGAGTAGCGGTCAGGTACGTTGACCGTATTACGCGCCCAAGCGAAGGGTCAGGCGTTAGTAGGCGCTGAGCGCAGGTACATACCTGGCAGACGAGAGCGCGGGTCGCGTCTTCTTTCGTATGTGCTCAATTGCACTGTATCTGGCTAACAGACGCAGCCAGATAACTGCTGGATCCGTGGCCATCCGGCTCAGAAAACAGCAGCCAGTTGTCCACGCAGCACCCCCCTTCATCAAGTGTTCGTAGCACTGCACGTCCGAATTATCGAGTTTGGGTAAGCATCAACTAAATCTAGTCTATCGCGGAGAGCAGGCACGTGGTTCCGTGCCTGCGTTCAAGGTAGTGTCGGTCTCTCGGCGGAGGCGGCGAGCGCGTCGCCCCCCCCCCCCGAGTCAAAT
>JAYJLV010000011.1:16981982-16992804 GCA_036873485.1 Torymus texanus
CGTAGTTGTAAGTTAGTTTGTAAGTTCCAATTATTATTGTACCAGCCCTTGTACAGGTAGTTATATCTACCTCCTTAGGATTACGATATGTAATTTGTCTGGTTAAATAAATAAATAAATAAATAAATAAATATATATATATCAGTTAAATATAAAACGCAAACCTCAGAAATAACTTTTGCCATATTGATCATCACTCTTTGGTTAATGTCTAGTTTTGTCAACTGATGTCTTTTTGAAAACTCCAGATGACATGCTGATAAAAGATTTAATTGATTTATTCAATATTTCTGTTAAAGCAACCAAATTTTTATTCCTTTTACAGCATTGTTGTTAAAAGTGCAAAACTGAAATTGTTGTTGATTCAATTATATGTTTTTCTGAGTGTAATCCAAAAATTGTGTAGGTGTAATGCTTATATTTATATAAGATTCATGTTACGCATGGTTTGTTTTCGAAAATATTTGTTTTAAAATAGATTCAAAAGAAAGTGGAACGTAGAACTGGCTGTCAGAGTTTAGTGCGGTATGCCTGTGGTTCGTGGATGATTCTCTGCAGACGCATGCATATGTATGCCCACCTTTGCATTTCCTCTTCCTCATATAGGTAAAAACGCTGCACTTTTGTTTTACAAGCTCGGTTTTTATTACTTGGAATATGGTATATCAGGATTTCACGATATAATACTTTCCTACCTTCCCACGATATAGTTTGAAAATTATTCGCACTTTTCTAGTTTTTTTCAAAATAACTTTTATATGGATTCCATATAAATGTTAATTTAGTTTTCATTTAATAAAAATATATATTGTTTAAATTTTTTATTGATAATTTAAAAAATCGGGGTAAGAAAGAAGTTATTACTGAAAGTTGAGATATAATTAAAATGTTCGTTATTGACAGTTTAAGTAAATAGTGATTATCTGATTTTAGAAGAGCATGTATTTTTTAGCCCAAAACTGAATTTACACATGTAATAGAATCAACTCTCATATAATTATTGTTGTAACTTAGATGTTAAAAAAGTTTTGATAAAATTGATATTAAGTTCTAATATTCTATTTTATAGAGATTATATAGATTATATTCAACTGATATAAAACATAACAACGATGTAAATATCAATAATTGTATCTATTTAAATATGACCGTTCGGAAAACCCTTTTAACAATTGTGCACATATGATCAAAATAAAATTTTAATTTCCTTTAAAATTTTTTATACATTCATCTAAAATATTAAATAAGGAATAATATTATTTACTAAAAAGTCGTTTTGCATATTTGCTATTTTTAAATATTGGAATAAAATTTGTTTACTGTACTTATTATTATCGACATATAAACGAACAAAATTTTTCGACTTGGTTCAAATTTTGAGAAAGCACTCTTGAATATTATAATTTTCTTTATATCTCGGATAACATTCGATTTTTGATGCCTGTTTAGTAGATGAAAAGTACTCGATTCTTGGTCCATCATGCATTAGTATAATTGATTTTTGCACTTAAGGCTCAAAAAGCACTATATGCAATAAGGTGACAGTAATATATGCAACAATATATGAATACAAGCGTAATGTAAATTAGACAATTAGATAACTCTCTAATCTCATCAAAAAGTTAAATCAATTATCATTTGCTCGAATAGGCCATCGTTTACTGCGTCTGAAAGCAGTTATTCCATTCTCTACTTTTAGAAGTACCAAAAATATGGTATGAACCAATAATAAGTGAGCTTTTTTGACTCCGTGATATTAAAGAACTTTTGATTTTGAACACTATCAAACAATTCAGAAAATTGTTTACTTTTTAGAGATTTATCTTGGTTCTCCTATGAGAACTGACATGCTTGTATTCGAGTTTGTCACGTCACCAAACGTGCCACTATAAACCATCACCAGAAGAGTCAGCCCAGTATTATTTGGTGGTGTGGCATCAACTTTCTTTTATATTTTTACACCCATTTACTCTTGAGAACTTCTTTACATGGTAATGTACATAGATAATCTAAATAAAATATGATACGAATGTTAAAAAATCGAAAATACAACATACTGATGTTCAATGCGCCCATACCTATATGATCAATTTTATTCATTATCGCTACATTACATTAGGTACATTTGGACACCCTGAAATATATGAGTTCATATCATTTATAGCAACGCATAATATATTGAATTCGTACATTACAAAGTTAATTTAATTTCAGTTCAGGAGAATGGATAGCTGTAAATATTATTATTTTTTCTGTTTAACAATAGATCTGTCTGTATGTTTACAAAATTGAACTAAATCTCGTAACTGTATTTTACTATGTCTTCTTCGACTGAAGCTATTTTAAAAACTTAAACAAAACTGCCATTGCATACTTGTATTATAGGTAAATTTACGAAGTTTTTAAATGTACCGTCACATGTAATATAGTAAATGTCAACTTACAAATTACACACAAGTAAAACATAAATTAAAAATGATGTATAAAATAGCTATTGGAATCATAATGCTTCTGTGACAAAATTGACTGATACTTATAAGACTATTCCGAAGCGTTCTAAATTTAATTACAGTTAATAGAATGAGACCCAGTGCCAACCAAAAGGACAAAAGAAGAAGAAGAAGAATAGAATAAGAGTGTGAGGTGTGTGTATATACCCTTATATCTCATAATCTAATTGAGCGATTTTAACCAGCCATGCTAATTTTTCTCTTACAAAATTGGGATTAATGTCTTTTGTTAAAGTTGAATTTTTATTTATTTATAACAATTGTTCGATTTTTCAAAATTATATTTTTTTATAATTCATTTTATGACAAATCAACTATTCTACAACTTAAAAAAAATCATTAATTCTTAGTTCTTCATGAAAACGTAATTTTTTTTATATGTAGGTTATATCTCGAAAGTAAAAAAGATATTTACATGAAACTTTTTACGGTTATAAAGAATGAAGTATAGTATAATTTGTTATAATGTGTTATTACGTCTGTCTCGTGATTATTTTTGAAGCAAAAAAGAATTAGTAATAAAATGATTTTTTTTAACGGTGCGATAACTATGGTGTTTAATTACGGGATAACTAAATATGCCCTTATAATGTTGTGTTTATCAGAACTTTTCTTACCTATACTTAGACTAGTTAAAACAATTCTTTTAAGAGTTACATTCAACTTTTAACATAATTTCGGAAAATCTATATTGTAGTATGTAAAACATAATAACTTTGTAAATCATCTTTGTTGAAATAAAAACATAACTACGCATCAATTGTGCAAACAGACCCTAAAAGAGGCAGAAAAATCCCCTCGACCTCAGCGACGGATTTGTAAATAAAAAATGGCAAAGTGTCAGTGTCAGAAGGAGTTGCGAATCGTAAGAGAGGAGGGACGGACCCAGCTAGCGTCGTAAGGACCGAAAGGGTTAATTGAAGCTGATTAAGGCTAATTTCGCTTGGGGTGCAGCTTCGACTCTCCTCTCGCGCGAAGGGGAACGCACCGACTCTCTTGAAGAAGAACGAAATAGAGAGACCGGGGTGAGAGAGAGAGAGAGAGAGAGAGAGAGAGAAAACGAGAGAACTGAGAGAAGTTAAAGAACGAGCGAGTATTGCGTCCTCGAATGCTCGCCGATACTCTCGCGGCTCGCGCGCTAGTACTATAACGCAGCGCGCGCGAGAGACTTTATGAGCAATCAGCCTCGCTATTCGCCGCAAATTGTTTGTTCCTCAAACCCATTTAGCTCCATTCTGTGAAATTCTACTGGAATAATCACAGCTTCGATGCCCGCCAATTACCGTTTTTCTCTCTTGTCGAGGAGCGCGACGACGCGGGTACACACGTACACACAAGGTAGAATGGGTACACCGGAGGTGCACCACCTTTCGTAGAATTTGCGTATGTTCCGCGCGCGCACACGCTCCTCAGAGATTTTCTAGAGTATCCGCAAGTCACAAATGGCTGGCTTGAATCGTTCGAGGATCGATCGCGAGAGAGAAGGATACGTATTCGGGAAATATAGCGGAAACTGAATGAAACATTCGAGGCACCGTTAAATAACTTCAATTTATTCAACTGATATTGACTGTGTATTTTCAACGAAATTTTTAATATTTCAGTTTAATGTCATGTAGGCTATGCGTTATTCAGAAAATATAGCTTTTATACGTATGGGAGGTTTATTTATCTTACACAGCTATGAGAAGTGACTTACTCCTCTTATCTTACATTCGATTTATCAGTTTCTTTTAGTTAAAGCCTTTCTCAAGTAAAAAATTGGAAGTTTCTGTTGAAAAAATAGACCGCATTATTTCCTAAGAACGAATAGAAATGCAGCACTACCTGAAGTACCAAGAAAAGTGTCACATGTATGGATAATGAATTTTGATGCGCCTTTTCTTTCAAGATAAACATCTCCCTTTTATTGGTCATCACTTTGCAATTACCAACGTTACAGAAATGAGGACAAAGATTAGATAAGTAGGCGAAAAAACGTTCAATTTGAGCGTTGGCATGTAAAAAATATTGATTCTCCAAGATAAAATTAGCAAATGAAGGGCTATTCGGAATAAAGACATATCTATATTATGGAAAACCCATAAGAGATATTCCCTCACTCCAAATAGACCTTCAATTACAGATCCAAAGTAACATAGTTAAAGTTTCTCATATGTGACACTTTTCTTGAATATTGATCGATGAGACATTTGTGCTACCGCATCAAAGGTCGGTCCAAGAGTATTCTTATATCTTTTCACAACTTCTAAGCACTTTTAAAATATTCATTTTACAGGTTCGTGATAAGTATTCCTAGAACTTTACTGTCTTCAAGATTTTATTTCTATTAAAATAATCACCGTTTAATGTAATTTGTTATTATACACTGAGAAACATTTAATTAAATAGTAAAAAAACAAGTACTGATAATACATAACAGCAATTAACTGCTTTATTAGTTCACATTTCAGTGAAATAGAACAAACAATTGTCTAACTGCACTTTTTTATTTTGTTGTATATTTACTATTATTGTCAATTTTAATCTTTTCGCGTGAACTTTGCGATCACCTACATAGAAAAACTATTTTTATTTGATTTACTTGTATTAATATCTTTGTGACACGATGCATATATACAAGTGTTTGTCATTGGTTGATTTTCAAATGGTAATACTTAATTGATTAAAAAAAAACGTAGATAATTTTAAAGATCAATTGATATATTCTATATAATTTATATAGTTTGTAAATCAGTTCATCCATCCTTATTATAAAAAAATATAGCAGTACTGGTATAAAACAAACATAATTTTACTCCAGAATTAAATTAAAATGTGAACACTTGTCAAATTGGCCTTCCCTTTTGAATGCTTTAATCTTATAATTATACTAATGTTTGTAATAAATTAATAAAATTGAATATAGTGTATGTGAGTTTCATTATTGAATTCAACTGAAGTATACTGCATTTAAAAACTTTAAATTACATAGCAAAATCTATAAATATTTTTAGTGCCTTTATATTTTTATGAAAAAACTTTCTAATACATTTACTACAAAATAAAACTACACCATTTCCAACTCTAGTTAGAGTCTAGAACTAAGTGAAAAAGAGAAACAGTTAAAATTGTAGGTCGAAGTAGATAATAGCCGTGCATAGTCAGACACAAATATTGCTTGTAGAATGCATAATCTCTTTAATACTTGATATCACTTTTAATGACATAAAAATTTGAATGAACATTTAAAAATTATGCAATATCATAACTCTGTGTTGAATAAACTTTGAAATCGTCTATGCTGTAATGTATCCATCATTCCATAGACATGAGCTCTGCCCATATCGAATGCAGTAATATCTGGTATAAATTTATGTAAATATTAAAACCTATAAAATGAAATGAAGAATTGGAGTAATAACCAGGTTAAATCATTTCGAGCGCAACAGACACAAGTTAATTCATATAGCCATGAGAATAAGACTTACAAATCAGTGCGGAGCAAAAAAGCCTCCCCCCCCCCGGTGCCATCAGAAATACCGAACACAAGCGATCCTCCGCAACGACCGAGAGAAGACTGCAAACGCATTGTAATTTCCACATATATCCGAGAAGCAGCGCTTGCTCGCGCCCGTATATTTCTCGCCCGGAGCTACTCCCATCCGCATCTCCGGTCTCGCAAAGAAATCGATGATGACGGCTATACGGCCACGGAGAACAGAAGAAGAAACTCGCTCTCGCGCGCGGTCCCGCTTTCCGCGAATTTGAGCGTACAGATGTATATATACTGCACAGGACGCTCGGCCATCAGCGCGTAAGAAACAAAGTGTAGCATCCTCGCGGGGCCTTCTTCTCTCTCCGCGGGCGCACACAAGCGGTTACACGCCTTTGTGGGAACCCCGCGTGCACGACACGCGCGCGCGCAGCTCGCCGACGCCGCCGCCGTGCTCCCTGGACCACGAAGTGAAAGGCTACGTGGTGCGAGCTCTGAAAAATGCGCATTTGAAGTGCACGAGGTAGTACGTGAAAGTTCGAGAGGCTTGTATCGCACACGTTGCGACGACGCGTGTCCTGTGTGCACATATATAGACACACATATATATATATATATATATACTTGCCGCACGGTCGATGCTTCTTTGTGCCGTGAATGCGTGGTTAAGTAGGTGTTGTTTGCTGCCGGCTTGATGGGTGTATGCAAAGAGCAGCCGCGTATACGTGAACGCGCGAGCCAGTGATTATGTATACTAGCTGGCACTTTCCTCATTTTTTTTCTTACATTTTTTTTGCTTGGAAAAGTGCCCAACGTGTTTGCGTAAAATACTTTGTTTGTATAAACGATGTATTAATATTGAAGAAGAGTGCTGTAATTATAGATGTTTGAAATTAATTTGAAAATAAATCTTTTCTAAACCAGATTCCAAAACATCTATAATATTTGGATATGTCTATACTAAGGGATTGAAATATTACAGCCCTTTAATATATTTGTCAACTAAAAATTAGGCATTATTTTTCTTTAAAGAACAAACAGTAATTGAATAAATATTTTGTTATTGCGATTATAGCATTTTCTCTAATACTTGCGTCGTCCAATCCCATCACTAAATGAATATTATTTAAACTCAATTAGAACTTATTTTATTCAATACTGTATTAAAATTGTAAAAATACAAAATATCTATTTATTTACCTCAAAACTAAAGCTAATATTGACAAAACCTAATTCTTTGTTCGCAGGTGAAGGAAGCTCTACGGCAAAATTATCGCGCATTCTGCGCAAACTGGCAGCACCGCGTAAAGCAAAGAGTCTCTAAACCGGTATTAACGAAAATTGGGTACAAAGTGCGCACATCGATTACAGGCCGCGATAATTCTGCATAGAGGGAGAGAGAAAGAGGCATGCGCAACATCAGCAGCCGCAGCAGCAGCAACGGTCTAGTACACTGACGAGTTTGAAAAAAAAGTCGCAAAGGCACTTGAGCAGCCAAGGGAAGAGGCAACGACGTGCGGGCGCAGAGAGCTACACACGTCGTGTACCTACGAGCTACAGCAGCAGCAGCAGCGTGCAGCAACCACATAGTTCCATAGTTAGAGGCTGCTCGAGCTCGCGCGCGCCCGTAAAACCTATCAAAGCCGGAAAAAATGCAAATATCGTGCGAAGCAGGCAAGAGTGAAGCATGCAAAAAACGGCTTTTATCGCCTACGCTCTCTCTCTCTCTCCCTCTCGTGTTCATCGGGGGGCTCACTCACGCGCTCGCGTGGAGCACAAATCCGCGCGCTCCGGTAGCACTTGTACATACGCGTGTACCGACATATGTACATTCGTATGCGGGACCCTGCGCGGCTTACGGCCTCGCCGAGGTAATCGGCCATAAACCGCGAAACTATCCTTACACGCGCGGCGTACTCTCTCTCCCTCTCTCTCTCTCTCTTTCTCTTTCCCATATTTCTGCACCTGCACTCAATCTTCTTTGTCTATCGGAATGGTCGCGGGTCTTTCGGGTAAAAGTAAAAGGTTGCGTTGCGCGCACGCTCGCGTTGCTGCGTACGCGATGGAGCGTGCGCACGTTCCAACGCTGAGGCCCATTCCGGCATCTTTTCCGCGTGTAGTTGCTGCTCGAGCGCATAAAGTCGAACGAGCGAGTGCAGCGCGCGAACACGAGATAGCCTCCGCGTGCGTGCCTATATGTATATACGTTATATGCCTACCTATGTACGTACTGTATATATATGCGTATGCATGTATGCGTGAGCGAGCCGCCGACCCGTACGGGACATCTGAATTTCAAATTTCGCGTCCGAGCGAAAAACACAAAGGCGATGAATGCAGGCGCGAATGTGGCGGGAGAAGGAAGGATCGCCATGCCAAGTTGTATGTGTGTGAGAGAGAGAGAGAGAGAGAGAGGGAGTGAGTGAGAAGGAGAAAATTGGAGAGTCGGTCATAAGGCGGAAAAGCGCGATAAGTCATGGATTTCATGGCGGTCGCTTATATGCCTTTAGTGCAATTTGCGAGAAATTCTGGGGATAAATGCTTCTGCTCCATTTTTTCTCCTATATTGTACCTTCATAGAGGAATCCTAGAGATTTTTATTATTATTTGATTATACTTTAAATTTCTATGATCGATAATCTGCTTCTAATATTATTTTCTATAAGAAAGCGAAATTCTTCAAGTCAAGCAAACAAATTTACAATTTACTTTTAGATTAAAAAGAATTAATGATCTATTGAATACAAGAGTAGTACTTGTGTACTGAACTAATATTATTTGTTGAAATAAAGATATATTTTGTTTTTACAGGCAGTAAATTCTATTGAAAAAAAGATTATTCAAATGTAATGTAGTGTCACAAGCACAGCTGCTCGACTGTACATCCGAGCCTTAACGCGTCAGCGTAACGATAAGAAAAAAGTGTACGCAAGATCTTTGATTAAAGCCTCGTCACATTAGCTCAGTGGCCAAAGCACCGGACTAGAATTCCGGATCAGTGAATTCGATGTCACATACGTTTTACGCGTTTTATTCATTTCATTCACTCCATCGTTCTCTTTATATATATATATATATATATATATATATATCTCAGCATTAAGAAAATTGTAAAATGAATTATGTGATCTCTATTATGTTATTAACATGTTTTATTAATTATTGTGGAGATAACTGACCTTATCTATGAGCGCAATTATCTGCATTGGATTATACTTTTAATTTATTGGTTTTTATATATAAACAATCTTTACTGCTTTTTAAACGTTTGAAAATTTAGTAAAAATACGTTAGAAATCTATTAAAATAAATTGTATCAAATAGTTTTCTAACTTTTAGAGTATCGAAAATCCGATATATCAGTTCGCCGATATACGTGGTAAATTTATGGTTTGAGAAACTTCGGCTACTTCTAAAGAAAGTTCTGAAACATCAAATCTCGGTATTTCAAATGTTAAACCACATGGCATATACACCATGTATTGATTTGTTTAAAAATGAACCGAACGTACAAAATTTGACATTGAAATTTACAATACTTTTGGACAGGTTTACACATTCATGGAATATTTTAAAATATTGTATGTTTTCCATTTCGTAAGAGAATTAAATATATACTTGGCTGCTGTGAATTACAGCAAATTGAATGGCTGTGTGGCTTCGTCGAGTGGAAACTGGAATCTGAAAGAACATATGAGGCAATAAAAAATGCAGAAGAAGATCATGTGTAATCGATCCCTTACCCAAATGAGACTGTCCGTTGGGGAAAAATACCTAAAAATTATGGACAATGAATAAGTATGCGAAGGGAAATAGAGATCAAGAAGAGGTCGACTTGAGCGGTTGACTAATCCAGTCAGACACGATGGAAGAAAAGATGCTATGTAACAAGGTTACTGACTCCACATTTCGAGTAACATACGGTAGGCTGTTGCAACTCGAAAAAGCAAACATCTACATTACGAACCGGGTATAAGATATCATTGATGTAACAAGCAGGAACGATTAATCTAAAATTGTACGTTGACATGATCGGCGGCAAGTTACACTCACAAAAGTATCTTCTAGGTAATAAAGAAAATCTTATTATAGGCCCAAACAGAAAATCCGTTTCATACAAAATGAATCTGTTATAAGTAAGAGGAATCCATTTGACTGTAACCTTTAAAGAAAATGCTGTAAAGTTAACAGTCAAATAGATTCCTCTTACTTATAGAAGATTCATTTTATATGTAACGGATTTTCTGCTTGGGCCAATAGTAAGAAGATTTCCTCTGTTAATTATAAAAGCTACTTTTGTAAGTGTATGATTTTATAGATGAGAACCAATAATTATTTTTTGAGAAGAAAAAATGAGACCAGAATGAATATACAGAGGGAGATCTGGAACAGAATTGGAAAACTTCTCAATAATCGACCTATGTTTATATATGTTTCATTTTGTATCTCCAGCTCTGCGCACAGGCATTTACCTCTGCAGAATTACTAATTTGTAATAATATCTGGAATAAATAATAATAATAATAATAATAATAATAATGTACTAGACGGTTTTAACCCATAAGGTGGTCCTTCGGTCCACAAGATAATTTGCGAGATAAACGCGTCGCATATTCGACTCAGGTACATACCCGTAGGGAATCACTTTATCACACGTAGTACTGATTATTAAAAGAATTATTCAAGTATAATTTTGGTCGAAAATTTTACTTTAATTAAAACTCGGTGTGTCGCGTATAGACTCGATATCGGCTTAGTAAAAAAACACACTATAAATAATAAATTAGAATCAAGTCAATATACGCGAGAGAACGCCAAAAAGGTCAACGCGTTTCGT
>JAYJLV010000011.1:17002346-17028480 GCA_036873485.1 Torymus texanus
GAGAGAGAGAGAGAGAGAGAGAGAGAGAGAGAGAGAGAGAGAGAGAGAGAGAGAGAGAGAGAGAGAAAGAGCGAGAGCGGAATGGACGAGCGTTCAGCTCAGTGATTACGAGGCTGATTGGCCGCGCCGAGATGAGACGGCGGCGTCCTTACTGTCGACCGCAGCTCGTGACGACGAACGAGCCCCCGTCGTCCCCGGTCTCTCTCTACTCTGCTCTCTCTCTCTCTCTCCCTCTCGCTCTATCCCTCTATCCCTCTTTCTTCTTTATTTATCCAGCGGTGCGCGGTGCACACACCACGTCCGCCCTCATATCCTGCCCGCGGTCGGCGCCCCCCCTCCCCCCTCGTATATGGAATATTATATGGATAAACGCGCGCGCTAAATGAGCATTGTGTGTAAGAGCGTGCACAAATAAACTATAGAGGGTGACGGGCACAGAGAGGAGCACGCAAAACGGGTGTTGAAGAACAGTGGGGGGGGGGGAGAAAAAGTGAGGGACACGAGATTATCGTTGCCGGTATAATTTCTCGTCACCGCGGAGTAGCTACATGTACATTTCCAGGTATAGAGTAAGAAAAGAGAAAGAGGGAAGAGTTGAAGTCTCGCGTTTGTATATGATATGTCGCTTACGAGCGCGAGGTGCATAGCATTGCAACGCACTGGATAGGCGCCACGCCCACCTGCGTCGTCCTCGTCGTCTGGCTGTTTCATTACAACTCCTTCTACTGCTTTTGTCGCTGTGGCGCCGAGCGAGCTCATCCTTCTTGCTATTAGTGTTATTATTTTGTGATTTCAGTACATTTACATTTCTATTAACCGCTATTATTATACACTACTAAATATAAAGACTGATGTGCATCTTTTAATGATTAGGGATTTTTATAAAATTATTAATACTTTTATAATTTATTTGTAATAGCGTCAAAAGTTAATTTTGATCTTCAATAATTAATTATATGAAATATTTGAACAATTTTAAATTCTCGCAATTGATGCAGAAACATAAGATAAACTTTAAAAATTACATAAATTGAAGAAAAATTTTAAGATTTTATACCACTTATTAAATTCACCATTTCATCTAAATTTGTGCATTTGAATTTTTAATAAAGACATGTGAATTTTATAATTTTATTTCGATTTCTAATGTTTAAAGCTTATAATATTCTCACTGTATTAATACATAAATGGTGAAAACTTGTGTTCTTATACTTGTCCACATATGTGGAGAAAATTTATATTTTGATTGTGACCTCACATTAAATAATAAATAAAAGGAAATATGCTATACATTAAATTCCTTAGGTAAAATACTGAAAATACTAGTCGGTTTTGTTCTTTAAGAATGGATAATTTTATTATTATAAACATAACCATGGTAGAAAATAAAACCCTGTTTTAGGTAGTAACCAATCTATTTCCTATATAGGACAGTATTGGCTGCTGAAATGCTCTCCATTTTAGATCATTTTTTAATCCGATTCAACAATTTATTATAGCAATGAATGAAAGAGATATACTTATATAGCAAAATAAGAATTTTGATTTATATGGTATAGGATATAGCTGTAAATAGTACGAAGACAACCAATTATTTATATATTTTTTATTTCATATTCCATACCAGTGTACCCCTTGTCTGATTTTTACGGGACACCCCCACCGCCTTGGCATGAGTACGTTTGATCCTAACACTCTTCCTTATATCCCAACACTATTCCTGTATTCGCTCAAGTTTCGCACTTACGCACGTCTCCGGTGGTGTGAGAAAACCTCAATGCCCGGGGAAAACCCACACCAAGAGTAGCTGGCAGAGGAGTCAAACTTCAGTATATACATGTTAGAGAAGAAGCAAGTTCAGGTTATCCTCCCCTGCCTGCCGACTGCACACCATTAATGTTCTCTCTGTCGGTGCGGCAGAGCGGTTGTCATCCAATGTTAAAAACTGCCTTATTTTTGTAACTCGGATGTTCTTGGCACTCTGCTGTGCGTCTAGAAAGTTCATAAATGCGGTCTTACCGAGGCACATGATCAATTTTTCATCTGAATAAGAAGTCAGAGGTACCCGGCCGGGAATCGAACCCGAGTCTCCCAGACCGGGCTTTTACCCATGAGCCACCGCGGCTCTTGAAGACAACTAATTATCGTTAATATTCCGGCAATTAATTAAGTGATAATATTTTTTAGGTTAGTAGATATTTGTAATAGCGGACATGTAATAGAACCAATATGGTATTAAGAAGTCATAGTAACGAACTTATGAACAGCAAGAGAAAACTCTTTATTTATCTATAATAAAATTTTACTAATCTTGTAGTTGCTTGTAATATTTAATATTATAAAATTTTTCAGATTTTCCGGTTTCGTTAAAAAAAAAATTACTATGCTGACTAGGAGAGTGTCACATATTCGAGTGATTGATTTCCTCAACACTTACAGTTAATTCATTAGTACTTATTTCCTTATGGTATTTGGTGAACTTTGGAGCTAGGAAACTTATCCCATGGCTATTTATTTTATAGATATCCTAGTATGCTTGTTTTTATATAATTTTAGATTAAATTCTATTTTTTATCTTTTACTTTTTTTTTATAGCTGTAAAACAAATTTCATAATGTAATTATTTTACATATTATTACAATTTATTACTGATTTGGTGCCAGTATGTATGACTTTATTATTTGCTATGGTGATCGTCTTATTTCCTTCATATAAAATGAGTCTTTTAGTGTACAAAGCACTAAAAAATGTCTGCATTAACCTCAGAAAACCATCTGAGGAAAAGATTATATTCAAAGAATAATGTGCTCAAAGAAAATTTAAAAATAAATATCAGATCAACTAGCAATTTAAATATTAAAAATAAAAATAGATTCTTGTGGAAAGAATTTTTCTTTAACCGTTAAACCTTGCATCTTAACAAAACGAGCAAATTTTATTAAATAACTATTTTAAAACAATGCACATAAACATTGACACTTATCTGATGAGTAATTGATCTATATATAGTCTTTAACTTTCTTTGTCGGCTTTCAAAATAATAGTCTTTTTTATTTTTATTTTAAATTTAATAATTCAATAATAATCAATTTTTACGTGGGAAGGTGTATTAATAAAGTGTATAAGAGGTATAATAATAATAATCTAAATTTATTATAAAATATACAGAATAGGCAATCCTGCAGAATATAGGCAGAATCCTTGACTTTAATGAATAAATTTTTATCATCTGGAAAAAAGATCAATTTCAAAATAAAAAATTTTAATATTTTTTGACATTTTGATTTTAATTGTAAATAGAAAACTTACCGTTTTGACATACAATCTGACATTTATACTTAGCTTTTCCGAAAGGTTCCCATATTTGAGTTTTTTAATCACATTTTTAAAGTAGTGCTTCTATACACATGAAGGATGTTATCATCCTTGAAGCGGATGATTGAGAACATTTGTACTAATTTGTGAGTCCACGGTTGAAGAAAATCAAAGTAACGTAATCATTTTTTCCCATAAATAATCTACTCAGATTGTACAGATTTTCCAATAAAATTCTCAATCTCAAATGCTCAACAACAGTCAGCATTCGTATGTTAAAAAAAGCGGGAAGCAGGAGCGAGTTTCATAGTCTATTGCTATGGTTAGCTATATCTACAGCTGAATTATACAATGCCACTTCTCTGCTAGCCATAAAGTTTTTGTACAATAAGTTCTTTTCCGCAGTCGCCCGTGTTCCAAGCGATGTGCTCCGCAGCAGAGTGCGGAGCATAATTTGTGACACACATCGAACTAACAGTTTTATTTAATCATCAATGTAGAGTCATGAACCGTAGAATGCATTTTTATAAAATGCTAGGTGTTTAAATTATCTATGGAATATCTATAAAAATCCTGAAAAGTCGACGCGTATGTATATAAGCCATTTCACGTCAACTGTGACAGGGCAAAATTTTTAAATTGCTCAACATTTTTTTACTAGTTCCAAATTGACCCTAGAACACAAATTTAAAATTTTAGAGCAAAATAGGTAACCGCTCAAGAGTTAGAATTGTTTAAAAATTAAAAACTTTTGAGAACTTTTTGAACATTTTTTAATCAAATAAAAATTGTTCAAAATTATTTTTTCATCAATTCAAATTTTTGTTAGTATCCATATTTTGAGATACAATATTGAAACTGTGAAAAATATGTGTACGAGCAGATTGATTTCACTCAGAAAAGGCTAAAAAATTTCATAAAATATTATCTTTAAAATAGCACCATGCTGAAAATGGAATGAGATAACTGAAAAAAAGTTATGTGTAATTAAAGCTGTAAAAACAGTCTAATTATAAGGAGGACTCCGTTTCCATTCCAGAAAGATCTATCAAAAAACATAGAAATGTGAGAACAAATAATCGAGAAAAATTGATTTCTAAGCATAAAATGTACAAAATTACTTTTTTTGTGTAAATCCAATACGTGTATTTGCTAAAACTAAATTCACTTTCTTTTATTTGGATCATTTTCTGATATAAGTAATATTTGTCAATTTAAAAGCAAAAGACTGCTAAAAACGTCAAAAGGGGACGTCTTTTAGGTACAAACAGTTCCCGGGAGAGCCTTATATATTCACCGGAGTGAAAATTGTAATACACTACTATAATATAAACATTTAGTGAATCAAAAATATTTTCTGCTAAGAATTAGTTTATTTGAAGTGTTTTCTATGATGTACGTATGTATGTACGTATGTAATCAAGTTTATGGATTATCTCAAAGAATTTTTCACGGATCTCATCGAAATTTTGACCAAACCTCGGCTAATTATAGGGAGGATCCAGTTTCAATTTTAGAAAGATCCATTGAAAAATATAGAAATGTGAGAACAAATAAAATTTAGAAATAATCGATTTTTAAGCATACCGTGTACAAAATAGTTTTCAGTAAATCCAATACATGCATTTGCTAAACCAAATTAAAACATAGCGTTTATATGTAAATCATTTTTCGCTACGAGCAATATTTTACAATTTAACAGCGAAAAACGACTAAAAACGTGAAAAATGGATCATTTTTGGCTATAACTCCACAGGATTTCACTTTAAACAAAAACGTTAAATATAAAAATTGAAGATAATGATATGAGAAAACTTTTCTCTACTAAACACTTTCTTGTACAATTAATTCCTGATGAACTAAACGCATAAAATTGATTTTAAACGGCTAAAAATGTCAAAAATGAACAATTTTGGGCTATCGCATAACGTGGTTTGACTTTAGACAAAAACGCTAAATATGAAAGTTGTAGTTAATAATATGACAAAACTTCTCTACTAAACATTTTCTTGTATAATTAATTCCTGATGAGCTAAACTCATAAAATCAATATTAAACGGCTAATAACGTCAAAAATGAACGATTATTGGCAATAACCGCACAGGGTTTTAGTTTACAAAAAAGTTGTAGACAATAAAACAAAACTTTTTTTATTATTAGTATTTGAAGTGTTGCAATTTTTGCTCTAGTGAAAATATAAGGTTATCTTGAGGTTATCCAGTCCGCAGCGTGAACGACTTTTTTTATACTAAATGGCGCAGAGGGTCTATTATAATTTAGAATGATTATTAGCAATAAATAATTATAGTGAATATAACATCTGCACAAATGGAAAATAAGGCCCTGCCTTTCGAAATACTATAGTATATGGGGTATGTCATCGTTGCAATATATCTTATATTTTCTTTTAAATAATATACAATATTTTTTTCTACTTCGGCTTATTATCTATAACCTATTTCAAACCCTAATTTTTGCTCTCCAACCTTTAATATGATGATACTGCATAGTCCATCATTTTCTTCGTGATGAGCTGAAATATTCTATTTTTTCCGACATAGTGCATAAATAGATTGATAAAATGTTCAAAAGTTTTACTATTCACTTGTTGAAAAAGTTTAATTTTTCTTTCAAAACATGTTATCGTGCTTAATATAACTTGTCTAGTAATATTTACGCAGGCTTTTTTAATCCTTTGAACCATGTCAATTCTATCAGTTGGTCTATCGTGATAAGCAGCATTTTTTAGAGAACATGTCTAAATCTCATCCTCATGTCAAAATCGTATGTGACGTTTAACAAAATTTTAAGATGAGATCTTAGGTGAAATTCTTAACTGAGTTTTTATTATTTATCTAATTTGAAACTTGGTATTGTATACAGATGATATCTCAGATGAAAATCTGACCTGAGTTTTCATAGGACATTTTTAACTTAATTGGAACTTACATACCAAATTCAGATGATATCTCAAGTGATAATCTCACTTGAGTTTTTATTAGAAATAATTTTATGTATATTATATTTCTTCCATTGTCAGGTTCTCCGGTTCTCTGGTTTGGAAGTAAATAATTTGTTGAGTAAAATCTTATCTTATATTAAAATAGATTTATTTTTGTGATAATTTTAGGACAATTTCGGGAAAGAAAATAATAAATACTTTGATTCTAATTGATTTTATTCTTATTTCAAACAAGATATCTGGCAGACTGAAAATCACAGAAAATATAAATTTAACCGAACGAGCGATAGCGAGTGTAGTATAGTAAGTGTTGTGTACGAGAAGAAGACGGAGTGAATGAAATGAATAAGTCGCGTAAAAAATATGCGACAACCGGGACTCGAACACACGGACCCGCGGGTTCTAATTCGGCACTCTACCAACGGAGCTAATGTCGCGAGTCTTACTCGAAGGCCTCGCGCGCATCTTATTCTTATCGTTATGCTGACGGCGTCAGGGCTCGGATGAACAGTCGAGCAGCTGAGCCCCCGACAGTATTTAGTGGGGTAATTATTTTAGAACAGCTTTCAACAAAACTATTTTTAAATAACAATATGCATGAAAATAACTTTGTAAATACAGTACTAAGAGTAGAAAATAAATAAAATGTAGCTTCAGCTGAAATGTCCGTGACCACATCCGAAATTACGAAGTTTTCACCTACGCGAGCAATATTTACAGACATCTGAAAAATAAAAGAAAGTTAAAAAAACTAGACGAAATTAAATTGTAACGTAGGCAACATCACACGTCGTAAAAATGAATCGCGCGAACGTCGCATCGCAAAACGACTCATCCGTCCTGCTCGCTTGCCTCACGAAAACACCCGTAATTTTCTTCGCACCTTATCATCTCCACGCAAGATCTCTTATGAAATAATCCAGGCACTTATGTCTGGGCGCCCGCGGCAGCCGTGGCGCCGATGCAGGAATGCAGGAAAAATCGTGATTGTCTCATATTGCGCTCGCGCACTAGGGAGGCGGGAATTTTGAAATTCTCCTGCGGAGCCGCAGGAGCGCGGCTAGCATATTGTGTGCATAAAGTATATACGGGTGACACGAGGAGTGAGTGAGAGCGAGGCAGCGCAGGAGGAGAGAAGGAGATAGTCGTTGCCCTAAACGAAATGCTTTTCAGTCTCTCTCTCTCTCTCTCCCTCTCTCTCTCCGCATCTCTACGGCGGTTTTGATACCTCCCTCTTCAGCTTGCCGAGGGGGAGGGGGGAGAGGATCTATTCGCGGCTTTTCGCATCTTCCTCGGGCATCAATTTCCAGTCCCGCGCCGCCCGGCTCGAAACCGCAACACGTGACAGCCCTAACTGCTTTTCGTTTAAACTTCGCGCAGAAGCGCGCGGGCGCGCGCGACTCGCCGATCCGGTGGCGCGAGCGCGCGCGCGCGCACGAGGCCGCATTCATCTCCTCTTATTCTCGAGGCCGCGCGCCGACGCCGGACTCGGCGCCGAGAGTGTAATTGCATCGCTGGCCGGCGACTGCAGCAGTAGCAGCAGCAGCTACAGCGCGATTTAGCGCCACCGGTGAATTGAATCGCTTTTACGAACGCATAAAAGGCGTGCTATATCTCTCTCTCTCTCTCTCTCTCTCTCTCTCTCTCTCTCTCTCTCTCTCTCTCTCTCTCTCTCTTTCTCTTCTTCTCTTATCGCCGTGTACGCTGATTGCAGCCGAGGAAAAAAGGAGGAATGGATAAGAGTTCGAGCGCTACTACTACTACTACGGTCGCTCTGCTGTCGTAGTTGTCGTAGCCGCGCCAGGAGAAATGCTGTTTTCCTAAATACACGTTTTCTTCCGAGAATTACTGGGGAGATTCGTGGCATCGCGAATGCGCGATGCGCGCGCGCGCGCGCGTGGGTGCAAAAATTGAATGATGAGGTAGGAAGGGAGAAGAGGAGAGGAACGTCTGCTAAATGACGGTTGTGTACAAAGTCGAGTGACATTTTTTTCAAAATTAAACACAATGAAGACCCACGAGAGCCGAGCACGCCGCGTGATTCGTCTATGTCTACATTACGTCGTAGTCGTCGTCGTGGGTAGACTCTGCCATAGGCGCATTTTTGCGGCTGATTTTTTAGGCTTCGTGATTAGACCTCTAAAAACATACTATATTAATTGAAAACTGCGTTTTTATTTGGTGTTCCTCTCGTGCTTTTCCTCATACATCTATATACCTACGACTTTGTGGGTAGATAATACAACGGTGAAAAATGCATGTTTTTGTAATGATTGTAATTGCGTGAAAATGGGATAGCATGATTCAATTCCACACAGTAGTATCAACATTTACTATACTACTTTTGAAAAAGTATCAGTTCAATGTGATATCACTAACACTACGCATGGTAATAAACATGAAAGATACGTTGGTTGAATTATCTCCTCATATCTCATAATCTCTTATTGAAACTAAACGCTTGACATTAAATAATTATTAATGAACACTTTTGAACTTTTACAATATTAATTACACTATGTAACAAATTTTGGAAATGAAATGAAAGGGTACTCGTCAGCATGAAATCTACAAACCAATAACGTATCGTGAAACAGCGAAAATAGGTCTACGTTCTGCTATACCACTTGCAAGATTTTATCTATCTACTAAGGAGTATTGAATGTTAGATTTGCCAAATTGTACAAACATCTATTCGACAATGCCACTTTGCTGTAAGAAGAATACCAATTGCTGTCGCTATCTTGCTCCAACTAACTAAATATATCAATGAAGATTGTTTAGATAATATACATTTAATCTAAATGGAGAAAGGAAATTAATAATAATTACTAATCTGAGTGGTATCTACACTGGCAATACTCAAATAATGTATACAACAAAATATAAAAGCTTTTAGAAGTAAGCCAAATTCTAAAGATTTCATAAAATTTTTACAATTTGCACACACCACATTCTTTTGTCTCTGATAAAAGTCCGAATGGCATAAATATACCAAAACGTAAGTTCCCTACTTCTGGCAGTTTATATGAAGAATATCAGCCTATTAAGTGATACTCACGTCTCAATCGAAATTTGTCATGCAATTATTCCGCAATGTAATTAAACCATCTGACCTGATTGTTATTGAACTTCGAGTGAATTAACGAATCTATATATCATAAAATTTTCCTAGAAAAGATCGCGTTCGCACAAGTTAAAATAATTAGTTTTTGTATATAAGAATTGGTGCAATTACGCGTAGCGTTACAGTACATGGGTTGCTTTGATGACAGCAAGGAACTTTTTCCTGTACGACTCGAGCCACTGTGAACGCAAGCTTAGCTTTTAACCTAGCTCTAATTTCTCCTGACAGAAAGGCGCACCTCTCCGTGTGCGCTTCTTTTGAAAGGAAGACGACCGTGCCTTCGGACTGCACGCAAGTTCGCCTTGTACGTCGGTCGCACCTGTAATACACGTGGTTTACGTATGCCATAACTGAGGCGCACTTCCTAGTACAGAAAAATTCGTCTCTTTCCTGGTTTGTTTTCTACTGTTTACAATATTCATACAGTAACTTTGTATATTGGAGTCAACAATTTTGAGGGTCGATCAATAAGCTTATACATTTTTATGATGCTAAAATATAATATTCGATTTTGTTATTAATTTTGACACAATATTAGAATGCTTGAGCTACGCTAGCTTAATCGTCTAAGGCCTCGGACTTTTGATTTGGGACCCGTGGTGGTTCGGAATCCATTTAAAAGTGTAGGCGCTGAATGCTGCACGAATTATCTGTTAAATATAAAAAAAATATATTTTTAATTAAATTTAATATACATTTTACTTACGAAATATTTGAGAGGATTCGATTCCCAAGTTCGATTCCTTTGATTCTACGGCTGAATTAGGATGAAAGGCAAGGAAGGGAATGTTAGGTCAAGTAAGATTGATTTGACCTCCTATCAGACAGAATATACGTAAGCAAACATCCGCAACTGCTATATATGGTTTTTAAATGGTCCTTTAGCCAATGTATTCCTTTTGTAGTGGTTTTATTCATATACTTAAAATATCTATGATAAAATATATATTTATTATTTAGTTTATTAGATTATGTTGATAATTTATACGATATGGCAAGGAATATACTGGAACTCACTCAAGAGGACATTCATAAACCTTAGCACTGCCATGGACTTATTTTAAAATTACGTAATACATGTGTATGAGTTGGCAAATCCGGTGAGAGAAATGCAAAAGGATACTGTCGCACAACTTATAACACAAAAGCGTTGATCGATGCTGCAGCAAACTAGCAAGATACACATAGCAATTTATATTTACATTAGCATCTTAACAAATGTGCTCCTTAATTTATCGGCTATTCTAGGGTGGCTTTTGAACCATGAATTCTATGAAGTCTAATCATACATTAAGGTTTTACATTATAGACACCGTCAGCAAGTGAAAAACGTCGTATATAAAATAAAATTACTGTAACTAACAAGATACAAATGTGAGCACGATCAATGCACACGCATTACGATTTGCAAACAAGTGGTTTATTTAGAGCTCTAATTCAATTTATAACTATATATAGCGCTGTACTATTCTTTCCACTGATAATACCGCTTCCTTAATTAATACATTAATTTATATATCTGTGCTTTCTCGGAATAACCGGATAAGTCCACTTTTTTTGAAAATCGATATAACCCCGGATTTTGTATCTTCAAATGGGCCTTTTTCATTTACCACATTCAGTAGTAGCAAAAATATTACCGTAAAGCTACAATTCACCCGAAACGTAACCAGATAAGTCCATTTTTCAAATTTTGTGCCCGGCATAACCAGATAAGTTGATCATTTTTTTGTTTTATCGTAGTTATAATTCATTTTGTCTATTCTAATCGAATGTGAATATGATGGCTAATATATGTTTATCTGTTTATTTAAAAAATTCCTATACACTTTTATAAATAAATTAACGAATACGCTATAAAATAATGCGAACCGCACTATCAGACAAGCAAGTTCACAGTTCCCGGCATAACCAGATAAGTCCATACTTTTTACAGTTCTTACTCGTTTTGAACGCATTAGAAAATGTATAATCTGTTGAAACCAGTATGTAAATATGGGTTTTGAATATGTCAATTGACTAGTCAAGTACCAAATATATTTAAGTTTGAACCTTAAACCCCGTTTTTCTCAGAGACTCAAAAAGTGGGCTTATTTGGTTATTCCGGGAAGCCACAGATTTATATTTCAAATACTTTTTTAAAAAAGGATATGTTTATAAGCACTTTATAAATATTTTTCAAAATTTCAATCTTAATATTTCAGTATTTGTTATGAAAATGCTTTATGAAAAAAATGAATTGATTTATAAAGCAGTTTATTTCAATTTGCTACAAGCAGAATAAAACCGTGTAAAAAGAAAGCAGAAAAGCGGCGGCGCATTTAATTCATCATGCGACCGTTCGGACATTATCGCAGCTCTGCTTTGCTCGCGTTTCGCGTGAGCTCTGGCAAGAAGAAACCATATAGCCTATCGAAAGAAGACTGCAATTTGTTTGTAATTCGTCTGAAAAGGTCAGTTAAAGGAAGCACACAAGTAGGTAGGCAGGAGCCGTAGGCAAAGCGTCTCCTTCTCCTTCTCTCAATGGCATTTCTCGGGAAAATAATCGCTGTACGTGGAATGACGTTTGAGCGTAAAAAACCTAAAGTAAGACAGAAACAAAGTTACAGGAACAATTTGTACGCGCAATTTCACATGTTTCCTGACGCGATGGCACTGCGCGAGCAGAGTTAACGGTTTTAAGACAGCAAGGAGTGAGAGGGAGAGAGATAGAGAGTAAAAAGGACATGTGAGAATGAGAGACAGTGCAAAAAAGAAGCAGGAGAAAAGGAGAAGGGAAGTCCGGCTCGCCTCGTATATATATATACTGTAGGTAAGAAGGCGCTGCCCATGTGCGGCTGCTCACTTGCAGAGACAGAGATAGAAGGCAGACAGAGCATTGTGCATTCTTTTTCGTCACGGGTAAGGTGTGTTACATCGTCACGATACACGCGGTGGAAAGAAAATTATGCATGAGGTTCAGAAAGCGTGAGCCATACTTGGCACCTTGAAATGGATGCACTCGTCGTGTTTGCATTGCATGCGAGCTCTTTTTGTCTGAAATTTCAAAATTAATACAAAATCTATTACTCATCGCGTATTCAAACATTAACAACATTTTATTCTTGCTTTATTCGACCATTTAACATACTTACAAAAGTTTATTGTAAGCTAAGTATTTTAGATTATGTAAATTGGCCTTTTTTCAGAAATTTGTTACGTCAAAAATAAGAAACTCGCTGTTGAAGTTACTCCAAAAACTTACATTCAGCTTATTTGCATACACATATTACGCTCGAATTGTGGCGGTGTTGTTTCTTCAAAAAGTTTAAACGCCCTCATTAGAATATGTAACTTTTTGACTTGTTGCATTACACAAGTCAGTAATCGAGCTTGAACAGAATTTATTCTTAAATTATTAAAAAACGAAATTTAATCCACCTTGTCGACGATGAAACTAAATAAACAGACATCACAAGCAAGGCGCAATCAAATAACCCTCGGGGCACTTAATTTTTTCTGACTTTAAAAAGTCGCCTCGTTAGAGCTCTCGCCTTGGCTCTCTTACACCCATCAAGCGGCTCCCCCTTCTCCGCCTCTCCTCTCACAAGTGGTATACATGCACGCGGAAGCGCAAAGAGCCGTCCAAAGAAATTAAGACAATGGCAGACGGCCACGCGGTGCTCGCGAGCGCGACGTCGCAAAGTTTAGAAGTGCGCCCGCGTAAAAAATATGCGCCCGCGCTGCACTTTCTAAACTAAAGCGCCCGGGCGATATCGCGCCTCCGAATCTCGCTTCCGTCGCACGCACGCACGCACGTCGTGGATAATACGTGTATATATATATCTATATGTATATATACACGCGAAACGCGATCGCGCGCATGCACGGGGATAGTCGAGCTAATCACCGCCTTCCTCCTCGCTCGCGCGCGCGCGCGTATACGAAGGAAAGAGAGCTGGGAAAGCATGACGAGTCAGAGGCCCGCGTGTGCGCGCAGCGCAAGGTTCAAAGGTCTGGGATTTCAACCACCTGCACACGCGGCTGCACGAAGCAGTGAGCGTGATATAACACACAGACACACCTTCTGTGGATGGAGCTCGTGCGCGCCGTTGTTAGCCGCGGCTATACATACAAACCTTTTGCGAGAGCGTTTCGGTACAAACACGCTGCCGTGAGGGCAGGCGAATTAAGTCTCGTTTTTACGGTTTATCGCGGTAACTTTTTCAATCCGTCTTATTTTACACGAATCATAATTCTGTATAATAGTAATGTTATTTCGTTTATATTTTAAATAGTTTATTTATCTATTGGTAATTTTGGTAAGATGGAATGGGATCTATCTCCAAATGTGAGGGTTACATCTAAATTTTTATAAAAGGGAATATCAAATTATTATATTGCAACGACTTTTACTAAACTATGCTTATAAAATACGAATTCAAATAACCTGATTGATGATATAGCAATGAGATACGATCTCGGAAAACTTGTACGTTCATTGATAGGTTGAGCTCCATATTATAAATTCACATGAACATCTTTCTCTTTCTTTTCTCGCCTTTATTGTCACTCAATCAGGTGTGAAAACGTATATTTGTTAGCTCGACACATGTCACACTAGCCAATCACAGCGCTGAATAACGACTTCATTGAATGGAACCGAATTTGAATTGCATCTCCCACTGCCTTTCTCTCTATTCCACCGCGGCTAGCAATCACTTTTTACCAACGAGGTGTTTGCTTAAAGCTGTCGAGACTCTCTCTCTCTCTCTCTGCCTCTCTCTCTCGCGCGCGCGCGTGCGCGGTGGATACGCCAGCCGCGCGCGGAGCTCACAAAGGTGCGTGCGCGCGCATTTAGCGAATATCAACGGCAGTCGGCTTAATTGAGTCCCGAGTCACGGTGATAATAGATCGATCGGAGGTCATTGATCACGTCGGCCCCGGATGTCGTCGGAGCGATTAATCTCGCGCGGCGATCTCCGATATCGGGAGATCTCGCTAGGATCGTATATAGACGCGCATGTATGTGAGTACGCGCATTTCTCTCTCCCTCTATACTTGCACGCGATCTCCGTTGTCGGCGAGAGACAATGCGAGAAGTATGCGCACACGCGCACGCGGATCGGCCGTGTGCGCAATTGCCTCGGGTGAAATACGTCGTTGCGATGAATTGCCGCGTCAACGAGCTTTTAAACGGATCGTCTTGATCGCATTGCTTTTCATAGCTCTCGACTATAGAAGAGATGGTTTTCGAATTGCTTCTTGTTATGGTAAATTCACGTTAAACATAAAAATCTAATGTCATTTTTTATTCTGTTTTGCATTACTGAACTAAATATAGTCAATAACTGAAACTATATCTCCAAATTTTTCGCTTAAAAATTGATCATTTTCTAAACTCTCTTATTTACTGTATCTATCATGTATCTAGATTGAAAATATTATTTATATTGATTCAAAATCGTTTGATATGATTTGATATTTTTCGTAATTAGAGAAATCATATGTATATCACGAAAACAATGTATATCGAACCACAAACGTGGGCAAATATTTTATGTGAAGCTAAGAGTTCATTATACATGTATATAGAAAGAGACGTCAGTCTGTGAGAGTAGAGTATTTCTAAGGGGAAACGTTTACCGTTGAAACTAAAATCCTCAAACCTGCGCCTCACGATCGAGTCGCTCGAGGGGAGAAGCAGCGCAGACTAGAACTAAAGCAATTGGTCTCGGACGCTTATCACGAAGTAATGGCAAATTATTCTATTAGAGCTGAGTTTATTACGCCATCATGCTAGTCATCGCATCATCGTTGCGGTAAACATATATTTACCAAGTTCGCACTGCATCTTTAGTGGTTTTAAAATCCTCTCGAAGCTGTTCTTCGGCATACGTTTTTTGTGCATAAATGCAAACGTACACTCCTTTATGTCATTTTATACTTTTTTATTAAGTTTTAAAGATTAATATACAGACCATTAAAAGTTTTGCTTAACAAAAGTACTACTACTGTGTGAGATATCACTCAACGTTATTCTGCTTATAGCAAATCTATAACTAAACTATATTGTAATTCTACGTGTATGTAAAAGCGATAATTATAAAAAATGTTGCTACCATTGACATTGAAAATAAAATTTCGTCCGATTATAAAAATGTAATTAGCTATTACTAAAGTAATTTATCGATACCACACATGTGCTACCTTCTCATGGGCTGCTTGCCCATTTCCTGTACAATAATTTATTGGTGCAGCGAAGATAAGCGAATCGTAAAGAGAGCTCTTCCGCCGCTCAATTTCAGCGTTCTTCCGCAGCTCAATTTTAGTGCTCCCTCTCTCTCTCTCTCTCTCGCTCTCTCTCTCTCTCTCTCTCTCTCACACTCATCCTTTGATCTATCATCGAGCTGCGAGTAGGTGCTCGTCTCGATGCGGCAGCGAAACACATGTAAGACGGTAGACCGCAGACCAGATATTGAAATGGAATCACGCCTTAGGACGGATCATCGAGAGCAGTTCCCATCCCACACGTCTCTCTCCCTCTCTTTCTCTCTTTCTCCTTCTCCCTCTCGCTTATATACCCTGCACCGACTTACGTGCACGCAGCGCTGAGCTGCCGTATTTACCGACGGCCAAGCCACACGAGCAGAGTCGGCCGACCTCAGGCCCATTAAGTCTCTATTGAAAACGAATTACGCACATGAAAAAATTTTAAGTTGTTTTTCCGAATCCGTATGTTGTCTGCCGCTGCCGGCGAACCTGCTATATAATGTGACCGATCGAGCAAGCAATCGAACGTTGCTGCTGCTGCTGCTGCTGCTGCTGCTCCTGCAACTCGGACGCGAAAGTAATGAGGGGCAACGGTACTTTAAGAAGGCGCGATGGGACTGTCTGGATTATGTGTGTCGTTATACGCGGATGCACTCGATTATATAATCAATTAGTGTGACTAGCGTGTCGCAATTCTTCATACTGTGAGAACTGTTATTTCTTGTTGCGGTGAAGGATTTACGCAGGTTGCGGGGATTCACCTCAAACGAATTAGGATATACAAATGCGATTTGTGCGAGTTACGAGTATCTAATTTTCAGAAATACCTTACTTCAAATCCATTATTAGACGATTTCGAAAATTATAGCTTCAAACGTTATAGAAGTGTGAAGTGTGCCATGGTAGAGGATAATATAGTTATGAGTTTATATTTATAAAATTTTATTAGCATAATTAACTCGATTTGTAACAATTATGTAATAATACGCAACTTAATCTTTCTAATAACATATTTTTTATCTCTGGTGACGTAAATTGACTTTTAGGCATGTAAATCAAGGAGTAGAAAGCTCAAGAGATAAAATAATGTGTCATCGGCGTAAAGTTTTACATCTCGTATGATTATGCTGATCAATATCAGAGGAAAAACATTTATACATACTATTTCTACTGGGATTATAATTCTTCAAAGTATCATTAATCTACTTATTGTTAATATTAATTAAATAAATTCAGAAGCACTATTTCTTTATACAGTAAATACATTCTAGTCTTGTATTTATTTAAAACAATTTATTTGTTAATATATGAACAGCTAAAATATGCAAATTTACATTACAAGTATTAAATATTTTTTTAAATATATAATTTACATTTTTAACAGTTATTTAGTAAACCGTCGATATATATTAGTAACATACGCTAGAAATTACAATCTAGGCCACATCAGTAAAACAACCAACTCGTCGTTTAAAAAATTCCCAATCACGTTGTTTTCCTTATATTTATGTGTAACACATAGAAAATCCCAACCGAAAAAGAGCCACCGTTCTTACACATTGAGCTCAATGATATTCTCGGTAACGGCGCGCAACAACAGCTCGCGCGGAGCAGTAAAATGCAAAAACTCAAGCCGCACAACGCTCACACACCTATACTTTTCAGTGCGCAATGATTGATGCACGTGTTAGCGCGCGAAAACGGAGCGCGCGCGCACCTCGCGTATATAATATACATGTACAATACGGTCGCTCTCTCCTTTTATTCCTCGAAGAATGAACAGCAAGCAGTTGAAAATTAATTTTAAAACCTTGAACGTGTTCGAAAAATGAAGGACGCGTCGATCGAAGGGGGGTTTCCGGTGTATAATTGTCCTGTGGGGCAATCGTTAAGTTTGTGCACATGAAAACTCGCAGAGAACAACGCATTGCGTATATATACATGTAACAACGTGAACGAAAGAAAATGTATACGCGCATCTTAATATTTTGAGCGGAGTGAAACGACTGCGGCGAAGAATGCGAACAGCCGCTGATCATCTTTATCCTCCGATTTACCAAGAAGGTGCTCCACGGAGAGCACGCGAATGGCTGCACAGCTCTGTATATATATACGTATATAGACGCACACGTGTGTGTACGTGCGCACATGCCTCTTCTTCTTCTTCTTCTTCTTCTTCTTCTTCTTATTCTCCTTCTTCTTCATCCTGCGTTTCTTCGCGAGCTGTATTACGGATCATCAGTTTGGAACGTGACTCGACGAATAACTTCCACGCGCGCTTGCGCTTTCGCGCATTTTACGTAAATAATACGAGACGCGCGGATGCCTATGGTTTTGCGAGCAGTCCGAGTATGTGAGCAAGCGAGACTAGGTTGCAGACTTTCCATCACACTTTGCCGCGCGTTTAATGACTGTGGCGTAATGATATATTCATATGAGAAGGCGTATCGGGCCAAGTGGTGCATGTCGCTATGCCAGAGTGCTCCGAGATGAAAGATTGCATTGTTTCGTTTATTAGGATTACACATTTCAATTTTCTTCTCATACTGGATTAAATCCTTCATTTTTTCTACATTATAATGCATTAAGAAGCATTATAAAACTATTTTATTTAAAAGTATATATACACAATTGTTATAGGAGAAAAATAAAATGATTGTATTGCATTATAGCTGACCAAACAAAATTTGATGCATTTGAGTAAAAAGGTTGGTTCTCTTATATTTTTTCGTTGTTAAAAATGATAAATTCTCATCATTCCGATATTTTTACTTATTGTAAATTGGATAACATCACCCTGGTGGAAATCGAAACCATTTTATAGCTAATATATGGCCATTTTTACTAGTACTGGCGATAAAATGGGAACTTCTCTTGTCTAGTTTCTAGCTCCCGATGAAGCTTTTTCTTTCATTATTTGGCCATTCAATGGATTGAAAAATAGACCAAGTTTTTCAAAGACAAGCACAAGCTTGTTCTTAAGTATTTTCAAGGTATTAAAACTAATCAGTTTCGTTAGTCTGAAAATGGCTAGCAGAAGGCTTGCTGTTATGACAAGAGAGATAGAATCAGATGGAGAAATAAAAGCTTGGCTGAATTATTCATAGAATGAGTACAGCAAATAATTTATTAGTTAATGTTATTTATTTATATTTTGGTAAGTCATGCAATGACCTTTAATGCTCTTTCATCAAAGATAAAATTAGTAAGTAAATCAAACACGAATATTTTGTTATTACGTCAATCTAAAAAGTGGGCATATAATGGGAGAAAAATCGATTCATCTAAGCGATTAATTAGCCAGTTTTACTATCCATTTTTTAACTTCTTGGCCATTTCACATAGATAAATTTCTACCAGGGTAGTAATAATACATTCAAAGGGAATACTTACGAAACTGACAATATGACAAACTAATACAGATTTGTCTATATAAAAATTATATTAATTTATGATTAAAATATAATTAAAATATCATAACAATTTTAAAGTAGTTTAATATAGAAGTATGGGTAACTAGGCATCTCCTGCTGGAGGAGAAGATTCACAATCCTTTTAACAGAATTTCAACTTTCAGGTTTAATCGAAAATATATTTCAAATACAGTTATTTTTATTGCTATCTTTAAAAGTAATTTCTCCAAGTTTTCTTTTATTTCAATTTTTTTTATTAACGGTTAGATTAATTTCACGTTTCCCATGCAAATATTGTTATTGACAATTTTGATTGTATAAAATATCTTAATATTACAATGTTTTTTCTTAGTCTCAAAATTACAAACATTAATATTACTATTAAAAAATTTTCCTTCGTGTCTAATACAAACCATACTATATCTCGAAAATCATACTATAGCATATAGATACGTGTGGTATAGAAAAATACACATGATTTTGATTCCGTTACAAGCATCGCGTAAAAAACCTTTGACATTGTTTTGAAACGAATGACCGTTTAAATCATAGCTTTGAAAGAGCTGACTGCGAGCTAATTAAGATATCTCACTCTCCGGTGAAAGAAAAAAAGGGTATCCGTAACGCTCAAATTAATAGTATCCTAATAGCGCTAAACGTGTTTACGAGTAAGAAAAAAGGTCGAATCATTCGTGTAAATGAAGGTCCGCACGGCGGCGGGAGGAGGAAAGCAAGACAGCCGAAAAAAACGAATGACCGGGGTTAAGTAATGCCGGTATCTCAAAGGTTCGAATTAGCCGAGAAGAGGCAGGCATGTCATTATCTCGAAGCTCGCGCACGCTTCTCCTCTCTCTCCCTCCCTCTATCTCTCCCGTTCTTTCTGTTGCTCGCGAGCCGAGCGTCGAATACCTGCGCGTGCACACATCTTGCGTGCTCTTCTTTTTCCCGGGCTGATTCCTCTGCCTTTTTCTCCCCCGCCCGAGACGCTCTTTCAGCTGCGAGAGCAAAAATCACACGTCTCCTAGCCTCCTCCGTACGCTCGGGATACGATTTTCCACTATAAATCGACGACGCCTGAGTCAACTCGGCGAACCTGCGTTACTATGTTTACCGTTCGAGTGCTTCAAATTGGATTGCCGACTATCAGCTTGAAAATCTACTACTAGACTAATAAATATCGATTTGAAAAATATGATAGATTCCTG
The DNA here is from genome assembly GCA_036873485.1 of Torymus texanus. Taxonomy (NCBI): domain Eukaryota; kingdom Metazoa; phylum Arthropoda; class Insecta; order Hymenoptera; family Torymidae; genus Torymus; species Torymus texanus. The sequence goes on from JAYJLV010000011.1 coordinate 17,022,621, forward strand.
TTGGTATAACTTTCGAGAAACGTCATTGATACATATAATTTATATTTTGGTAGTTAATGATTTCAAGTTATTTTATTATAAAATTAAATATTTATATGAAATTCATTGTATATGAGGACAAAACTATTACCAACAAAAATTGTCGTGTTTTCCACGGTCTAATTATTACACAATTGTTCTATAGTAGATTCTAGTGTATCTGTTACGTTTTTTCATCAATAAATATCAAATTTTCAAATAACTGTTACATCAGTTACAGTAATATAATATAAATGTGATTATCAAAATCGCTTCTATTGAAGAATAAATACTTTACCATATACAAATACCATCTTACGAACTTGAACTTTTCCCAAAGCCCCTCTCCAGGACATATCCACACCAGTATACAGTAGTACACGTGTAGCAATATACAAGAACAAATTTATTAGCGCACGGAGGCTGCTGCCGCCGCCGCACCATCCGGCCACTGAAATCAGCCTTTGCCGAGAGACGTTCATATATACACGCTGCTACAGATGTAACGTAATGATCCAAGAGAGCCGCCACTGTGGCAGCCGATGTGTATTGCAATCGGACTATACCGTTGCTGTCTGCGAGAGCGCGCGCGCGTGAGAAAAGCCGGCGCGTTGCAATTCCGATGGGGGGAGGGAGAACTGCATCACCCGCGCGTGCACGCGCGTGACGTCCGTCCGATGCGCGCTCCCGCGCGTGTGCGCGCGTGTATATATATATAACCATGTGTCGGCGATTTCGATTTTCAATCGAGGAAGCGATGCCGAAGCGCGCAGCGAGGCAAAAACCACCACGTGACGATATTATGTGCTGCGCGCGTTCAGTTGCGGCTACCCCGGATGCGAGTGTCGGGGGAAAAAAGTGTCCGGGTAATTGAGAATCCGGTGCGAGTGAGATTCTTTTGCCTCCCTGTCTCAATGGTAGAGAGCTAATTCCGTCACTCGTGAGGTTGTAGATTATCGACATATATTTCGTTATGTAAAATCAATTATCGTCAATTCTTCTTTAGGCATATTAAAATGCTAAGTTTACATTTTCAATGGAAAATATCAGATGTCTGGGATAAAATGAACGTGACATTATTTCTGGCAGAAAGAATAGTTGAAATCAAAGGCATTAATTATTCCAAAGTCCCGAGCTATTGCCACAGTAAATTGCCTATGTGAGCAATTAACGTCTCCATCGCATTATTTAGGCCTGGGGAGGGAGTTAAGTACCTTCTGTAATTACAGTACGTGGATACAAACGCGTAAGAGGGTGTCGGATGCGTTGCAATACCGTCCCAGGAAAATGCATTCAACTTAAGCGCCACGTGGATTTGTAGCACGCACACCCTGTACAACCACCTGTGGTGCGTATTTCACGCGCGCTTTTCCATTTTTCAACTTGCTTTTTCATTTTCTGAAATATAGCAAGTGCTATTAATTTCATTTGAATAATATCCTGATTTACGCAGTTTTATACATTAAACATTTCATTAGTATTTGTATTGATAAGTATGTAAACGTACAATAATTGTTTTCAAATCTTTAAAACTTTGGGTAAATATGCTTACTTGGAATTAGTCAAATTCGTTAAAACATTAATCTACATAATGAAGATTTAATTGTCACACAGTAATACCATGGTCAGACAGATATTCATTAACCGGATTCTTTGAGTATTAAACACAGCTTAAAAAGATTAACCTGTTCTTCGCGCAAATGAAAGGTTGCAATTACACTTGACTCATCACAAGGCCAAAATTGGGTTTGAAAACTTTTTTATCTCCTCGCGACAGACTCGCGTAACTCGGATTGAGAATGTCGAAAGTCTCTCTCTCTTTCTCACTCTGTTTCTCTCCCCTTCCATGATTCAGGAATTGAAATTAAGCGATAACTTTCCGTAACTTCTTCGCGCCTTTTTTATTTTCTCACTCACTCGATTGAGACGACAATAACAGCGCCGTGCGGCTTTCAAACGCTAATTTCGCTAATCAAATAGATATTTTAAAATTTCAACACTCTCAATTAGTGCCGATAAAAGTTTGCGGAGAGAAAAAAAGGAACACTTGGGAAGAACTACTTCCGAGTCGTTTTGTCGAAATTAGCATGATGATCGTTAAAGTTCGTAACAAGACGTTTTCTTTACATAAGTCTCTCTCTCTCTCTCTCTCTCTCTCTCTCTCTCTCTCTCTCGCTCTAGCTCTTACTCCCCTCCTTCCATTCTTTTTTCAGGATTTGCGTGCAAAGGGGAAATATCTTTAGCGGCCGAGGCTTGCTCGAGGTAATTTGTCGACGTGACAACGTTTCCGTGTGACTCCGCTGGATGCCAAATATGCTTGGCTACAATTACACTTACGTCCCCGAGGCAACTGAATTTATAACGCGTGACGCCCGCAACGCGTTTCTCAGAAAGTCAACAGATCTTACGAGTCTTAATGCGTCTATTAGCGTTTTTACATGTCCTCGGTAATTATCGCCGTACCTGTTAAAAGTAATTAAAGTTAAAGCTCCGCTTGTAAACAATTTTAGATATATTCGTATAAGATCATTTATCTCCATTCGAATCACAATTTTGCATAATCGTTTTCGCGTCAATTTGTAGAGTAATGGAACACGTAAAAATATGCTAATTTTCTTTCTTTACAGAATATAAAATAAATATAAAACGACTTGTTATAAGTGATGGAATGAACGTAATTGCATCTCATTCTCTCTGTAAATGTAATGTCTTTTAATATCTGTATGCCTCATATCTTTATGTCACACAAATTGGTATTAAAAAATCCATTATATATTAATTTAAAGATGCTATAATTATGAAAAAAATTCAAAGTAACAATCTAATTGGTATACGCGAATATTTAATTTGATTCTTTCGCAACTACAGAAAATTAAAAGCCAGTATACAAAAGTAGAAAAGTACGTTATGATAAATCACAGCTGCGTTTAAATGTACAAATGCCCGTTTTTGCCATATTTTAACGTCAATTTTTCGAAGAGCAAAGTTTTAAAACTCTATTACTACCGACTCACGTTCGAGGATTCACCTCATAAATCTCATCGAGGTAGCAGCAAGCGAAGCCGGCGAGAGAGAGAGAGAGTGCGCGAGCCAGAAGGATAAAGTAAGACGAGGGGGAGAGAGAGAGAGAGAAAAAAGGACGGCCAGACGTGAATTTCAGCGGACAAAGTGCAACAGTTGAAGGGTTAATGCACCCTGTCGTGCATATATGCATTTAAGACCATATGTAACTAGAGATATATGTTCTGAAGGGGGAGGAGGAGGCAGAGAGGGGTAGAGAGGAGTTATAGCGCGAGCGTGTATGTCACGGACGGTCACGAGCGTGCACGGCTGCCTCAACCTCCTCTCTCGGCCCGTGTGCAGGCGCATGTATACCCACGCGGATATTTACACGAGTAGCCGCACGCGTACAGCTCGAATGCAGTATAAGCGCGCCCGGGAGTCGAGCTATTGCGCAGGTTGTTTGGTCCTGAGAAACAACGATAGCTGCTACCTGCATTTATTTTTAGTTAACTCATGTGTGAACTACGCCAAAAGTTCTCTAGGTAAACATGTGGTGCAGATTTTACAGAAATCGGTTGCTTTTCTGCTCTAAATCTATCTGAACCTCTATAATGTACCAGTAAAAAGAATCGTTTGACCCAAGAATAGTAACACTTGTAATTGCTATTATTGGTAATGTAATTTATTGACTAATAGAACTGTGTAAAATATCATTTAATATTATAATTGCACGATTCTTAAGAGAAGAGTGTAACCTGTAAAAAGCGCTTTATTCTCGCGCACGACAAGAGGAATGATAAAAACCGAGATTAATCATTCGAAAGTTTAATCGAGGCACCTCCTCGCCGTTGCCATCACGCACCTCACGACCCGGACACACGTCGCGCGCACGAGGCATACACATACACACACGAGGTGTTAGGTTACCCCCCGCGCTCCATGCTCTCAGCGAGAAGGAAGAGAGAAAGAGAAAGAGAGAGAGAGAGAGAGTAAGAGATAAGGAACAGACCCAACGGGTTTAATATGCTGCTTTTTTCTCATCGCCCTTTTCGTATCTCTCCCGCCTCCCGCGCTCCTTTCTTTTTTCCTCTTTAATTACATTAGCGGCTCCGTCCCTCCTCGGCCTCCTCCGTCCTGCATCGCAGTAGAGGTATTGTAATGTTTTTCTTCGCGCGTTTTAAATTAATTATACCGCGAGAGAGAGAGAGAGAGAGAGAGAGAGAGAGAGAGAGAGAGAGAGAGAGAGAGAGAGCTTTTATACGCTGTACCAATGACTGTAGCGCTGTTTACACGTGTTTAATTGAATCAAATTTCGGTGCTTCAGAGGTATTATATTTTTGCTTGAAATTTTATGAAGTGCCCCGTGAAGTATCTTAATTAAGAGAAATGAATAATAAATCTCTTATGTTCGCCAGTACCGCAATGTATATTACAGTTACTTATTAAAAAATGATTAATGTAAAACAATTTCAATCTGCATTTTAACAACTTATTCAGTGTGAGGTAATTCTGGGTAATTCGGCCACCTTAATGCGATGCCATGCTGTTATTTACTGTATACTAGCACTTTTTTGGGAGCAGGATATGCAATAAATAATTAACATTAAAAAGAATAACAATTTACATATTGAACGAATTCAGTTACCCTGTATAATCCTCTAATACAGCGTTCTATTAAAAGTTTCAGGACAAGAAAGACGATATAATTTTCTTTATTTCTAGAACAAAAATTAACGTAAACTAACAAAGTTTCATTCCAAGGATAAACAAAGGTGTCATCGTTATTTTGCTTTCAAACTTTGTAGAATGATGTACAACTGAATACGCAGGGTAGCTGAATTTGTTCAAAATGTAAATCGATATACTTTTTCCTTCCTCAAAGAAGAACCTTTGTATTTTTATAATAATTATTTTTATATGTATTGCCGATAGAACAGTGATAAAGTAAGACTGTTACACCTCCTTAAATGGAAATTTTTTATGTTCTTGTAAATATGTTTTAAAAAACTGTTAGTTTAATTATCTGATAATTAATTAATTTGGAAATAATCAATAAGCCATATTTTGACTAATGGTCGAATTATCCAGAGTTATCTTACTATATTCTAATGTTATATTCATAAAATATAGAATTCCTAAAATAATTAAGAAACAGTGAAGATGATTCAAAGAAAAAAAATATTATGACTAACGAAATAGAATTGAATTGCTTAAATTCAAGAAAATTATTATCACAATTCTTTTATTACAATTGAGAAAAAGGTTATATATTCTTACAGTAAAAAGGGACAATAAGAAATTTAATCTCATAAAATGAAATTGAAGCAAAACAGCAGAACCAAATAGGCCCTGATCGGCAAACCACGCCCTTAGACCGATACAAACTACCGAAATTTTCGCCTCGATGCCCGACCGATGATAAACTTATTAAGCGCGATGAAAGCACGGAGCCGCCTCAATACCGCCGCGGCGCACATGCGTGTACCTGCACGAGCAATCTCATCGGCGAGGCAATAATTGGCCAGGATCGATCGCGGCTTCTTCTTTGCGTTGTTCCAGTCGAGTTGTTTGGGCGCGCGCGTGCGCGCAGAAAAAAGCCCGGGTGCCTCGACGCGTGACGACCTCGGCTTCTTCGCCGAACTTCCTACTTCGAAGAGCCTCGTGCATATATGTACCGCGTGTGCAATTTTTCGAGAAATACAGCGTGGCCGATCGTGTAAACTGCACACCTGCTGGAGTATCAGTGGCTGGTATTGTACAATATGATCGGTTAACGATGTACATCGTTTCGTGTGCAGCGTAATTGAATGTGTATCTGTACATTTATTACAGTATTTTA
>JAYJLV010000011.1:17028959-17044300 GCA_036873485.1 Torymus texanus
TATACGATATTATGTTACTTACTAAATAGTGTGAAGAGAAGTATTTAATGAAGAAAATAAAAGATAAAACACATGTTACTTAACATGATTGAAGGAATAAGATCCAACAGAGACAAGAAGAATATAAAGTTTGTCAAGTACACGATGCACAAAGCATGAATTCAAACTGTAATGCACTATCGCTGAAGATCCGTCGATGCAAAGTTCAGGGACTCGCGCGCGGGTTCACGTGTATAGCCCTCTGTACAAACAGCCTAGGGTGCGCTATGAGGCGCGATTTCTCGTTGTCGATCGCGCCAAGTCAATAGCAATTGTATCGATATTAATGGGCCAAAGCTCATCTCTCGCGTCGTATTAAATTTCTGTGGTTCCCATGTGTTGTATCAGACGCGCGCGACCCTGCGCCTCGCGCGGGGTCATCGGATCGACGATCATAGTTAGTGGCAATTATTAATCGCGTACCGGCCCACCAATGTATATACATATATAGATATGTATATATACCCTCTTACTTGGCGCCGCGATCTCGAACGCTCGCGCGATGCACGGATACTTTGTATCTATACGGGTATGCAAGTACGGAAAAAGATTAAGGCTCCGTTGGACAGAAAGAGATATTATGACAAATAAGCCGCGGGTTTATTTCACACCGATACGCTGTGAGAATGTTTGGATGTAGTATAAAGCGCATACGTATAATCATTAAACGTTGCGAAGATTAAGTGGAATGCGTTTTGCGTTTTGAAATGTGCCGCGCGGTTTGTTGGAGTTTAAGCTGTCGTTTTAAAATAACATTTGAACAATTTTTCTCGCAAATTATCATGCAAAGTTACACGTGGTATGATTTTTTTTTTCAAAATTGCCGTAACGTGAGTCACGTTCTACTAAAGATAAACGGTGCCGTTTTAGAATAGTAATAATACTTTTGTGTAATTGTAAGAAAGTGAAAGTGTGCATTTATGTTTTTCCAGGTCAAAATTGAATACAAAGTGCGTGATGTGTGTGTGTGTGTATCATTTGTTGCGTTTCTTGATTTGCTTATTAATACGTTGAACTTCGCTTACTGAAAAGTATTTCAATAATTTAGCTGTATGATTTTCTAAATGTTACTTTATGATCCTTCAGAATTCGTAAAGCCCTATTTGCTTTCAATAAATTGAACAAACTATTGTATAAACTGTCTATTTAAAGTCTATAAGGTATTTTCACGCGCGATTTAAACAACAAGATCTTATAATTATATAGTAACTGCATGAAACACTTTGAGAAATTACAATTCACATGTATATATTCAGCTTGTAAGTGTAACCTTCGAGCAGCGGAAATCGCTCGTGCCGATGACATGAGACTGCGTTTCCGGTTCTCTCGCGAGTAAACTGCGATGGGCGATTCGCACGTGGACATTGAAGCGAAAATCAGTGCTGACGCTGCTGGCGTCGCGTGCGACCTCGGCTCCACTCTCGTTACCCAAGGTCAAGTACTGCGGAATAAGACTCTTTCCGCGGAATCTACACGACCGTTCTTCTTCTTCTTCTCCTTCTTCTTCGAGGCTTGCAATTCTGTGCAATCAGGCTGCTCGGCGCGTCAGCGTTGGTGAGAACAAGAATATGTGTGCACCTTGAACTGTTCGTTTCAATTAGCGCAGAAAAAAATGATTTTATGGTACCTGTTATAATCTATTTCTACACGGTGAACATTTTTTTTCTTCACTTCACTAAAGTGTAATTAGAAACTATTATAAAGCTATTTATCAATGGTAACTATTCATTGCTAAATTATTTTACGGCTCTAAAAAATATTATGATTTTAAATAGTTAAATTTTTGGTGAAATTTTTATTATTATGCATACGACAAATATAAATTCTTAGTATTTGTCATATTTGTGGCTTTCCGGAATAATCGGGAGCATTCTTAATAATAATAATAATAATAATAATAATAACCGAATAAGTCCACTTTTCGAGTTTCCGAGCAAAACGGGTTTTAATGTTTAAACTTATATTATATGTAAAATCGGGAGAAACGAGATGAGCCGCGATACTTGACTAGTCAATTGGCACATTCAAAACACATATTTACACGCTAGGTTGAAGAGATTATACATTTTCTGATGCGTTAAAAACGAGTAACAACTCAACAAAAGTATGGACTTATCTGGTTATGCCGGTAACTGTGGACTTATCTGATAGTGCGGTTAGCGTTTATTTTAGAGCGTATTCTTTAATTTAATTATGAAACGGGTTAATAAATTACGAAATTAGCAATTGTTCAATGAATTCTCCTAACTTATTAAAAAAAATTCTATTTTTCTGACATTTCTATTAAATTTACGACCATTTGTATTGTATTTATATTGTACTAATATAAATATAAAATAAACATATAAATATATATAATATATTAACCATCATATTCACATTCAATTTGAATAGATAAAATATATGATAACTACGATAAATGAAAAAAATTCCGGGAAGCCACAGATATGTATCGCAGTAAAATTGTTTGTAGCTGACTATCGTTATGTATAAGACAACGGATATCTTTCGTTAGCTAACGAAGAAGCATGCATTTACGAGTCCTTAAACAAAGTCTACTTAGGAGCCATAAAATTTCCTTGAAGAAAACCTAAGCCACACGGGTATGCATAAGCTTCTCCCGACTACATCCCGCTTGAAATTTGCGTAAGTGCGTAAAGTCAATTTTCGAGTCATCCGCCTGCAGTGCACGCGTATATACACACGCGCAGAAGTCTATTCTTAGGCCGCGAGCAATGATCGACTGGCTCTCGTCTCGGCAAGGAAGCGCGCGCGCATACACACACACACACACACACAGCAAAGAGAAGAGGAGTATGCGAGCGAGAGGGGAAGTAGAGCGATCTTCGCTCTCTCGATCCTTTGTTAAAGGAGAGGGCCCAGGCGTCTTTGTTACTCTCTTGCTTCTCTCTCTCCCTCTCTCTCTTCTTCTCGTGTCCGTTCTCTTTCTCTCTTCTCCTTCTTCTCGCTCAGACGTCTGCGCGAAGGAGAGAAGATTCTTTTTCGTTTCCGACAACCGGCACCACGAATTTCCTCCTCCCACGTCTTTCTCCCTTTTTCTCTCTGCTATACCTCTAGCCACTATCGCGCGGCCTCGCGCGCACCGTGTATATATACTATATATATATATGTATACTTTTCCAGCATCCGCGTTCTTTCCCACGATATATCGCGCCGCGTGCGCGCGCGCTCCGATCGCTGGTCAATTTTTACGGTGCCGACTCTATACGGCAACCACAACTACCGCGCGATTGCGACATACGACTTTTTTCCCTTGATTCTCGTGTATATTTAACCATACGTTAATTGTCACGGATGAGCAAACGAATTAGAGCACATAGATGAGAAATCAACTGTTGGCGTGGAAAAAAAGCAAACAAAATGATTTTACAAAGAACAGCAAGAGAGCTTTTTATTTTAATAGTTCTCGACAAGAGTTTAGACTGCAATATAGTGCAAACTGGTGGATCTTAATCATGAAATATGATGTCTTGATTGTTACGGATGTTGCACACGTTAATTGGTATCTCTGGTAGGTCTACATATCCGCGTTCCATTTTGATGTATTAATACCATCTTATGTATATCGCTCATTTTGATGGCAATTCCTTATTTATTGTAAAGTCTATGTGTGTTAATTTATATACTTCAAACTCTCATCAGGTATTTAATATAAAATTATCGAAAACATTCATTCTTAGAACTACTCTAACTGCTTATCACATTGCAACTTCATCATTTGATACTCCAACGAACGTAGATCTAATCGTTACACTTGTAATGTAATTACAAGTACACGCGATTACTTATCCGCGCGAAGTGTCTACAACCAGCTTCGAGCAAGTTAAGCCTCATTTTTCGAACCACGGGACCGCCCGCGCACGGCACACGAGTATAATGATGAATTCGAACGCGCTTCGATCGTGCATCAACGTCGAGGAGTCGCGTGCTCTGGCGGTGATCGGTATCGCCGTGTACGACGAGTCCCCCTGAGTTCGTCAATCGTTGAATCATTAGCAACGAGCAATGTGTAGTCGTCGTTTCTCTCATGTCACAAAAACACGTTGTATGATTATGTTGCGGTGTTGTTTTCAAACTTGACATTAATTACGTGGAATTGTTCACTGATGTGGGCGTGCGCATATAACACTTTAATAATAATTAATGAAAATTTTACACATTAGACTACTTTATGTGTCGAACTTATCATCAGACTAATTATTTTAATTCGAGATTTTATGCGTGAATTTTGCCTGTGTAATGTATCTTTGATAATAAAAATTTTAGTATTTTTAATGATAATACTGAATTCACGAGGTTATCTCAATAGTATACAAATAAATGATGTTAAAAACCACAATAATACTGTCTTCCCTACTGACATAGAAAAAAAGAGTATATATACACAAAGAAAAACACGAGTATATACAGACAAGGTGAAATCGCGAAAAAAGGAGAGAGAGAGAAGTCGAAGCTGAAATCCGTGCGTTCCTGCAGTCAGCGATGGTAGTTCCCTTTTGCTCGGAAAACCTAATCTTCCAATTTTACGATATCGTTCGGTCCGCGCGCGGGCTGAGGCCTTCGATTCGGGCCGGGCGGGACGAGAAACGAAGACAGCCAGAGAGAAAGAGAGAGCGAGAGAGAGAGAGAGAGAGAGAGAGAGCGAGATAGAGGGAGAAAGATAGAACGAGAGAGTGAGAACGCGGAGGCGCAACAGGTGCGGGAGGCCAAGAACCTCGGCGCGGAACTACCTTAAGGTAAAAGCTCACGTAAAATGTGGCTCGGGCGAGGCGCACGCTTGCGTTTCGTCTCTCCTCCCATCCTCTCTTGGCCATTTTTCCCTGTGGTTTTCCGGAAAGCACGGCAAGGACGACGACGACGACGACGATGGTAGTGAGGCAGGAACGAAGAGTAGGTGTATCGCGAACTCACGTGCACTGCTCTCTCTCTCTCTCTTTCTCTCTCTCTCTCTCTCTTCTATTCTATATATACAGTGACGTCTGCAGCGAAGATAGCACTACGCGGCAAGGGGATTATGTTCACAAGGGATTTTCTTTCTCGCTCGCACTCTCTTAGCTTTTGCTCTAGTATACTCGCGCCCGATCGCGATCCCGGGCGTTATATCGCCTTCTTGCGTTCGCTCTCTCTCACTCTCTCCCGTTGAAAATATCCCGGTTGCCTTGTTGGCGGCTGCCGAGAACACAAATGCTTTGCCGGCAAGGGGAAGAGCGGGAAAGCGACGGCGATAGCGTTGTAAACTGATAACTAAGAGAGCTAAAATTGATATGGAGGCAGTTTATACTTTTATCGATAATCCTTATACTTGTCTTTGCCATTTTTCATATTGGATATTCACAGCTTTTCTTCGTAAACATGTAAAACAAATTTTTGGTTATTATTCAAATATAAAATCTTTTGTAAACTAGTCGAAGACAATTAAAAAGATTGTATTAGCGCCTGTGCCTTACTAAACTTTGACATTATCTACTTATTAAGCTACTTTTTACGAATATTTTCCAGTAATAAAACACATGATAATGAATGTTTGCGTCAAAATTATTAAATTGTTAAAATGAATTTTCGTAACCGTTATATAATAAAATCCAACTTTGAGAATTTGATATACAATAACCAAAACTGAAAAACAAAATCAGTAGTACGTACATAGTTCTTATTATCGAGGCTGTGTAAGTGTTTACTTCTTTGAGCGTTCAGTGAAAATATTAAAAAGAGCAAAAGAATCGTAAGGGAGTGTAAACATACGCGGAAAAGGCAAACAATGCAGAGCTGCTGAGTCAAGAAGAATTTTCGAAGCAGGTTATTTATTAGCCGCAAGAGAGAAAGAAACAGAGAGAGAGAGAGAGAGAGAGAGAGAGAGAGAGTCGGGTCTGAAGCTCGAATGGACTTACGAGAGGTCGTAGTCCCATCAGTGCATCGGGGTCCCGCGTGTCTTGAAGCCCGGGCTGCAGTCGGGCTTTAAGCGGCAGTCAACTCCTTCCCTCTCTCTCTCTTTTTCTCTCTCTCTCTCTCTCTCTCTCTCTCTCGAGCTAGCCACTCACGCGGCGCAGCGGACCGCGAAATCGACGCTCACATATGAACTGGGAACGGAGCCCCTCGCTCTCGCCTCTTTTTCTTCGCGTCCTCCATCTCCTCCTCCTTCTTCTTCTCCTTCGCCCTTTGTTTTGTCTTCCTCCTTCACTCTCGCTCCTCTTCCTGCGCGTCCAGACCTGTCCTTTTCTCTCCCTCCCTCTCTCGCTCTCTCTCTCTCTCTCACTCTCGTGTGCAGACTGCAGCGCGTGCAATGTTTGCCGTTTACCCTCCTCTGCATTTTTCTCCACGTGTCGAGGCACGAAGTTACTCGACTATGCGCGCACCCACAGACCGAAAGGAGAAAATTTACTCGCGAGAGCATCAGAAAGAGAGGGAGAGAAAGAGAGAGAACGAAGTCGGTGCAAACATTTTCTTATATCCTCCTAGCCATGTATTGTTTCGCCGATTTAGCGGTGAGAGAAGCAGAAGGATTTTAAAGTACTGACATATGAGCGTCTGTTTGATTTGCTTTGTCTGGGTTGAAGAGAATAGAAGCATAGACTCGCGTGGATGTAGTGATTGTAATGTATGATGATACGGTGTTACCTTTATGTAAAAATTTAGTCACTGCTTTAATTGAAACTAAACATTTTTAATCGATCTAGATTGATATAATGAAATTGATGAATATAAATCAAAGAGTGATATTTTCTGAAATTATAGTACTATATGATCATCAATACTCTGATTTTTATTACAGTTTATGTTCAACTGATAATTACTTGACAGATTACTTAACAATGAAAATAAAAAGGCTAATAAGATATATGTATAACATTGGTGTGCACTATGATATATATATCTCAATAATATATGTTAGTTGATTATGGTGTTCTAAATAATAGATAATTAGTAATTACTGCGTTAAAAGCATATTTTTAGTTATTAAGAAAAATGTTCGGTTTTCCTATTCAATTAAAAATAGATAAATAATATATTTCTAATCACATTTATATGGATAAATCAAAGATAAATATATATAAATATTAAAAAACCAGTCATTTCTATTATATAAGATCTGGAATAAATTTCTACTGATCTGAATAAATGATGAACAAAATCAATCGGTTTTTCAGTAAAATTTCTATGTATGCCATAGTATTAAGTAAACATGTAAGTTAACAACATACTTATAAATTTATGAATTAATTATTTTATAATTAGCAAATATTGATATACAAGTATTTTACTTAAATATAATATATATATATATATAGTTTGAAAAGTTAGAAAATAACATTTTTTTAATAAGGAAAAAACTTTTATGGTATTTTTACCATTTATCATAATAATGCAAATCCAATAGTTAGTAAACAAATACTAGACGAAGAGCGAACTGTATTGACAACTATTGAATATATATTTTTTACACTTTGGGAACCGTTTCAAGAAAAAATACAGTCTCAAAGCCTTCAGAAAAGAAGACAATTCTTCAATTGAGGGGCTATTTAGAATAAGGCTATTTTGAAAAATCCATAAGAGAGATGCTCTTATCCGAATATACTTTCAATTAGCATGCAAAAATAACTGAATAATTAAAAAAAATTATTAAAAATAATTAGTTTATTCGTTGAACTGAAACTTTATCCCACCTTCCCGACCTTATAAGTAATAAAAAGTGGCAACTTTACTTCATATTGTCGTAAAAGTAGAGTATATTAATTAAATTAAAGTATGTAATGTGTTCTGCAATAAGGTATACCTGTCTAAAAGGAATATTGATCTGGAGAACGGTTTGATTATGTCACATACTCTCGAAATTTTCCATTTTATTTTCCAGTAAATTAGAGGCTTAACAAGGAATTCACTGGATTGCATAATTAGTAGTATAAACAATACTAATGAAATGATATGTTGTTATTAATGTTAACTGATGTCTAAGTTTCAAATAACGGCCCGAATGTTCGAGCTGTTCTCGATACTACCTTATTGACTAATGTATAAATAAGGTTTCACATCCAAATCAAGACTTTGTTATACACGGTGTTCAAAAGTCTCGGTACGGCTGAATAATTTGTAAAGCAGGTATCTCACTGAAAAATGAAAAATCAATCTGACCTTTAAAAGATCTTGAACATCATGGTCAAGAGCACATCCAAGATTACCATCGGATAGCCAGTGATATTTCCTACAACTTTTGTCATGGCCATTTTTTAGTGCGACGCTTACTCTACGCTTATTCAACCGGTCCGGGACTTCTTGAACACCCTGTATATCACCAGAAAGTATACAAATATTACTATAATCTTATGTATATGAATTTCAATATTTTCTATATTTAAAAATTAAATTTAATTTGCCTTCATTAAGTTATAATGATAAGTTTTTATCAGATTCTTTTAAATTTGAAGTTTAATATTTAAAAAAATAGTATTATATAACTTAATACTTTTCAATACATATATTCAATATTCATTATTTATATAAGCAAGCAGAGTGCGACAGCACTCTTTAATATCTCAACATCGAGGTCAGATGAATGGTTGAGATACTATAAAACCCTATATTAGATATCTTTTCAACCGTTCTTCGAATAATGGTTTTTAATGTCTGAAACTAAATAACTTTCAAAATGTATAAGAAAATTTATTTTTGTATATTATTTGAGAACGGTATGTTCAAATAGAAAATGTCTAATTTTTATGCAAAGTACCGATTTATAGTAATTGCTTTAGATAATTATTGTAAAAATAGTAAGAGAATATTTACGAACACTAACGTTATCACTTCTTGCGCATGTTCCAGCAATAGGTATAAAAGACGAGAGGTGAAGGCTACAATGTCCCGACTGCAAAGAAAGTTGAAAAAAAGCAGCCCGTCCATCTCACGATTACACGCTGCACACACTAAGAAATTTATCGATGCTGTAGGTAGTCCGATAACACATATACACAGCCGCAAGTGCGATGCACACGAGGAGAGCAAGAAACAGAGGGCTGTGGAAAAAAGGATGATTTCACGAGTAAGTCACGATCTGTGCCGCGTGCGCGCCCTGACACACGTACACTTACACATGATGCATAATGCACACGTCCACCGGGAGGGTAACGTTTATGTACAGTTATATGCATGGTCGCACACAGTAAAGTGCCCACGACGCAGGCGAGCCCGTTGTTTTCTCGGCTCCGTGCCTGCCGTCGCCACCGCTGCGGTTTGCCTGCGCGACGCCCCCAAGAGTACGAGCAATTCGTGGGGGATGCCACCCTGTCTGAATGTTTATTCAGTTATGTTAGTACTAAAGTCGCATTTTTGCTTTTTCATCATTTCATATTTTCATCCAAGCATAACATACGGTATGGAAAATTGTCATTTTGAATGCTAATTAATATTCGAATGATAACACTTAGTAATTAATGTTAAATTGTTCAAGATCTTTAAAGGTTAACATCAAATTATGTAATCTTTGAAAAAGAAACTATTTATTACATAACTAGGTAAAACACACAATTGAAATTCTGTTAAGCAGAGAAAATAGAACCATTTTGTATACGAAGGGTAAATTAATTTTCAGTTAATATTTTTATGTAAGTTATATACAAACTGTTTGGATGCAAAATTAAGAATTGAAAATTAATAAAGCTTTGCAGTTTTATAACGAAATATTTACAAAATAAAAATGTATAAAGTCGAAATTTACTTGTTATTCCTATGAATCAGTATATCGTTGGTATATTGTGTGTATAAAATAGTTTTTTTCTATTAATTAATAGAAAACTCACGCTAATTGTAACGCTTACATTAACAACTTGAAATATGATGTTGAATCTTATCTTAAAATACTGTACTAATATACAAATGTACCAAATAATAATAATCTATAGAAGAAGTTGAACTGCTAAAAATCAGGCTTATATTTATTTTAATTTAAATGCATGAAAATAAAAAAGACATATTAAATGTATCTTCACTCGTTTATTTATTTGTAGCTATATGTTTGAATGATAGGAAATTGACTTTAATACTAATGTATAAAGTCTACAGTGATATTAGTTTGGTTTTTATATTACTCTTTTTCTCTTCGTTCTTTTTAAAGTAAAGATCCAAGAAAAATGTAGAAAGATAAAATTAAATTAAAAATAATTGAAAAAATAATAAAAAAATAAAAATAGTTAGAAAAAAATGAAATGACCTTTAAGCGACCCATCAAGGTACAATACAGAGGTCATATAGACTTATTACATATCTTATTTCAATCTTCTATGAATCTTCAAAATATTAATTTTTATGAAAAAATGATAAGTCTGCCAAATTATATAAGTACAGAAAGTTATTGATAAGAAAAGACAAGACACATATAACATTATTTTAAATCAGTAGAGAATCCCATTTCTTTTCCTCCTGTATTACCAAACTACTTCCCTAATTGCTTACATAAGAGTATATATGTATATTATTAATGTGATTCGTTCACTTTTTTTACTACACACAATCTGAGTAGGAATTTTATTATATTTTAATTTAATATTGTCAATTTTAGTTATTAGTATACCTAACAAATTCATTAATAGCTTACAATTCTGTTTCTCGTAATTTTAGATACTTCTTTTGTATTGTTTTGAAAGATATTTTAAATAAGCATGCACGATTTTCGTATACAGTAAAAATATGTGTTTGGATTACATGCATGATAAATAGCGCAGGTATGACAAAATATACATAGCACTAAGTCACTATCGAATTTTTTCCCCGACACACGACAGCAAAAGCAGCGATTTTCCGCGTAAAGAAATGAGGGAAGTCGCCCTCGTCGCGAAACCCGGACTGCTGGCGCACGCGGCCGCGATTTGACGATTTCCGACAATTGCGAGTAATGAACGCGTTTCGTGCTGCACATCCATAAGTATCATGCGACTTTTTAAATCTCACTCAGTGTATAATAATGCGACAATACTGCAAAACTGTCAGAGTGCGCGCTTACACGAGGACTGATTATATGCACCGAAGCGGCGAGTGGAAAGAGGGTAGGAAACGAAGCTAAATGGAGAGAGAGAGAGAGAGAGAGAGAGAGAGAGAGAGAGAGAGAGATAAATATTTGTGAATATACAGAGTGAGATGAAAGAGAAAAAAACGGAGGTATTTAAAGAGGTATACGTGGTAAAATTAAATAATAATAAATAATAGTAAAACTTAAACTTAATTAGTTTACGATTGTTTTTCTTAACTGGTGATTATCGTTCTCGTACAGTCAACATGAATTTATTTTACATGTACTTTGTGTGTGTATATATATACACGCACACTAGCTATAAACTAGCTATAAATGGTTTCTACTTTTTTATGAATTGCAATAAATGTACATACTATTATATTTCATCATTAATATTTATTATGCCATAAAATAGTTATTGATTTATTTTTGTATTGCCAAAGAAGTTTTTTAAGTTTCGAAATACATGTTGTGACAGCATGTATATTTTACTGGCGCTTGGTAGCATTTTAAATATATCTAATATTTTAATAAAACAAAATTAAATTCTGCAGCTTTTGATTATTAGTAATTAGCCCAGTTAGAAATTTCAATTTTACAAAATTATTTGAGTTTTGAGAAAAAACTATTTTAATTAGCAAATGCCAACTTTGGAAATTTCAAATCATTATTAAATCCTTCAATGAAAAAGCTCAGCTATACAAAATAATCGTGCCAAAGCAAAACTCGCGTTGACCTTAACAACTGAGGGGCGCGCACCCGCGTAGGAGCAGGCCGCCCGGCTTCATCCTATGCAAAAATATGCGAGAATTCTCTAATCCTCAAGAGAAACCGAGAGTGACTTTAATTTCATATCTCGAGAAAAGTTCGAAGGGGCGGCTGTTTAGCTCGGCAAGCGAGCAAGCAACGAATACAGAGTCTTTCGCCCCGTCGCGAAGGAAGAAGCCAGAAAAGGAAGAAGAAGAAGAAGAAGACGAAGAGAGCGCACGCCGGCAGAAAGGGTGTTTGATCGCCCGGTACCGGCGCGCGCGTTCGTGTCGCTCCCCTTCCTCCCCTGCTCCTTCCTCCCTTCCCTACCCCTATCGCTCCTCGCGGAAAGAGAGGGCAGAGAGCGCGAGACAAGCCGAAAAGAGAGAGGGCCGCGACTGCAAAGTACAAGGGTTGCCTCGGCCTGGGCTTCCTTCGCTCGACGGCTAAGCTTGCGCGAGACAGAGAGAGAGAGAGAGAGAGAGAGAGAGAGAGAACGAGAGAGAGAGGCAGTACCGCGGGCAGAAAGAAAGAGAGAGAAAGAGAGAGAAAGCGAGGGGCTCTAATGTATGCCCTGCCGCGAGGAGAGAGAGACTATAAAAATCAATACCTCAAATTACCGGGCTCTGCTTAATTTTCTTCGTGCGGCCCGCCGCGCGTTCGCTCTTTCTCTGCACACACCCCCTTCGGCTTCGCTCCCTCCGTTCCCTTCCCAACGCGAGCGCTCTTTCTTTCTAGCTTAGGAGCTTTTAGCCTGCTTAAAAAGCAAGAGAGAGAGAGAGAGAGAGAGAGAGAGAGAGAGAGAGAGAGAAACGAAGGACGAAAAAAAAGGAGTAGACACCCAGGCCGGCGGATGCGGAACAGCCTGGGTTCTTGCCGCATTCGCATGTCGAACGACTCCACACGCGGACTACTCGCACGTATCTAGGAAGTGCATGTTCGCCGAATTTAACGTGGATTTAGGGAATGAAGTATATGAGGGCTGGAAATTTACTAACAGAGATTTGCTTTATATACTATGAAAGAGAATCCAAGAAGTATTGAAAAATTAACGTTAATTGAACTTTTATTCATAATGATGGAATAGCTTGAATACTTCTTCTAAATGCTATATGATGCTCTTTGCTCAGTTGAATTTATATTGTCTTGAAAAAAAAATCTATTTGTGAGAAAAGGTATTTTATTCAATCAATTTTTGGAGAAAAATTTTATTTTAATTAAATTCGTAGTTTATACCTGCAAAATTTGATTAAAAGACAGTTAATATATTACACAGAGAAAAAAATCTTTGCAATTAATGAATTATGCTTTTAAATACTACAAGCGAGTAGTATTTGTGATAAACGCAAATTAAATTATTGTTAAGAAAGAATTTACAGTATTAAATTCTTCTGCTATTAATAGAAATAATCCGTTTTCTTATGGTCAAATTCATATGTCTTAATAGTTAAGGAATATGATTTTGTCCTTCCATTTCGCAGACCAAAAAAATGTGTCTTAATAATTAAGGAACCATGCATTTAATCTAAGAAAAAATTTCAAACAAATGGTTTCTATCTGTTAATGAATTTCTTTAACTATCAAGAAATATTCGTTTGTCTATATCCAAATGTCGATTCGTTAATAGTTAATGACATTATTTAATATAAAGATTCTCTCTCATTTTCTTTGTGTATATATTGAAAACGCTTAATATATATTATAGAAAAACGAGAAGTAATAATTTATTTTTAGAAGAAATTAGTAACACTATAATTAGATTGACAAATAACGTAGAACAGAGAACTAAAACAAAGTAAGCGGCAAAAAAGACAACCTCGTACTATCTTCTCATTTATCTTAGCGATTCATTAAAACGACAAGCTATTAATTTTAATTGCGCGTGTTTTTCTCGACACGCATGTAAGTCGAGCGAAACGCCTGACGCGCGCGCGCGCGCAATCGATATTTTTTGCGCTTGTACGGGCACACATAAGTCACGCAACGTCGCGCGTGGAATCCGTCGCCGCGAGAATTAATTAGCTCCTGCGTTCACGCAGCGCAACCGAAAAAGAGATCCTCGGCGCCCTTTGCCACAGGCAGCCGAGCCTTCAGATTACGAGTCGCAGCCTCACTTGCGCACGCGCTGCTTGATTTTATTGCGCCCTTCCTACCCCATTTTCCGCGTCTCACAACCCTTTCCTTGTCTTCGTCCTGCGCCGACACTTTCGGGGCTTTTTCCGTCCCCCTTCAAAGTCATCCCAGCTTCGTCTACGCTCCTCGATTTTTCACCCCCGCGTTGTCGCGCTTGCTTGTGTAAGTAGCTAAGTTTTGGGCGTGAGCACTGAGGAAGAAAGCGAATGGCAAAGTCACGTACAAATTTTATTGGGATTTCGATATTTATTAACTTCAACCCTTTTATTTTCTTTGAAACGCATTATAGATAAATGGAAAAGGGAGCCACCATACCACAGATTTATTTACGGATTTAATAAAACATTAAATACGAATTGTTATTTAATTTTGATATATAAATAATGAAGTGTAATAACTATGGAGATATCAGAAATGAAATGAAAAATTATCATAAACAATCGAGGTAATAAACAAATCAAATTCATTTTCAGGTGCATAGAATATATAATTAATGTAACTTTTAAGTTTTATATATTTCAATCTTATTTGACATAAAGTAATGTACAATCATGTAGCATGAGTTCATTTGATAATAATAGATATGGCATCAATCACACCACAATATTCGTCAAAATGGAAGCACTTCTTCAATACACTCTTCTCGCTCATTCGATATGCACTTTCAGCAAGTAGCACCCCCCTTCACCCACTTTAAAAGAGTATAGACCGATCTTTGAGGAAGCGCCGAAATGTCGAGTGTTCCTGGAGGATTAAGCATCTCTTTCCCCCCTTGGCCTCCGCGGCCCTTTCTCTCTTCGCTCTCGCGATTTTTCGGCAGTCGCGAGCTCGGCATTGTACACGCACCCCGCGCACGTCGTCATCTCTGCCGAAAAAAGCGAGCACGGAAAAAGAGGCACCGCCGCTTCCTCGAGCACTCGCGAAACAATGCGATATGTGCCCCCGTGCGCATGGCATTGTACGTTGCTCTGCTCCGCACCGCTGCTGCTGCTGCTGCTGCTGCTGTAAACCCTCGCGTGTCGCACAGCTTTTCGATCGCTCTGCATATATCCCTTTTGTGCATGCGCCACCCTAATTTCCCCTCGCGCATTTCGTGAGCGAGCATGTATATAAGCCCCCCCCTGTCGTAAGTGCCTGGCGCCTACGCCTGGGTACGTGCCCGCCTAAGAGTATACATATATACATGTGTGGGTGGGTGGGTGTGGGGGGTATATATGCGAGCGTGTGTCTGCGCATGAAGTAACATCAGCCCCCATTTTTTCCGGGCTGCGGTGCTTTATTAAATTTTTCAATTCCTTGTTAGGAGAGGGACGCGGAGGATATATATATATATATATATATATATATATATATATATATACACACACACACACACACACACACACGAGTGCAGAGTGCGTGAATG
>JAYJLV010000011.1:17044400-17059432 GCA_036873485.1 Torymus texanus
TTCTTGTTAGGAGAGGGACGCGGAGGAGATATATATATATATATATATATATATATATATATATATACACACACACACACACACACACACACGAGTGCCGAGTGCGTGAATGCGAGCAGCAGTGGCAGGCAGGCAAGTCAGCGATCGATTCGCGTAATAATGCGTGATGAAGTGACATTTGCCCCAGGGAATTCATTTAACTTTCTCATTTTTCAGGTGGAGAGAGGGAGCGAGAGGAGGCGGACTCAAGGTACGAATGCCTGATGATACATTGGCCTGATTGGCTTATCTGAAATGTGTTTGCACGGACGTCTGTTTGATGTGATGTAATTGTCTTGCGATTGATGATGTGTGTGAAATTTAACTGCGATTGATTTATTGGCAGAATTCGTCTTGTTCCTATCTGATTCCTCAGACTATACTTTCATCAAATTTAATACGCTGTATTAATTTAAAATGAAAAATATATCAATTCAAATTAAATAAAGTAGTTTTTGAAAGAAAACTATTTGAAATTTTCATTGTTATCTTTCGAAACTTAAAAGCATTATATAAGTTTTTAAATTATCGATAATAAATTTTTTATCTTACTGTTAGTTATATGTTGTAAAAACAATTATATTGATGTTGTCGTAAGCTTAATTGTCTATAAAGAAAATTACCCTGAACGGAGACCTCAGAAAAATTGGCAATAATTTTTAATTGTTTCAATAAAAATTGACCCCTGGAAAAAGATAATCTCTTACCGTTCTCAAAAAGTTTTATCCAGTAATAACCACCTTAAAGACTTGATAGAATGTTAAGTTTTAACGATGCTTAATATGCAGTAATGAACGTTAAAATGTTTTTAAGTACGCTATTACATCCACATTAATTATTACGTTTTTTATTATTATTTTAAAGAAAAATTTTAAAAATGATAAAATTATCGTTTATATGGTATCTATAATTTATGCACATAGTAATTAAAATTAATCATTAATGTTTCTTAACATAAGTTAGAATGAATAATAAGATTTATTTTAAGCGAGATCAACACATATTGGATGATACTTTACTGCCAACAGGTTTTCTCAACCCGAAGAAGCTTTGATTCATTTCTCAATCTTTAAAGAAGACGTAGAGCTTATAAAAAAATATTTCGATAAATACAACAAAGAGACAAAATCACATAAATAATTGACACTGTTATTATTGTTGTTATAGTAAATTCTAATATACTTTTTTAAATTTAGTTATCCCGTACCAAATACTATACATTTGTTGTGAATGGACAACTCTCTTCTATTTTGTAAAAACACTTGTATGAAGGAGTGCGTAAATAAATGTACGTTATTTAACATTTATTTTAGTAATTTCTTACTTCAAAATGTTCCATGTTGGAAAAAATCTGACAAAATTCTGCTGGTAACAACTATTGCACTTCAAAAGTTTCTCAATATCAAGTTCTAAAGAAGCTTTTAGTCCTTTGTACTTAAATGGTGCCTTAGAATCAACAGGCACTGGGCGCATTGACTCGCAAACACAGAATGTCCGACAATTCAATACAATTTGCTGGCTTAATGCAGAATCAGGGAGGTGATAAAGAGAGTAGGGAAGGGCGAATGATCAAAACTTCGAACTGACCGCTACTGGGTTGTGCTGGTCATGGTGCTAGCTCCTAGTATCAACAGAATGAGATTCTAATCATCCTTCTCTTTTTATTCTCTTTTCTTTTTGTTTTCAACGAAAAAGCATTTTTTTCTTTTAATCTTTCTTTTAATCTATCTCTTATTTCTCTCAGATTTCTTGTAATTTTCTTAGCAATCTTCTAAAGATCATGGAATATGTTTTTATAATTACATTTTACTGCATTAACCATAATTCACCTATATAGATTTAACTCTACTGTCGTAATGTTTTTCATTTATACAATTTCTGTTTAAAGATATTGTTATCGTAAGTGGTGGGTTTATGAGTGATCAACAATTAGTGATAGGATGGGTGATAGGATGTCTTATTGGATCGCTAATTATAGGCTATGAGTTACCTGTTATGGATAATGGGCGATGGAGGATAAGGAATCAGCTATGGGTGATGCAGCACAGATTCTAGATCATGGGTTACAGGTATTGGATTTATAGATCGTGGACTTGTTCTCCGAGGAAATAAACTGCAATTCGCGTAAAATAACATTTGTGAGTAATATATTATCCACCATGTTGATAAACTATAGATATTATATAGACCATTTGAAGCCATATAAAAGTAGTATATGAGCTATATGGGACCCCGACATTTTGGCCAAATTCGATTCGTAGAGTATCCTACATAATTTCCACATTAATCTCTTATTATTTTCGTGCTCAATAATATTATTATAATTATTTTATTTATTGCTATTATAATAATAATTCCTATGAAGCTATGATAGTTATCGACCAATATTGCCTATAATTTGTCGGATGAGTAACAACAAACTTTTTTAAAGTTCACGACTATAATGATTTTGTGATTAAAAAAATTTCAAGTTTTAACGCAGCAATCCACAACTATTTCTTGAGGTCAAATTGCTTTAAAATTGACTACTGTCTAATAGTGCGCAATAAGAGCTTGTATCAACTAGATTTCTAAATAGTCCTAAAATACCTTTAGTCAGATCTTTGAACAGATAAGTACAGAATCTCAAGAAAGTTTTACCGACATAAATTTTTGAGCGAAACTTTCAAAGAGTAGTTGAGGATCTATTGGAATTTACCTTCTTTTGACAACCAAATAAATACTTTTGCCGAATTACTGAAAACATTTTTTAAAAGAATATACGCATTTTACATTTATTTAAAATATTTCAATTTTATGGTTATTTATTTGATTAAAGACGAACTATGTGCATTCATTTCTACAACTAGGAAGCTAATTAATAATATGTATATTATTCTTATTACTATAATCACTTACGTTTTTTTATTTATTATAAATTTTAGTACCTAATCTTATAAAAATATAAAGATTGATTATAATGAACTACATTTACTTTACAAAGCCTTACCATTTTGACCAGGGTTTTATCAATATTTTGATCTGAATTTGATCAGTAGAATCAAGAGCATGACGCAGCCTTCATTCCGTTCACGCAATAAAACATTTTTAATTTTATTCTTTATACAATTAAAATGCACTCGTACAAATTAATGCATAAAATAAATACATTTACAGTTATATTTAAATAGGATCGTATTCCAGATCATCAACGTTGTATATATTTATTAATATAATAATCCTCGGAGTAAAACTCTCGATCTCACATAAAACCTCTTTCCCGAGAGAACTTCATTTAGTGAATGACCACTCATACCTTCGTCGCGGTCGACGTCCTTTCCATCAACACCCACAACACTCTCTCATTCTCTCCCATTATCCTCTGGTTTCGCTCTCCGCTAAATGAAGAGAAAGAGAGAGAGAGAGAGAGAGAGAGAGAGAGAGAGAGAAGAGAGAAAGAGCGCCGGAAAACGCGGCGACGCGAGAAAAAAGAGAGAGCGCGCGAAAGCGGGGAAAGGGCTACTACCTACTATCGCACCGCAGCGTGGCCGGGACATCCCGGCAAAAAAGGCCGGAGTCGGAAAAAAGGAGGGAAACACGCTTGCGGTCCGAGTCTCCCCCTGGGGTGGCGCGCGAGGGTGATAAATTGATAGTGGACGGCACGCGCCCTATCCCACCTCCGCCTCGTTTGTCCCGTTAACGCGATTTTTACGTACACATATATACACATGTATATATACGTGTGATGGGCTTCGCGGGACGATATAATACGCGTTAGCTTCATTATGTATTCAGAGGGTCCGAGTAAAGCGAAGAGGCGGAATTATGAGCGAGGTAAACGCGAGGGTCAGCCGCGATGTTTATCTTTCTTTTGATGCCGGGGTAATTAAGGTTAATTGTACGTGTGATGTAATTATCTGTCAAGAGGCTTTTACCCCGCGCGGCCCGCCTGATTTCTCGCCGAATTGAATTTGGCCTGACGCAAGTGAGCAATCGAAATTTTATGACAATCAGATGTGTGTTGCCTGACAAATGGGGAGAGTGAGAAGCTTGAGGTCAGTATGGAAATTAAAGTGAATTTGGAATATTGTGAAGTTTAACGTTAATTGATATATAGGGATACAGTTTTTTTTTATACAAGTAGAAACGTTTGCGTTTCTGAAATTTAACTGGTAACTATAATAAAATAGCGAAATCGTGCCAACTAGTTTAGCCTATTAAGAAAATAAAAATTCCTTAAGTAAGAACAACTTATACTTAAATCAATTGAAAGCGTGCTGTTTTTAAAGTTATTAAACAAAAATGTCTCTATGATAATTTGGTTTTTTCAAACTGAACTAGCTAAATACCTTTTAAAGAAAATTATTTACTAAAAGTTTACTTTATACAAACGATCATTGTTTCTGGCAGAATGAATAATAGCCACGCGAAGAAACGAAATAAAAAGTCGTTAATCGAGTAAGCCGAAAACAACTTTAATCTCTTCGAATCACAGCCCTTAATCTCTCGTAACTTTCAATTCGGCACGCAGCGCCAATATCGGCGCTCGCACATATATACACACGCACTCGAATCTAAATAACAAAACAGCCTACTTTTCATACTCGAAAGTCATCAAATTTTCCCACACTTCAGACGTATAGTGCCTCACGCGTGCACCGTCGCCCCGTAATTTCTCTCTCTATACATGTCGCGCGCGGGCGGACTTATCGAGCGATCAGCATCTCTCACACGCGGCAGCCCCAACGGAAACCATATCCTTCCTTCCCACATTACCACCGCCAGTGACTCGTGTAAATTACGTATTTGTGTGCCGACGAGAAGCCAGCCAGGAGGAGAGGAGGGAGGGGGAGGGCTAATCATAGATTTGAGGCACGAATGTGATTATTGCTGAGGAGTGGGAGGAGGATAGAGGTGCTGCAGAAACAGTAGCACACGACAACGGGTACTTTGGCCGGGCACACGTACGTGGTGCCGTGACTCTGCCGAAAAGATCATTTAATGTCGGATTTTACCTGTTTTGAATAATTGCTGATTGATGTAGCTCTGCTTGGCGGGCTTGCTGGTTATCTGCTATGTAATACAACGCGGTCAATGTCACACGTTGAATTATACGTTTTTTATAAAGAAAATCATTGATAACATGTTACACATTTTTTTTTATTTTATGACAAGTGTATTGAGTAGTTGAATTTTTTACCTTTTCGTTTGTATTTCTTTATTACAAATAATAAAATCGATCAATTGCTGTACGAAATATAATCTGAAAAAATATATTATCAATTACTTGAGTGCAAAATGAATATTTTTACACTGAAATATAATTTATAATAACTTAGAAAATCAAATTAGATCACTTTAGATTTTACTGATATCTTAATTGTACTTTTTCTTTTCAGAATTGAGAAACGTTTGATCTTATCTCAAATAAATATAGTTTTTAATCGTTTTCAAAAGATTTTAAATCAATTGTACATTATTAACACAGTTTAGAAAATAAAAGTAATCTTATAAGAATAAAATGAAAAGGGTAATAAAGACAGAACGAAAAATGAAATAATAATTGCGACAGCTAGTTCAGAGTCCTTGGCAAATTTATCTGTATCATTACGCACGAGCGAAGATATACTTTACTCGGAATATCGCCATATAGCATGGATGCTGGCTGTCCTGCTTAATACCCAACGAGCTATCCTCGTGCGAGCTCCTCGCATGATCACGCGCGCGTGTATATATACATGCTCAACCGTCTTTCCGGCTCATGCCAAAGGATACGAAACCAGCTGGGGGATCGTGTGTGCGACGTTATGTTTTGCCCGCACGCACACGCTGGATATACGATTCCGGCAGATCACGCGAATTAATTACGAGGATGGAGGGGAGGGGGAGAGTCGCAAGCCAGCACTCGGAAATTACTCGATTGCGAGGACGTTCATCGCGGTGCGGATAATTAATTAACCACTCTGAGCTGTTCAGCGGTTAACGCTGATTTTGTATTCTTATATTTTTCCATCTCATTGCGAGTCTTTTTTTCCGAAGATAGCCGTAAAAAATGATATACAATGATACTCATTATTAATAATCGGTAAAAATTCAGTACACGTTTGTTAGCCATATTTGTTTATTTATTTCATATACGGGAAGACAGCCCTTAAGTGATACAATATATATATATATAATAAAATATACATTAATCAATCAAAATTTTCAATAATGAACGGTAAGAGATTTGAGAGAACGTTTGAAAGTAGAAATATTAGAGATTCTCGAGATTCTGTGAGAGAGTAAGTTAAAGAAATTAACGTTTGATTCTATTTATGCTAGAGAAAAAGCCAAAATTTGAAGAACTAACGTCCTCGTGTACGATTCTGTTCGCTCGAAAATTACAAGTAAGCGGCCTAACGGAGAGCAAATTGCTAACATCATTACAGTTGATATAATTATTTAAAATTTTAAAAGCTAGCCAACAATCATGATACTGGTGCAAAGATTTGATCGTCGGTACGTTAAAAAAGACAGCGATATCACTATAATCATGGTTCAATCTACTCATTGGATTAATTGTCTTAAAAGTCAAATATCGTAAAAATTTATGAATAACAGATTCTAATATATTAATTAAAATATTTTTGAATGGAGTTAAAATTTGCGAACAATACAGTAAATTGGGTAAAATTAATGAATAAATAAGTAAATTATCGCGTTAGTATCTTTAAAATCAACACTTGCACCCTTAATTATAAGCCTAACATTTAATCTAGTTATAAAAGAAAAATCTGATATTCACACATCAGAAAATTCGGTCTTTGAAAAATGATTTTGTATTCATAGTTTATACAGAATATTGTACAAAAATGGATGTAGTGGTTTGCTTTTTAGCAATAATTCTTTTCATTAAGTGTTTTTTCTACAATGTTAACAATATGTACACACTAAAACACTCTTGCAGAAGAACAGCTTCCCGTCTTTGACTTGCTGATTTTATACAGTTAAATAAAACTTGCTCGAATTACGCGCTCCATTCAATTGATTAAGAATGATTTACACACTACGACGAATTTCATCTCCTTTATTCTCTATATCCTTGAATTCGGATGTGAGAGAAGATCGCGCAACGTGATTAAGGCCTTTGAGAATTAGATTCAACACGTGTAACAATGGACAAGCACACTGCACCCGGATCACATACACGTCTTGCTCCTTAATGCACTGTACGAAGCATATAACACATTTCCAGGAATACTCTCAGAATTTTGATATTTACTGTTCATCAGTTATTAAACAACATGTGTATAGAGTAACAATTTCAATCGAAGTATACAAACGCTTAAAATAAATTAAAGCAAAACATATAATGACAGTATAATGTATAGAAAAAATGAATATTCCAAATAAATATAAAAAGGTAGATAAAAATGCGAAATAAAAGGAATGCTATTGTTATTGAGTATATACCTGCATATACAGCCTCGACGTAAATCTTCGAAATGCAGATCCCAAGAAAAAGTAAGTTGTGAAAAAGCCGAAAAATCGGGCAACTTTGGCACGACAACGTCATTTACTTTCCATATAATAATGCGTCGAGTTTTCCTCTCTCTCTCACACACATGCGTTCTCTTTCCTCATACTCTCTCTCTCTCTCTCTCTCTCTATTTCTCCCGTGCACTTTCGCTCCCTTCTCACGCTAACGAGGCACGTTCACAAACACCGGAAGTTATATTCCACGCGGTGGTTATTGCATGGGTTTCGAAGCCCCGACCGGTTTGCAGTGCGAGTTACATGCGCGCTGTGCTCTCTCTCTCTCTCTCTCTCTCTCTCCCCGCAGTCGTAGTTTCTACCGAGTGCGGAGAGCGCTGGTGCGAGGTAGTCGCGCTAATTGTAACTACAGTCTCAAGTCGCGCGGCCTGGGCGACGGCAGTCTCGCCGCCGTGGTGTTGACGCAACCGATAAGAAGCGCCAATTCGAAGCGAAGGTCGAGCTTACCCGCCCACGCGCCTCGGGTGTTCCGAACTCGTATACATCGACGTCCGTCGCTGGACCAGGATGGGTCCATGTGAGGTCATGCTTCGTTTTTTCTACTATATATTAGTCACTGTTTGTTACAGCTGTTTTTCAAATTAACAACGGTATTTTTGTTCCATGAGCTGCATATTATATAATAAATTAGTCATGAACAGAAACGTATTTTTCGAAATAAGGTAAAAATTTTGCTAAAATACGCTAAGAACTATTCCACCGCGTACCGAATCGAGGGTAAACCTCTTATACACCCACCGAGAAAAAATAAACAAGGTTATTTCGAGAAAAAAAGAGAACATTTTAATTTCGCTTCCTAAGAAATTCGCGGAAAACGCATTTGCGATAAAAGACACGCGCGTAAAGTGCATCGAGAATGAAAATTATCGCATCGGGAGCCGAGTGAAAAAAAGCGATGAACTTATCAGATCCATTTTAACGACAGCTTTCTCGACCTGCCTTCTTTCATATAAATATGCAGAACCCGGTTCTCTCGAGAAATTGCAAGGGGCCAGTACGGAGAAGAGCGAGGGACGGTGAACGAAAGACATCAGCAGCTGGCGTTTTCTTCCGGGGCCCCCTTGTATCCACATTGAATAAGGTGCGGGAGCTCGCGGATCTTTGCGCATGAATGGCCGGCGCTACTGCGAGTGCACTTTGGCCGTAGGAACGTGAAAAATGCCAGTGAGCAAGTAGTGGCGCAAAAGGGGAGAAAGGGACGCTGCGAAAGGAAAGGGAGAGAGAGAGAGAGAGAGAGAGATTCTTCCTTCATTTTCGCGATGAAGACAAAGATTCCGCCGGAGGAGCGCCAATGGGAGCTGAATATCGGCTAACTAAAGACGTTAATTTATTCGACGGCAAAGGAGCATGAAAAATGTGCGCGAGCGCCGAGAGAGACGCTATATATACGTGCTCCTGCGCCTTGGTGCAAATGGAAAAACGGAGAGAGCGAGGGGAAGAGAGAGAGAGAATCGGAGGAGAAGGCGAAAGAAGATCCGAAGCGCGCAGGGAAAGATGAACGCCCCGAGCATTCCGCGTGTATATAGATATGTATGTACACAGTTGGCGGGTGAAGGAGGAAGAAGGGAGGAGAAGGAGGAGGGTGGATGCGTTATATACACAAGCGTCGAAGGGCCCGCGGCGATTTTTTCCCCGGGCTCTTCGTCTCCGTCTCCTTTGCTCTCTTGGTATCACCTCTCGAAAATATTATAAGGACGGTCCGCGCGTCGACGTCGCGACTTTTCAGGGATTTTTCTAATTAATTACCAGGAGGGAGAGGATATTGATTGGTTCTCGATTTGACTCTTGGAGGTCGCCTCGGGCCACGTGCGATGTGGTTATGAAGTCGGGAATGGCCGTCTAATAACCCGAGAACGTTGATGGTGACGAGTTTGAATTGCACCCCGGGATTAATTTATTTTCATTTTTTTTTCAATTATATTTTTTGTAATTATTTCATCCCAGAATTTCGATTCTACGAATATTTAATGTGTGAACCAAAGTTAGTGTATATTTCTACATTGACACAGTAATGATTATTTTATAATCTGATTTTGAATTACTATATTACTGCTGACCAACTGATTGAAAAAACAAAATAACATACTAATTGTTATTTTCCAGATTAAATAATTAAATGAAATTCTAATAAAAAAGATATTCAAAAGATTCTATTAGCCCTTTCCATTTACGTACTTTAGCGATGTTAGTTTTTTTTTTTTTAATAATTATGCTGTCGATAATAACTGCTACATAATTAACAATCTTTAATAGACTTGTAGTATAAGAAGAAGCACAGCTTATAACCAGATGATTTCCTAGGAAGTACTTCCCAATCTACAATGCAATATGACAATGTAACGGAATGCAACAGTCAGTCCTTAGCACGACGTAAGACAACGTTCTCTCGCCGACGCGGGCAAAACAAAGCCGCCGGTGCAGGCAAAATAATAGAACGACCCTCACTCGAGCATGCGCCCGAATTGTCCCCTCGTATCGCACGCCCGGAACTTTGATCAACTTAAGTAGTCAGTGGAATCGATTGTATAGACTCTCTCTCACTCGCTTTCTAACTCACTCCTTCCCGCCCTCTCACTCTCTCTCTCTCTATCTCGCATTGATTATCCCTCGCGTGGCGCGCGCGAGCGTGTTGTCTCCGCTGAATTTCGACTCGGTCGTCCTCTTCTTCCTCCTCCTCCTCCTCCTCCTCCTCCTTCGGACGAAGACAGAGCAAGTCTAGAGGGTGAAAGGACGACGACGACGACGACGACGCTGCCGCTGCTGCTGCCGCCACCACCACCGCCGCGTGGGATAGGGTAGGGTGGTCAGTAATGTAGTAAGACGAAGGGTTGATTGCCTGCGAGCTCTCGGGAACCAAGGCGAACCTCCTCTATCCTATACATAGATATATCTATATACCACCGCTCGTGTACTGTACACACGTACAGAAAGAGCGAGATAGAGAGAGAGAGAGAGAGAGAGAGAGAGAGAGAGAGCAAGGCCGACGGAGTGAGAACGAGGCAAGTAGAGTACGTGTAAGGGTGGCATCAAGATTGGAGGGCGATATATGCACGTAAGGGACGGCGACGGCGGTCGCGCGGCGAAGGGAAAAGCTAAGGGCAAGTTGCGGTTCCTGCGACGAAAGATAGGGTTGTGTCTCTCGACTCCTCGCTCTTCCCTCTTCCCTCTCCCCGCTGCTCTCGCCTCAGCGCTAGTCCGTCCTTTAAAGTCCAGCCAGCACGGGCTAGTGGACCGTTCTTGCACTCTAGTCGTGTTATATCTATATACATATATACGAACAGCAAGGCTTATTCCTTACCCGGTAATCGGATGCTCGCGCGCAAGATGCTTTCTTGCTTGCCTGCGCGTCTGCCGTAGAAGCACTCACACTCGTGACGCCGAAGCTTTTCTTTCATATATATATACGCGTGACAATATAACGGTCGAAATTGTACGAAAAGTTCGTATTGCCGAAGAGTAGCGTCGCCTCGGCCTTGAGTAACTACATCGCTGAGATCAAAGATCCGCAAGCGCGGAAGATGAAACTCGGCGTAAATCTTTCGGCGACGCGAGGGTGCGTGAGACAGAGGAGAAGAAGAGAGTCGAGATTTTAGCTGCGATTGCGCGTTGAACGAAACTTTTGCTTTCGGGATGTGTTTATGTAAAATTAAATTTCGCAGTGCAAGAGAGGGTGAAAGAGAGAGAGAGAGAGAGAGAGCGAGAGCGAGAAGAGCAGAAGATGTTTATTGTTTTCCCCCTGCTTGGCGGTTGCGGCAGTATAAAGGTACACTCGTAAAGAGTGGAACGCGCAAGTTTCATTTAATAAATATGGCGCGTGATGAAGATTGAAATATAGCGAAAACTATTTTAATTGCCGTTTTCTTTTCATTAATTTAGCCTAAACACTGTTATTAATATGGCTATCTATTTTCATAATATAGAGAGTTATGCAATATTATTTTTTAGTGTTGTTCGGCTAACGAAAAATTTAACTAAATATTTTATTAACCATGCAAATTATAATGAATTTCAATACTATACTTATGTGCTGACATCATTTATTTTATGTGCAAAAGTCGTGCTATACGATTTAGTGAGTATACGCATGACTCATCTAGTATGTATGCTCGGTTAACATAATCGTGAACGCTGATATTATCGATAGTACAGCGCGTGGTACGTCTAACAACTAACAAGAGAAAAGCCTTACAGTCTCTCGTATTATGCATCGTGCCATTTCTTCTTTGTACACATGATGATTTGTTCTCGAAGATTTTACAAAGGGAAGATAAGAAAATCCACTATAGATGTATTGTCAAATATATAAAAGAAGAAAAATATGAGTATACTGTGATAATTTAATATAAGTTTAAGTGATATTACCGATGGGATGTAAAAAATACACTTTTAATTATTCAACTAATTTTCTAGATATATTTACCTAAATCATTCATTTATATGTCACTGTGATACATATAAGACATATGAACATTGTGCCAACATCACCAAAGCGAATCAGGCTAGCCACGTATGGGTACCTGCACACCCGGCTCGTAACTCTTTTTTCCTAGTCAAGTCAACGGACACAAAAGGTTGATTTATGAAAAACACGGGGCCGAGCCTCGACGATTAATGAAATGCATGTCGCGCTCGCGCACCTTTCAAGCTTCACCCTCTCTCGCGCGGGCGCGTGTGGCAGTTTCTCGTGCGAGCCAACACTTTCTCCGGTGCGCCAGAAAAAGATTACGAATGTAATCTCACGTCGACCGTCAGTCAAATTCAAATATGCATGCACGTGTACCCTGCTTTGTGTGCCTCGAGTATGTAATATCAGCGAACGGGCAACTTGCCTTTGAAATTATTGAACTTTCTCACGATGTGGACGCGTGCGAAGTGCACGAACCAAGAGCCGATGCTAAGCGGTATCACTGATGCAGTATACAAATAATCAGTGGATAAGGTTGAGTTTGGTCGGACAATGTATTAGTATGGATTATTTTGGTGTACCTCTATACTAATATTTTAATTAATGCAAGTGATGATAGTCATTAGCTTTGAAATTAACGGTATGATTAAGTAGAAAACTAATAGTTTAGTCAGGCGTGCTTACAAACTGTTTCAAGTAAAATCTCTGCACGTAATGATTCAGATAGTAAAAAATATATCAGTTTTTGTAGCTTCGTTTAATATAGTTTATGCAAAAATTAAATTAATTAGCATTTATCGCAACAAAGCCGATGCCACGGTCTGATAGTAATCGGAGTTACGAGGACCGGTGAAGTGTCGTCCGAATGCCGCGCGATTATTAGAAACCCATGAAACTGAACAGCCGAGTGACGAACACTTTTCCATATCACACCCATAAAATTCCCTTCTATCAACTGTTCGTGAAATAAAATTTTATAGTTGTGGTATAAAAATAGTTAATTATAAACGAGTAAAGGAAAATCTAAAAATCAATGTTTCTACAATTTCAGCAAATACACAATCCACCAATACATTCAATCATTAATCATTTAACTTATTTTCTCCCCATCACGACTACAAGTTATATTCGCACGCTCAAAGACATTCAACTCTCACTTCACTCCTACTTAACTCCCGCTGATATCTCGCTCGCTCTTTTCCCCGTACGGCTGAAATACCCCAGCCAAACTTCTCCTCACAATCGGCCACCACACCAGCTCATAAAAAAAAAATGAAAAACAATTAAACCAACGCTCGTAGCACGAAAACGGAGGAGAAAGGGGATCCCAAAGTGCACGCTCGGCGTATGGGTCTTTTACGGCATCGTTTACGGCCCCTTAGTAAATCAGAATTCCTGAGAGCCGTGTGCGCGCGAGATTCGCCGGCATCGCGCGCGCAGCCGGAATCTCCCTCTCTCTCTCTCTCTCTCTCCCCTCGGCGTTGATGACACCCGTTAAATCGACAGCATCGAGCGCTAGCTGCTAAGCGAAGGACCAGCCGGGCACTTATATGCGTGCATGCTGCTGCTGCTGCTGCTGCTGCTTCTGCTACCGACCAGTTATGCGCGCTTGCGCTCGCCTACGCCCCCGGGGATATCGCGTCCGTCTTGATGGCTCGCCCGCTAGCAGCCTGCAGCGTCTTCGACGACGACATTGTTTCGAAGAAGCTACGGCAGGAGCAGCAGGCGTTCTTGTAGTAACGCGAAGATTTTCCGAGCGTGCATACTCGTATTACACAGGTGCGCGCACAGGCGCACAATGCGCGCCGATGGTATACACGTCCGCGGTACGCGCAGGGGCTTTCGTTATGGTGTATAAGCTTGCGAAATAGTCTACTGGACAGTGATGTGCCTGGCATGTTCGTATAACGCGCTGCTTGCGAGCTAGAACAATAAAAGTATTCTTGTTTTGCGACTTAAATAAATACCGCGAGTCGTTTGGGTCTCTTCGTGGGGTAGAAATAAAAAATCTTGGCTCTATAAAGAAAGAATTACAATGAAATGATATTATAGTAATATAGTAGCTTATGATTAAAACGTGTTTAGTTATCGCTTACGGTTGAGAGAGTAAATACGATACTGTAAAATCATCAGTCTGGAATGTACTTACAACAATAACACCCTCCATTATTATTGTATACTTGTTGAAATTCATTAATAATATTAGTGAATTAATAATATTTATGACGCTTGATAGAAAAATTTCAAACAATTTATGTAGCTTATCAATAAAAGGCATTCCTCTCAAATATGTCAATACTCAATTATCAGTTAAGAATGTAAATTACGAAATAGTTTTTATCAAAACTATAAGCTATCGAATCAATGAATCATATTAAAAAGGCTATAGGTAATCCAATTAAGTTAATGTCGGGTTCACGCGCGCGTAGCCGCACACACACACACACACACACACACACACACACAGACGGACCGAAAACCAAGTACACATATATATCCAGGCACAATCTGTTTCATTCGAGCCCACACAGCAGCGGCGGGTTCAAGTCGGCAGCGGGAGCTCGATTCCGAAATCCCGCTTTAGCTCCTCGGCACGCACACACACACGCGGAGGACTACAATAATTACCGTACGTACCGAGGCGGCAGCGGCGGCAGTGGCGGAGGAGGCCAGAGAACTTAGGAGAATCGAAGGAGAGAGAGAGAGAGAGAGAGAGAGAGAGAGCGCCAGTAGCACGCTGCCTCGAGAACTCGCTAAAGGAAAGACGCAGGACGGGGAGGAAGGGAAGCAAGCCAACGGCCGCCGCTGCGAAAGGGGTGAATTTGACTTGGCCAGCAATCGATATAATACGCACACGCGTGTGTCTTGTTATATACGGGGACACAGAGAAAAGCCCTCGCACACATATATACACACAAGACGGACGTTTACATAAGTGAGGCTCCTTCGGCCGTGGTCCGCTCCCCTGCCGAGGCGCCGGACGGAGGCAAAAGAACGAGCGAGAGAGAGAGAGAGAGAGAGAGAAAGAGAGAGAGAGAGAGAGAGAGAGAGAGAGAGAGAGAGAGAGAGAGAG
>JAYJLV010000011.1:17059532-17075941 GCA_036873485.1 Torymus texanus
AGAGAGAGAGAGAGAGAGAGAGAGAGAGAGAGAGAGAGAGAGAGAGAGAGAGAGAGAGAGAGAGAGAGAGAGGAAACTACCGGGCCACCCTCTCACTCGCTCTTATTCCTTGAGAGAAGCGCCCCTAATTTGCATTCCCCTTAGCCGGAGCTCCCACCACCACGTTCTCTCTCTCTCTCTCCTCTTTACAAGAAGCGCTATACCGCCGCCGCTGGCTGCCGGCCCGTTGTGTGTCCGTCTTGAGAGAATAAGGAGAAGGAGCTCTCTCTCTCCGTGAGCGGCCGCTACCGCCGCACCGCGCGCCTGACGCCACGTATCAGCGTCCAGCGCGGTCGCGACGGTGCTTGCATACGCGCCAGGCGCCCCGAGGCTCGCTCTCTCTCTCTCTCTCTCTACGCCGCCTCGTGTATTTATGGCCCGAGATGCGGAGATGTGCTGACCAAGGGAACTGGGCGCTTGATGCTTTTTTGGACCCTCCAAGCCATGAATTACGGATTAATCGGGCGCGCGCACTCTCGCTGCTTATTTGCTTTTAATATTCCTTGATTAATAGCTCGGATTTGTACAGAGCGGTTCTCTAGCTTCGTTAGACGTCTTATTGTGGGATCGGTGTTCAACTCGACAACATTCTTAGTCAATCTTAATAATAATAATAATATGGTATTATTTTGATACGGATATAGTATAGAACTATTAAGTTCAAAAAGTTTACGTATTTAATTATATAGTTAATTAATAATAATCGTCTTCAGCGAATCAAGTTTATGAATAATTAACTTAACGTATCTTAACATGCCATTGTATTGTTTTATCAAAATAATGTACTGATAAACTCATTAGCTAAAATAGAATACAGGATTTCAATGCAACGACAATTAATTTCCCGCATTAAAGCGCGTTTATGTGATCGAAAGACAGCTCGTGTTTATTTATATGCGTCTGAATTAACCAATTCGTGGTGAAGAAAATAACCTCTGAATACACTTTGAATTTCCCTGACAATACAACCAGCATATATTAGAATGGAAGAAATGCTACAAGAATGGACTTCAAAATAACCAATAACACATTTCATTTTCTTTTAAAGAGTTATAACCATAAAATGCATAGTATACTTTTCGGCACTTTATATACACATGACACCAATAAGAAAAAATATTTTAATTATTATTTGTACACTTATATGTACAATCGATAAAATCACGAGAAGTATGTAAGCAATTATCAGCAAATATATATCTATCTGTATAGAACGCAAGCCGTCGGTATATAATTGCTTTCGACTTTGAAGCTGTGCACGCGTACGAGTGCTCAAAATATGCGCAGGACGACGCCTCGCATAATTCCCGATTAAGCGCGCGGCAAAGGAGCGACGGCCCAGGCTCCCGCGTGAACAATGCGAGTGCGTATAGTATCCTTACCCCCTCGTCGTATGTCCCTCTAACCCCGCGATAATACACATGCACGGCTGTGACACTTTGCAGCACGTATAGTAAAAGCGCTGTACACTATAGTAGTTCAACTTCTATACATAAGCGCGCTTATGTATATGTATACAGACGTATAATATAACTATAGCGGTCCTAACGCCCCTGCGAGAGCGCATCGCATCGGCCCCCCGACCGAGACGCGTGTGGCGTATAAGACGCGCGCAGAGCATAGCTAGCCGTCGTAAGGGTTACGCGAGCATCACTCATCAGCGTCGGCCATATTGCCACCCCCTCGGTCCCCGAGACACACAGATAGAGTGAGAGAGAGCCCTGATAATTCCCCACTCCCAGTCGAGCGTCGTTTCTCCATCTCCTTCTTTCCTTTCCTGCTCCTTCTCTCTCCGTCTTTTTAACCGATAGGAGCGCGCCTGTGTCTTAGTCTCATGCCCGCTTTCTTCTCCTTTTCTCTCCCTTCTTCTGGCGAGCCGTGCGCGCTCTCGCCCGCCTCTCCGTCTTCTTCTTATTTGAACCCCCGCCAGAGCCCGGGCTGCTTAATGAGAACCTCCACGCCACCCCCTTTACCGCTGGAACTTTCTTTCTCCCTCTCCCTCTCTATCTCTATCTCTCTTTTGCTCTCGCCTTCTTCGTCCGACTCGCGGTGTAAAAAGGCGTCCCGAAAAGGGGAGAATCCTTCCTTCTCTCTCTCTCTCGCTCTCGCTCACTCCGAAGCGCCTTCCGCATCACCCTTCTTTTTCTCCCTTTTCGCGGCGTCTCTGTCCTTCTTCATTTGCGTCTTTCGCACTCTTAGCTAGGCAACTGAGAGAAAGCGCGGGCGGGTATAAGAGTTAAGAGCGCGCGAGGGAGAGTAAGAGAGACGGAGTCGTCGTCGTCGTCGACGTCGTCGTGAGGGGAGGAAAAAGGGGGAGAAGACGAGGAGCGCGCGCGCGCGAGTACTAGCGTCCCACCACATACGCGAGACATTTTAGACTTTTACGGTATTGATTAGCGAAAAATTAACATCCCGCGCTCAGCGGCGGCAGCGACGTCTCCCCCCCTGCGCGAATCCTCCCCTCGTACGGCGGCGACGGCGGCTCCTTCCGGCGACTCCTTGCGAAGGTGGGGGAGGCCTGCGTGAAAGCATTAAAGCGCGACCCCATGCAAGGAGTTTATACAGCCCTATACTGCCGCGCTCTATATACACGTGCCTTACTTTATTTTATGGGCTCTATGTGTTCGTGTGTCGAAGAATTCAATCAATCGAGTGTAAAGGGAAATATTATAAATTTTAAACATTTTTCACAGATTATTAGAACCTTTATTATACTTGTAATCAAATATATACAAAATCAACTCATTTTTCATGTTATATGTAGTTGGACAAATATTATTAATCAATTAAGAAAAGAATGTTAATTATTTTTCAAACGTTCTTACATATCATTGTGTCGTATATGAAAATTGAAAGAGATTGAAAAACAAACGATAATAGTAATTCTTAGTTACTTTATTTCGTTTTCCATTTATCAAACGTCCACTTGATCTGTTTCTGTTCCACTCTTTGGCTTTATATATGCAAAATGATAAGTTTGACTCGTGTATACGATAAGTAGGATCGGCGGATTTTCGAGTACGAATCGCCCTTGAACGAGACAATCTCTGAGCGTCATTGAAAGTTCTGGGAAAAGAATGTTTTTACAGTGCACTCATAAAAATCGGATTTCTAGTCAAACGGATGAATCCTCTTAACTAAATTCTACTTCGCTGTAGAAGAAAACAGTTGATATTTAGAATGTTGATATGTAGTTGTAGAAAGTTGATATGTTGATATGTAGTTGATATGTAGAATGAAACATGATAAAAATGCTATAAATAAAGGAAGTCATCTGAAACTTATATGAATTCAGCTATCTTGTTAAAATTTTTATTTTTCTTAGAATATTATTAGTATTTTGCAGGAAATGTTATTTTCCTCTTAAAGGTAGATGAAAAATACTTTCACTAAAAGAAATATATTTTAGATTATTTTCTGCTTAACTCTAAACCATTTCTGCTCGTTGCTAAATAAGAAGAAATTCTTCTACAGCCAAGCAGATTACTTTTAAACGTAAATACCGTTTTTGTGCGCGTGGGGTGAATTGGCGCGAATTGTATTTCTGTATTTTGTGTGAATAAAAAACGATAATATCTTGTATTGAATACGCACTTAAATTTATATATTTGAAAAACACGGAAAAGTTGTCGTATCATTTAATTCAATATTTAGGTACGTTTGTTTTTATATTCTGATCAACGGTAGGTTTTTATTACAAAATAAATGTTTAAATTATCATTGACCAAACATCGAAAATTAAAGTGTTATCTGTGATTCATTATCCAACACGTGATTCATTATTCATTTCACGTGTAACCATTGACATATGTATATATGTGTAATAAAAAAATTTCCACAACACACTATAAGAATTGCTAGTTGATTACGGTAAGATCATAATCTGAGTCTAACGTTAATAGGTTTCAGCATATCAAGGTACCTATTTTTTTATTACAACCCCTGATATGGAAACACAATGAAAAGCTTAGATTAAGCTAATCAATTTTGATGTGTTGTGGAACATGTTTTTTAGATTGCATTTAAAAATATTCTTATTTTTACGTAAGATTTTAGTCTTTCATTACCTAATTCATTATCATAAAACATCCATTGGATATATAATCAATGCGTTATTAATTATCTAGTAATCAGAGCTGATATTACTTTAGATTTTGCATTTCAAGTAGAGTAAATTGATTAATGATCGTGCACGATTTGTAAGATTGTGTTAAAACATTGAATTGTACAGTTCCCCACGATCGACGTGGCTACTGGCAAATTATTAGATCCCGAAGAGAAAGAGAAAGAGGAAGAGAGAAGGGGGAGAGAGAGAGAACAAGGGGTCATTATGATTACGTGTAGGTAAGCGAGTCGGTTATTCGACTGTGCTAACCATCGATTACCCCTCCGAACCAATTAGGGGCCCAAGTCGTTATATGTAAATGTAATTTGCGGTGAGTCTTTTTGATTAGTAGTATCTCTTAACATCTCGCATAAGGAATGAGCTACATTTGAGGCCAAAGTTAAATTCAAGTTCTGAACTGGCGATTAAACTAATGTCGCTATTTATTAAACAAACTTACCTTGTTGCTGTTCGTCATATCACCGGTAATCGTGCCACACTGAAGCAAAGCACAATTAAAAGTTATTTTTCAACATCACTCTTACAATAACATTATTGCTGCTTTATCAAGACTTTATTGATTAAAAAAATGCGAAGATCATGCGTCACGGAAGATGTTTCAGTTATGACTAGAACTAGTAGGTGATTTTAAGATCTGCGTTTTAAATGACGGTTTTGCAGCGAAGAGTATTTTTCTCACGAAATAACATTGTAATAAGTTTGATCCACGGATAATAAGGATCTATCGGAGCTAGAAGGAGCAAAGTATAACAAGATGTAAATTTTATGCTACTCCACGAGGTCTCGAAATCCAACGCGAGCTGTTCCAACGCGCGCTAAGAACCGATGAACGAAGTACAAAACATGAGGTCAACAGGCATGGGTACTGAAAACCATACTCCTACGGTGAGTATTACACACGGAACGTATCCGCTAAAATCGTTTAACATACACGGAGAGAAATTCTCTAGTAAATTTTACAAGATACTATTGTAATTCTCTCACAGACTGCTCATCTGACAAACTTTACAATGTACTATTGTAATTTTGTGCAGGGAACCTACAAATTTTTCTAAGAAACCTATGAATTTTTCTAAGAAACATATGATTTTTTTTAAGGAACCTATAAATTTTTCTAAAAAATTCTTGTAAAAATTCCAATATGGGCAGTCTGTGAGAGAATTACAATAGTACCTTGTAAAATTTACTAGAGAATTTCTCTCCGTGTACTAGTGATAGAAGTATATATTATTCCATAATTATGGAATAAAAATTTTTAATTTACAATAAAAAAATGAAAAACTGCTTTCTCATATCGACAAGTATCGATCACCTTCTACAGTCGCAAAATGAAATTTCACTATATTCAAAAAAGTTCCATATGCAGCCTCTCATCATCAAGCAGCCATAATCCTTCCTTTTCACCGGCGCAATATAATCTACCACGAGGAAGACAACAAGGCGAAAAAGAAGCACATCGCCGACAAACAGTGACAACGATGACGATGTCTATACATCTCCTCGGGTCCAAGCTCTACAAGACGAAGAAAAGCCTGCGGACGTTGATCGAGCCTTTGCCTCACTCCCCCGGCTCGCGCTCTCGTATACATACGCATGAAGCGGCTGGGGTACACACAGGGAGCATGAGGTAAGGGGGAGGTTTGGCGATCTTCGTCCGCGCGCGCGAGTCTTAGCTCGACGGGGTGGTGGTAGCTTGCTGAATGGCGAGGGGTAGTAAATGAGAGAGAGAGAGAGAGAGAGAAAGAGAGAGAGAGGGTTAAAGGTGTCCCTCTTGCACTGCAGCCGGCAGCTGCGTCGTCAGCGCGCTCTACCCCCCTTCTCGCTGCACAGTCGGTTGCGAAGAGTGGGGGTCGAGATGGGCCGAGCTAAGACGAGGCGCGTAATGACGCCCTGAATCAATATGTGGAGGCCACTGAGATATGCATACGAACTAAGACAACCGCTGCCGTTGCCGCGCGAGCCCGCTGGTAAGCTTTTCTCTCCTTATATACCAGCGCGCGCGCCTCTTCTTCCTCTCTCTCTCTCTCTCTCTCTCTCTCTCTCTCCCTCTTGCTCTACCTCCTCGCACACGGCGCGGTGAAAGGGTGAGTTTTCTCTGCTGCTCGCGGGAAGAGAGAGCGAGGAAGAAAAGAGCGAGGGGTGGGGAGAAATTAAAGACGAGGCAGGCACAAAAATAACGACCGGCGAGCGCGCGGACCCCTCTACTGCCTCTTTTTACCCCTCCGCCACCTCCTCCACCTCTTCCTCCCCCTCCTCCTCCTTCTTCCTCATCGCCGAGCAGTAGCAGCAGCAGCCAGCAGCCCCTCAGCCATTCCACTCCCTTGGTTTCTCGGGCGCGTACACGTCGAGCTTTTACTCTGCTGCTCGCTCTCTGTACGCGCGCGTTCGTTTTCTCTCTTACTCTTTCTCTCTCTCTCTCTCTCTCTCTCTCTAGCGCGCTCTCTTTTAAGAAGCGAGTTGAGGGAAGCGAGGGAAATGAGCGTGCGAGCGAGAAAGAGAGAGGAGACGTAGCCGAGATATGGCATAATCTTCTACACGTCGTAAAACCGGAGGGTAAAAACTGTAAGAGCGAATCGGATT
This sequence comes from Torymus texanus, assembly GCA_036873485.1. Classification (NCBI taxonomy): domain Eukaryota; kingdom Metazoa; phylum Arthropoda; class Insecta; order Hymenoptera; family Torymidae; genus Torymus; species Torymus texanus. The sequence continues at coordinate 17,066,278 of JAYJLV010000011.1, forward strand.
TTGCAGGAAGAAGGAGAGAGAGAGAGAGAGAGAGAGAGAGAGAGAGCTGGCCCTACGTGCGTATATACGGTAATATCTCGAGGCGAATGAATATTGTATACGCGTACGTAATTGGAGAGTCTGTGCGAGCTTGCGCGCTGCCAGAGACAGAGCAGTGGCATGAGGGACAGAGGTTGAGGCCGATTCAAACCTCATTCGGTCATATATTTCACTTCTTTTTTTAATTCAAAGCAATTTCGGCTCGTGCCTGCCCTCTCCACGAGTGTATAATCGCCACAGGTTTATTTACTACTGATGAAGAAAAGGGGGTACTTACCTGTGTGACCAGCCAAAAAAAATGGATAAATGATATTTCGGAACCCAGACGTTATGTTTCTGTACCTATAAATATTTATAAAAATTAAATCATAATTGTATTTTAAACCTATCTTTAATATATTTTATAAATTAAACTTACAGTATAGAATTACGTTAAATTGGAAGAAGCAAACTGCGTATATATCATACCAAGTTGGAGTGAAGTATATTGTTATTCTTATAATTCTTATTTTTATAATCTATTGTTTATTTTATAAATTAAAGCAATCAGAAATTGTTCTGGAGTAATATTGAGATAATAACGTACAAAGTATTATATATATATATATATAATACCTTTGAGTTAGTAGACTGGAGTACTTTAATTTTATTTGTCTGTGTTCTAGTATATACAAAAAATTTTTAATTCAACATAAAATTTTTCAGAGGGTAAAATTTTATTGCCAAAATATCATTACAGTTCAAAATGTTTTTAGATGTATTTGAAAATATTATCGTTTTGAAAATGACAGTTCGACTCTTGATGTCCTATTTATGTAGTATATATCTGTATTAACTATATAGCACTATGTAGTATTTAACATAACATTCCAATAATCATTCATTACAAGATCTATCTATATTATATTTACTAATTGATATATGTGTATGTGTGTGTAGTACGTGCATGGTGTACGCGTGTGCATGTTCTCTAAAATAGAAATGTCTATTATATCAAACTAGCTACATTAAACGCGCTTCGCGCGTACTATATGTTTATTTATTTATTTTTTTGAGATTATGATCATGTTCATGTTATCTTCAATCTAAAAGTTCGTTTAAATGAGTTTAAATTATACGATGATTTTTATACATAAAATAATGAAATTTTTCTCATATTAGGTACTACTATTTTAATTATTCAGTTGTAAATATTGAACTCAAGAATTCAATCTTGAAAATTCAAACACATTCGATTTTTGCGCCTATTCTATATATAAACCAATCAAATGAGTCAACAAGAACCAATTAAAACAGTCTTAAGTATTGCGATGACAGATTTCATCGATCACTTTTTTAAAAGAGGCTTAATTTGCATGTATGATGAAATTTTTTACTAAGATCCTCATTTAAATTAAGGAGTGCGGGAGTGCTCCGAAGGCAAGTATAAAATAATAATATACACGAAAAATCAACTCTCTGTCGCATACATGAATGCAGATATAGAAAAAACAGCAACGACCTAATCCGAGTATGATAAATGTAAATTGCATCACAATATGCTTTACGATAATATACATTGAATGAAAAAAAACACTCAATTCTGAACAGAATATAAGCTGATGTGGTGTGCAGCAGGTCTAGATGCTGGAGTAATTCAAGCTAAAATATTAACATAATGTCAAGTATTCCAAATTTTGCTTGATTTCTGCCACTATAATCATAAAGTTCATTCTATACGAAATATTCCATATCAAAGTAATGAAGCGATCATTATTAAAATTTTCATTAGATTTAACTATTATGTTGTGTTAATGTAAATGTAATGAAAATTACAATATGATGGATCTATTATTTCTACTACATGTTATACGTAGTATGCAATTTCCACTTTATTGACATTTAAATACTGCATTGTAGATGAAAAATTACATTATATCGTGATTTTCAGTTAAAATTTTATTATGTGACCATAGTGTGTTATATTAAAAATAGCGACATCGTTATAGTTGATTCGAAATTAAAAGTATCCTCATGAGTACACAATGTACAGAACAGCGAAGCCGAAAAGCGTGTCGTGCGCGAACGATGTAATGATTGCTGGACGAGAGCGTCACTCATGAGGCGCTCGAGCCGAGCGTGGAAAAAAAGAGGCGAGAAGAGTATCTCTCGCGCCTGCGGGAACGGCCTCGTTACGAAATAGTCGCGCGCACAGGCGCATGATGATGAGGCATTGTTTGGATTTTCCATGACACTTTCTTCGTCGCGGCTCTTTCAAATTTTTCGGAAGACTGTTCACGCCCACTGTGTCTACCTCTCTCTTCCCTCGTTCGCACCTATATACATATTGTAGACGATGCTGCGCTCGACTCGCGGCAATGCTTACACTGCGTTTTTGTGACAGGCAGCGGTTATTTTAATGAATATTATAATTTCATTCTGTAACTCAATGTAACATCTATTTTTATAAATACAATGTTACTTTATGTTCCTTACTCCGATCTATGCATCACATTCTCACTTTTAACAAATGCTAATGGAATACTTAGAAAAAGAAATCACCTGAGAAAAATTGAAGCTTATTCAGTTGATCTATTTAATAGATTTATTTACTAGATGAAGAATTGTATTTTCTATAGAAGATAATTTTGTAGTATAGTGAGCTTGTGTTATGAGAATCTTTTAAAATTAACTAATATTTCGTCACACGCCCTGTGCAGAGCTCCATTTTTTTTTATATGTTATACATGGAAAAAAATTGCGCGCAACACGTGAGCTCCGTTTATTTTGACTAAACTTATAGTACCTATCTTCCTAATCAACCATTTATTCTACCAGCAAGTTTCTTCTGTCAAATAACATATAGTAACATATGACTATTTAAATAATATTTATTTCCGAAGAAGGGAATTGGAAAAACACGAATATGTTTGTTTGAGAAACTTATGCCGTCTTGGCTTTGCTTAGTAATCAATAATTTTTAATCAATCTATCGATAACTGAGATGACTTGAGTTTAAAAAAACACAGATCATTAATTGCCATGTCAAGGAAATAAAGACGAACTCATACGCAATGAAACTTTCTGTTCCTGTTGAATGTTTCAAAAAGAGAAAAGAACGCAAAAAATGTACATAGGTATGAGAAGAAGGGATTGATAATTAATTATAAACTTATTGACAAACGTATATTTAAATTTTTATTAATTTGTGCTTATCAATCGTAATATTTTGTATTTAACTATATTAACAACAAGTAAAAGACAGAAATCTAAAAAAGACAATAGACACTAATAATATTATTTTTACGATTATAGATATTTGGAAAACAATCTGTTATTTAATCAACATCCGAAAGAATTTTTATAATCAAGTATTTTAAAATTAATGGTATGATATTTGTTGCATTACGTAATTTGTTCATTCTTTGTAGATTTCGCGTCAATCATTTCAGAAAATTTTGATATTTTTAAATTTCAAAAAAAAGGAAAACTTATTTCTATATTTTCATTTTTTATTTCTACATTTTTTCTAGGCAGAAAATTTTATATATATGTTATGGAGTTATTTTTCAATATTTAAAAGACTAAATTATAGGTTTATAAGTTAGTTATAAAAGAATGTTAAAACGTAGTATCGTTACAATATTTTTTAAGTTTTAGAAATTTATATTCATGGAAAACAAAATTACATTACAAATATTTTCTTTATGAGATATTTCAATACGAATACATATTTTCTATTTCGATTATATAGAAGGTGGCGCCATCTTTCCAACGAATCTTATACTTTCATGATACTTGTAAGTTTGAATTTTCAACTGGTAAAGTGGAAGTAATCAATAAATTTTTATTATTAAAAAGTATTACAAACAAACCTCTTTTTAAATGGTCATAGAAAATAATAACAAAATAAATATTTTGATAAATTAAAATATTAGTTATGCTTATATTAAATAAATAACGCAATTCATTAATGCAAATATAAAATAACTAACATTTCTTATTTAAAATCTAATTATTAATAATAATATAGCCACAATATTGTCTTTGTTTATCATCATCTTTTAGAATATTGAATTTATTTCTACATTCTGAAGGCATTTATTGGTTAGCTGGTAATGGATAGGTATAACAAAGTTGTTCACCTCAACTCCCTACTTTTTACCCACAACATTATAGATTAAAAAAATAACTTTTGGAGTAGAATTGGAGAATATAAAAATCTATGAAAAGAAAATTTTCAACTAAATCCATGAATAATTACAATACCTTTTATTGGTTTTACAACTAATCTCAGTTGAAATTTAAATTTTATTAATATTTTATTTATATGATATATATACAATTTTCTATATCGAATTTTCTATATTTATATTGAAATGTTAAAGAAATTACTCACTTTAAATTTATTATATCACTTCATACATTGGTGGCAATCGAAACCATTCTATAGCTAATAAATGACCATTTTTAATAGTACTGGCTATAAAATGGGAACTTCTCTTATCTAGTTTCTAGCTCCCGATGAACCGCTTTTCTTGCCATTATTTGGTCATTTAATGGATTGAAAAATAGACCGAATTTTTCGAAGACAAGCACAAGCTTGTTCTTCAGTATTTTAAAGGTATTAAAACGAATCAGTTTCTTTAGTCTGAAAATGGCTAGCAGAAGACTTGCTATTATGACAAGGAGTGAGAGAGACATAATCAGATGGAGAAATAAAAGATTGGCTGAATTATTCATAGAATGAGTAGACAAAATGATTTATTAGTTAATATTATTTATTTATATTTGGTGGCGGTGCTATCCAATGACCTTTAAAATGTTCTTTCATCAAAGATAAAATTAGTAAGTAAATCAAATACGAATATTTTATTATTACGTCAATCTAAGAAATAGACATACAATGGGAGAAAAATCGTTTCATCCATGCGATTAATTAACTTTGTATAACTAAATCGTATTGTTTTAATTATTCTGAAAAGTTATAAAATCTTCATAAGATACACGTGTCCTTAAAACTACTTATAGTACAGCAATTTCTAAGAAAAGTAAATGGTTGATCTTATAATTGCGAGTATTCGATAATATAACGTTACATCTTGCATATTTAGTGAATCCTGTAATTTCTGTATGTCCGGCCATTTCTAAAAGTCACAGTCATGCCGGATATTTGGGTAATATCTGAGTTCATATGGAAGATTACCAATTATTTGACAATTGCTTTTCCAAAGAAAAAGAGGAGCAGCCTTGAGAATCGTGTGTGATGGTTAGTTCTATAAATAACTACCGTTCTATACATAGATAATAACCTAGTTTTATATATTAAAGTTTATCATTTACAATAACAGATGAATTATTTGTAATGAATTACATTCACGATAGTAAAGTTAGTTCCGTCTAAATCATTTTAATGTTTTTAATTAACATTATCTCATTATCTTCTCAAACGAAAAAAAAATTAAATAATTAAAATTAATAAATAAAACCTTGGTGATAATAAGACCTAAATTACAGTTTAATTTTGGTTATTAGCTGGTAAAAACTAATAAAATAGTTAAAATAACTGAGTTATGGCAACAATTTGACTGATTTACATTACTGATGTTGAACACATGGTAAATACTTATCAGCTAGTAATAGTATGCAACCATTTTTTTCCGTGCATAAAGTAATCAACTTGAATAGAAAAAATTTGATCTTTTAACAGTGATAGCTGTCAAATTTAGCTACCAAAACTTATATAATCTTTTTATTAAGACAAATAATTATAAAAATTATTGATCGTAAAATAATGTTTGCAAGACTCGATGTAGCCATGCAAGCACATACGCGAATTCGGACATGCGCCTCCCAAAAGAAGGCATGCAACGTCTTTCATTTCAGAAACGAGAGCAGCGAGCAGAAAGCATACACGCGCGTGTCCTTCAGAAACCCGTCGCACAGCTGGCGAGAGGGATCGCGGAATTTCTGGTCCAGCGCGCGCGAAAACGATGCATTTGCCCGCGCAAACCCTGGAGTACAGCGTGCGTGCATACGCAACGGTATTACAATTGCAACGCGCGGCTGACCGACATGTGTGCACAAACGCGTCGGCGCAAACTAAAGGCCGCGGCATTACCTACCTGCTGTTGCCGCGTGCTAGGTAGCGGCGATTTCGATGCCTGGCGTGGGAAGAAGATACCTGCAAACATTCTTATTGGGATCATTGTATAGTAAGAGACTTTTGGATACGATTATTGGCAAAAGTTTTTACTCAAAATCCACTTTCAAAAGCTACTACCTCAAGAGTAATTTTCTTGAAGTTTTGGTAGCCATTTAAAATAAAAAAAAATCTCTTTTATACAGTGAAATGTATTTTCTCATAAAAAATGCATAATTCTGCAGTTTGTGTATTTTTAGATCCGGTAGGTGAAATGAAAAAATTTAGAATAAATAACTATGCAGATTTGTTCATATTTGCTTTCGAAGTTCATAGTTTTTTTTAATGCCATAAAACCATAATGTAAATGCCCTTGGTAAACTATTTTTTAACCCTTAATATACCTTGCTGCACTGGCTCCAGTATCTCCTGGTGATCAAACTACGATTAAAAATTGAATTTAATACTACACAAAGACGTCCGCAAGCCTACTACGATAACTGATTCGTAACAATACATACTAGAATTATAATATATTCATGGGATGATAGCTTAAGAAATACATTTCCTTCCGGGTCTAGTTTTTCTAACTCTTTATACTATATGTATACCTATGGGGAAAAAAATCATGGAAAATTAACTTTCTTAACAACTTTCTTGAAACGTTCAAAGAATGGAAGAGCTCAGCACTAAAGACAGATGCATCAGCATCTACTCTGACAGCCTGACAGCTTTAAAGCCATTGCGCGCATATAGTTATCTCTCAGCTGATCTGGAACTGCAAAGAGGCACATTGGACAGACTAGCTAAGAGTAGCACAATTCGACTGCTCTGGGTTTCAAGGCATATCGGTATAAGAAGAAAAGAAATCGGAAATAGGTTTACCGTACTGGTAGCTAACTGCTTTATTACACACCAAGGATTGGCAAGATTGCAGTATAAAGCAGGTCAAAGTTATCCTGGGCCAAGACATCAACTCGGGATGCACCCAGTAGATATGAGGAAGTAGTAGAAGGGACGTTTGAGTGCTAGCGCAAATCATTATAAGGCGCAGGCCAGATACTACTCGACCGGTATTTAAAAACAAGGCAAATGAGATTAAATGCAGTACCGCATATATGATTTCATGTTTAAATGACATATTTTGTACCCTAGTTACTGAACCAATTAGTGACCATGTCTCATAAATTGACTGTCGTTTATATGGTTATTCCGGGGGCAAGAACAAATTTTAGTAGCGTTATATGGGTTTTCCAGTCTCAATGACACTTACATTATTTTTCCGGCAACTTTTTATTCCTTATTGTTTATGAAAAATTTAACCAATATAATAATACCATCATACTAGCCGCGCGAATGGATGTCCTTAAAAATAAAGTATTAGGATCCACATGCTAATCATAACTGTTTTATAATACCATATCTATATTCTGCAAACTCATATATCGTTTAGTTATTAATCATTTAAATTCGCCGCAAATGTTCGCAAGATTTGCGAGATACCAATGTAATCACTTTTATGAGTCTTAAATTGTATCGTTTTTCCGAAATATTAAAACAGCTATAGCGATTAAAAAGTTATAAAAACAGTTATAGTGTTTTCCGTGTGCTCATTCGAGAAAAGAAGTGCACCTTATCAATTTCTGTTTTAATTACATGATATAGGACTATTTAAAAAGTACAAAAAATGGCATAAAATAGATTTTCAAAAATTTGTCACTTATATGATTATTCCGGGAAGCCACAGATATGATTTTGATGACATTTTACTCGCATATTGACTACATCGTATACAAAATTGTTTATAAATTTCTTCTTTTATTCTCGAAATATAACCTATTTAAAAAAATTAGAAAGAAACGTACTAACGAATATTAGGCAATGGTTTTTGGAGCGCGAATAAAATGACAATTTTTGTGAAACCTCGAATTTAAAAAAAAACGAGCTGACGCTAATTATCTGCTGTTGAATATTTAGTGATTTCTATAGTTATATCTCTATCTTTTTGTCACATAAATGATATATTAATCATACATCTAACAATGTAAAGGACTCGTAATTATTGCGAAGGCAAATAATTAGATTTCATGGAAATTGGATACTAAAATTATTAAACATTAATCCTATTTTAATCAATATTACTTGACTATTTGGCATACGCAATCATCTTAAAAAAGAAACCTTCGAAAAGAAAAATTCCTTACTTTAAACATGGGATTTCAAAAACAAAAAGCAAAGTTTGTTAAAGATTAAATTATTTATTCTATCACTAATGTTTACTTTGTACTGCCTAATGCTAATCAGGAGAACGTTAAACATTATGAAGACATATTTCTGATACCTAAAAATTCAGATGGGTCCATCATATATTAGGCATAACCGTCCGAGTGAAAGTTAACGATTTTATTTTAATCAAAAGATGTTGTAAAAGAGTGAAACTGACTAAAATAATTTTTTTTATTTTCGTCAAAAACAGTATTTAGAGACTTCTGGGCTTTTTTACATTATGTAAACAATATTGAAAAATTAAAAAGAAGTGTAATACAATTCCATTAAAAAGTTTTATTTATTGTTTGAACTTCTTTGTCAATATTCACTACAAAATTTACAACAAATTAAAAATCTAAAAAGTGAAAATTATTTTTAAACAAATAACGAATTCAATTTTCTTAGAAATAACATATTTTTCTGAAAATTTTTTATTGTGAAAGGGAGCAAAAGGGACATATAACTATTATAAAATTTAATCTTTGATTCAAGTATCAATGATGTTACGGCGGGAAGCAACATTTTATTATTATTTAATTAAAAACTCATGCAAAATGTTTTGGCTCTATCCAAGAAATAAGAAAAATCACCGACTTTTCTAAAATACCTTCATTACACAATTTACTTTACTACAAATTCAAAATATTTTTAAAAAAATTTCTCTTCTGCTTTCGATGCCCTGCTCTGATGCTCTGCTAGACGTAAAAATATGGAAAGAACCACGATACTCACTACTTATTTAATGTATGATAAATCATCATACTTTATTAGTTGTTACTTAAGGAGCATTTCCAAGGATTATTTTATTACCTAGTCTTGCAACTCTTTTAGGCCTACCTTGCTATCTGAACGTAAAATGATTCATTTCCCATGGCCTGCATTGGATAAAATGCATCAAAATTGTATTATTAAGTTCCACCACATGAACCATTTTACCAAAGAAACCCTTTTACTACAATTGGGTTTCTTCATAGCCATGGCTCTATCTTATTAATATCGCGGTTGACAATCGAGAAAAAATAACATAGAATTATTAAAAAAATGTAGAGTTTTAAGAAAGTTAGAGACCATCAAAGCTAACGCAGGGAATTGATTGAAAGTATCTTTAATGAAATCGTTAAAAAAAGGAAATTTCTAACCATTTTCAAGTTGACTCCTAAAGTCCCTTCCAAAACTGTGTCCCAACGGTGTGACCCACTTTTTGAAAAATAGTTCAATTTGAGTTTGACCAACACA
>JAYJLV010000011.1:17076041-17095899 GCA_036873485.1 Torymus texanus
TTCTGACAAAATAATAATGGAATAATATATAAAGTTTGAGGAAGCTAAGTGCCAATGTATTGGCAGCGGTTTTTTTATGGCCAAACGGAATGCATATATACTCAAGCATATGCAACCCTATAAGATATATATATATATATATATATATATATATATATATATATTACACACACACATACATACAGACGCGTGCGCGCGCGCGCGGGAAACAGTATCTGGGTACAAATAAATTCAGTCCTTAGCCTTAATAAAAATTATGTGGTAGAAAAATGATATAAAGTTATTTAAGAATGATGACCATGCATATTTCTCAGCAACTGTTTCTACATGGGTTTTATTTGAAGTTTTTCTATAATTTCTTTAAGTATAGATATATTTTATGTTTAATCGCATTTTATTATTTAAATGATGTTGATGCTTTTATAAGCCCTATTCACAAGAATATAAAATTCCATCACTATATAAGAAAAATAATATATTTATAGATTGTATTTGAATTTATGGCAAATTTTAGTTATATTGGTTATAAATTACAAATTTACTATTTAACTTTGAGTGACACTCGATAACGTAGAACATTATAGCTTCGTCAACTCTCATTTATGTGTTTTCCTACACAGTAAGTATATTACCTTTAAGAAATATTGACGCGATAATTAGCTAGAAGTAAATCATTTTCGTTACCGCTACATACATAACATAATTTTACCACACGTTTTACAACGCATGACATAAAAATGAAATTCAATACGTAATTTAAAGACTCTGACATCTATGAAAACCTTTAATTTTCATTGAGAGAATAGTGTATCTAAATTACGACTGTAATCTTACGTTGCGAGGCATCGGTTACAACTGGTGATATGAAAAATTTTCAACCCTATGTATCTAAATATAAGTATTCTAACTTTTTCACATAAATGCATTCACACGTCGTGAGGTTGGCTAGCAACAACCTATTTGTAATTATGGGCTATCGCTTGTTGTTGGGCTGGATGCTGTTCAAGAAATAGCAAAGAATGTATAGCGATCGACGTTTTCAATCCAGTCTTCTTGGCGAGTAGATAAAATACATTTTTAACTATTTTTCATTTTCGATTTACTCATAATATAATCTTTAATCACAACATTAATATGTATTTTTAGAAGAACTACTTTTTCTTACACTTACCTATATTAATTCTTACACATATATACATTGTAAATTACAAATTCTTACGAAAGTTCGCTTCTATGTAAATAAAGAGAAAATGGCGTGGTATTGTACTTTGTACCTCTTCGAAGCTAGCGTAGATGTTTCAGAACTGACGGTCTAAAAGGTGTGAGTTAAGGGAAAAGATAAATTACCGACTGTCAAAGCACTAGCTCACAGAGTAGAAAAAACACTGCAGTACGTAAATCGTAAAACCAACTTGAAATCGCGTAATAAACGTATGATTTACTTATATAGGTAATAATTTATCGTAATGTTTGTTGCCTATTGGTAAATGGGTTTAAATAAATTATGAAATAATAATAATTTAGAGACGTTTGAAAATTTGGAAAAAGTGTCATACATTTAGTATGCACATAATATAAATATAATGAGTGAAGGGAAGACCTGGACAAAACGAACCTATTAAAGAAAATAAATAAAAATATATAAAATAAAAAAATTTTAATAACTTTAAACATATTTTACTTTAGTTTATAAAAATAAAAACTATGAATGACAATAATTATATATAAGTATATAAATTTTAATATCTTCAAATAACATTGAATCAAAAAGCTGACGAATCTGAAAAATCGTCAAGCGAAACGGACATACTAATAAAAAGAAATTTAATCGTTGCAATTGCGCTATTAATAGCATATGTGTTACCACTTTTATTTTGTTAATTCTTAAAAAATCTAAGGTATGTAAATCCTTCATACGAATAAATACACAAAAATTCGAAATGCTCATACATTCTGAGCTGGGTAAATTCGTAGCGTTACCCTGAAAAATTCGTTTTTCGTTATTTTTCATGACAAGGTAACCATTTCAAAAGGCTCAAACAAACTGGGAATTAGTTACTATTAGTGATATTTAGTATTTGTACTCATAATTTCAATATTGTATACATGAAATGTATCTGTTCCCTACACTAGAAGAAATGCTTGTAATAATTTCGTAATCTTTTACCTATGTTATAGAAGAAAATTGATAGTTAAGAAATATAAATATAACATAAATATTCTAATACATAATAACACTAGAATCCACAAAATATTCTGTGAGAAATCATTCTTAAGCAAATTTTAATATCTGGTAGCACCATAGTTCTGCTTAAACAGGTACATCAACTATATGATATGTATTTCGTTACGTATTATGAATCTGTAATAAGTAGGGCAACATCACGGAATATATTTCCCGAATGAAACGAAGGAGAAAGACCGATTGAAAGTGCCTTTTACCGTGAAATTGGTTAATTGTCGACCTCATATTGAGTTCAGATCTACTGTCGATTATGGCACACGACTATGATAACGTAACATCTTACCAAATTTAAGTAACAGATTATCTAGTATGTAAATTTTGAGGAGGAAATTTTACGCATTATAAAATAGGATTAATGAAAGTCCTAATAACTGAAAGACTTGTATGAGAGGGAGGGAGAAAGGGGGAGGTTAAGTGTGTGTATATCAACAAAATACACGTGTTAGCATTGGTCTGTCTGTAATCATTAATTTGAAGATTGATCAAATTTTATGCATTCATAAATGCTTATTTGATAACATATAGCTTTTAATATCTTTACTACGTATGGAGTTTTAATAGCCTATGTTTAAAAAAAGAATTACGTGTTATACTTACCATTACCTGATTTAATAAAAACTTTTTTTATTACTTTATTTTATTAATCTACATTAAATACATTTGTATTCTGAAATCATATATTCAAATTTGTCCTCATGTTGTAATCTATATTTTTTTAATACTTTAAGGATTCTAGAAAAGTTTATAAAATCAGTAGTAACGCATAATTATTAAATACTCTGTTTTTAATAGGTTTTTAAATATTTATGAATATTTATTATGAAATATTATTATATAAAATAGTTTTTTCATTTGAAAGTCACAATAATTTGCATTTACAAACAATACATAAATAAACTTTACTAAACATATAATTTTTACTGGAAATTATCCGGAGTACTTTTTATGCTGAAGATAAAATCACAGAAAATTTAAAAAATAAAACTTCATAGACCTATCAAGACAATACTTCATTAACCTACTTTAATTTTCCTTTCATTCTTAGCATCGATGGATTTTATTTATAGAACGTATATTTAATTACATATTGAATAAATAAAATACTTAACAAAAAGTTTAAAAAAATAATACATTTATAATATTACTTCAATTGGTAACGAGTAAACATGGATGCGTACAGGTGCACTTCTTGGAAGCATCCAGCACTATTTGACTTTTATATTACTTCTAGTCACGATTGTTCCCTATATTATAATGATAAAAATATTATCATCACCGTGCAAATCAAAATTAGAAGAGGTTCCAGACTGAGTACAATCTATAGACGCTAACACTCCGGGAAATCCTTCCGCCACGAAATGGCCATTAAATGAACTAAAATTAATGAAAAAAAATGGAAGAGAGTATGAAATTTACTGGAGCGAGAGTGCAGCGCAACGCTCATGCGTTTCCGGGAGGAAGATTCATATAAAACTGGTGAAAGCCATTATACGGGCATCGCGTGTGCGCTCACTCACTCGCGCCTACACGAGCTCGATCGCGATCGAGTCTCTCTTTCCTTCTTTATCGCGCGCTGCCATCGTACAACTCCAGACGTGCTTTTTGACTTTTCAGATTTCCTGTTTTAAAAGACTTTCGTTTTTTTATTCTTTCTTTTCCCCTCTTCCCCCCACTTACAGAGACATTCACGAAACGTCAACACGCTCTTATGATGATTCGAATATTTAAATTGAAGGAATTCATGTACTTAATAGAGACATTACTTAATGATTTAAAAAATCATCGAAGAGTTTCATCTATTTTATTTCTACTTTATTTTCTTTTATTTTATTTCGTCAACACATTATTAGTATGCGCAAAAATATGAGATTTTTTTAACATTGCATATTTTATTAGATAAAATCATATCACAGAATAATAATGATTAAGCTTTTCTACTCGATACTTTTTATTGCAAACTTTAAATATTTTGATTAGTAGGCTAAACTAGAATTGTTATAGAAATTCAACGTTTTTGGTAACGCATGAAGTAACTATTGTTTAACAGATATAAAAAATATACATTCCACAAGTAACCACGTTGATAGATTGAATATTTTTCTTATATTACCTGTGAAACTCTATCATCAAAATTGTAAAAAAATAACTTGTCTACAAATTTCATGTTATTATATTGTCTAAATAAATATTATTGGAATCATATTATTATTATTTTGCACCAAAATGCAAATTATATGGATGTGTCAGCCAATTTGTTTTTCATTCATACGCAGTTTGCTACATTTAAGAAAACTTCGCATTAAGAAATCGCAACAGAAATTGCCTAACGTGCATTGCGCAGAGGAATGCACAAAGCCATCAGTCCAATAAGTTTCCCGGTGTCTCTGTGCAATCAACATTAAGCAACTGCTTTTATACATTTAATAGGTACGATTCTACCATTCAAACAGCATATTTGAAGAGGGATACCGTATAAGTATTGCATTCTAGAATTACGGACTATACGCGTCCTAAAACATAATTATAATTTTTTTACTAAAGTTCAAAAAATTTCGATGCCTTGTTCGGCATCTTCTTTATGTCACTCTTTATTCTGTTTAAATATAAAATATATTTAGAATTCACTCACAAGAGATGTCAATTTTTAAGAAATGTAGAAATTCACAAAAAATTGCCCATAACTTGTCTGAAAAAATGACAAAAAAGTTGAAGCACATCTCTGAGAACTGATTTTCCTTATTTTATAACTAATATAGTCTACGAAAATGATGTTGAACCTAGAAAATCGGGGTAGTGTTTTTCAGAAAGCTGCAATTCATGAAGGTCTGAATGCAAAATAAGCTGTTTCTAGCTAACATGATATAGATATTAAATGATCTCATAATAACAGGATTTGCTTATAACTTTTATGATTAAAAGCTAGAGAACACGAGCTTCCATTTTAAAAAAAATTTTTTTAAAAATTAAAAAATGTTTATTCGTTACAAAGTTGTGAATAACTTTAACTATAAACTAGAGGGGCTGTGCCCCCCTACGTGTCTCGCTGCGCTCGATACGCCAACCCCCCTGCTCCTCGGTCGCACTACCTCCCACTCTATGTAAAAACGAAGTTTTTACATTATAGGCACGACCGCACTTTTCAGGATAATCTTATATTTTCACTAGAGCGAAAATTGCAACTTTTGTGTAAACTAAAATGTTTTGTTTACAACTTTTGTGTAAACTAAAATCCTATGCGGTTATTGCCAACAATAATTCACTTTTGATGTTATTAGCCGTTTAAAATCGATTTTATGAGCTTAGTCCATCAGGAATTAATTCTATACAAGAAAATGTTTAGTAGAGAGAAGTTTTGTCATGTCACTATCCATAACTTTTGTATTTAACGTTTCGGTCTAAAGTCAAACCACGTCATGTTACAGCCCAACATTTTTGTGTAAAGTCAAAACCCGTAGAATAATAACCAAAAATCTATTTTTTTAAAAGGTTTTTAATGGTTTTTGATTATTATTTCGAAAAATATTGCTCACAAAAGAAAATATTTAATATAAAAATGTTGTGTTTTAATTAGTTTTAGCAGATGCATGTGTGAAATTTTTACTGAAAATGAATTTTCGATGCATTACGCTCAAAAGCCAATTTTTTCAAAATTTTTATTGTGCACACATTTTTATATTTTTGAAGGGATCATTTCCAAAGTAAGACTGTCACCTATTTATGACTAGACGAAGGTGTACTATCATTTGTGATCGGATTCGATGAATTTTTCGATATGATAATGTGAACACAAGGTTCCGTACATATACGTACAGACATTCATGCATCACAGGGGACACTTAAAATGAACTCACTTTCGGTGGAAAACATTTTTTATACAATAAATTATTGATTTTTGAGGTGTTACAATTTTTGCTCCAGTAAAAATATAAGACTCTCCCGAGAAGCGGTCGTACTTAAAAAATTGATAGAACAAAAAAATAATCAATGTCGTATAGAAGCGCAAATCAGACATCGTTCACACATGTTGCAGATGCAGTCCTTGCTGGATTCAATGAATGATGGCGTCATTGCTACTTTCCTAGCGCGTCATTATCGTTTTTTCTGCATTCCTAATTTATTTTTGTTTAACTTACGAATGTATGAATTAAATTTTTTCTTTAATCTATAGCGTTTTTATTAACGTCTATTTAAAACGTAAAAATGGGAAGTTTAATAAATTAATATTGTTTTCGTTATTAAATAAATCAACTATATTTAGTTTAGTTATAAAAATTTGATAACTATTGACCAAACAATAATTTGACTTGCAGGAAGATGCCAGCTCTTAAACTATTTGGACGGAAATGGCTCGCTGCCACCGATGATCTCGTTTACCCTGGGCTGTTCGAAATATTCATTAGAGTTGTATGGTAAAGTATATTATCGATATAGTTATTAACATGCACCCCTTTTACGTGAGTCAAATAAACGTAGAACATTTGTATTCAATGTTAGAATGATACTTTTTCATTTATTTCTTACATGAATTTCAATCCACAGTGCAAAGCTAATTAACAACCGTGATATTTAATCTAAAACGTTTCCGACGATTGCTATTGAAATTAACAAAAAAGGAATATTTTTTACACAGTCATAAATTATAACATGATCATAAAACAGAGCTTGACGAGACACTTTTCTTCCAACAGGTTCGTGCTGATAGGAATAGCCTGTCTAAGATATTACGGCGAGACGTGGAAATGTCGCACCGGTGGAGATCTCGTAAGAGTTTTTCTCGTGGGCGAAATGATCATACTCGGAGTAGCGACGATCCTCATAGTGTGTGTAGTAAATCATAGCTCACGAGGCTCAATAACTGATACTTACGCGCGTCGTTACGTTCAACCTCTGCTCACTATTAAGTAAGTAAACAACGATGTGCTTGTAGTTTTATGTTATGTATGATTGTTGCATTAAAAAATTTATACTATGCTATATATAGCAATTGGCAAAAAGTGAGATTTATCCTTCATACTTTTTAGTTCAATGAAGACAAGAATGACTTTTATTTTCAACAGTTCGTATACACGTATTCCTTTTAAACAGTTTTTTTATTAACCTAATATAACAAAATGATGAATATGTATTTAAGTTCATTTTAATTTTTACTTTTTGTCAATTTTTCACCTACGTTCTTTAATTTTTCATATTTCACAAAATAGTAATTTGAAACATCATTGGTATTGCTTGGTTGTTATGTGAGAAAAAAATCATAGTAATAAGTTCAACATATTACCTGAGTGTTTTAAATAAAAACTAACTGCAAACGGTGAATTCTTCATAACAAAATTAAAACACGTATGAATACGAACAATGATGAATAAATACGACAACGATTAATGAAAAGATTATGATTAATAATAAAATACGTAATCTAAGCTCTTTCCAAATATTTTTGGATAAAATGTATTTCAGCTTTGAAAACATAATTAAGAAAAATAAATTTTGCTTTAATGATTCATTCTGCGACGCCAATTATAATATTCCTGTTTAAGAATTAAAAATGATGAACTTGATGTCTACAGAATAAATCATTTGTTTTGATTGATGCGGAAGAAAACGAGAATCCTTACATTTGTAAATAAATTACATTCACTTTTTACTTTTATTACATCTTTGGTAAAATAGTCTAAACAAACGTAAAAGCTATATCGAATCTAATAGAATCCTATATAAAAAAGATATAGCCTTGAGATTGTCCCCTCTAATGATTGTGATTGGTCGATTTGAAATGGACATGTAAAATTAGATTGGCCCTCGATAGGGCGCGAGCAGTCTGCATTGACACTACTAGTGGTATAAAGTTTTCCACAATGTGCCCAGTAAAAAGATGCTAACAAAAAATTATTTAATAATGTGTAAAAAGGCAAACACATAATCAATTCATCACCATCTTCTACAATCAGGTCTTTCTAGATACCTGGTATTCATGTGATTTCTTTTCCTCAAACTCATACTACTTGAAACATCACTTGTCTATGAAAAAGAAATCATATTTAAATTATTCGTAAATTATAATAAATCCGTAAAAGCATGTCTTTGGTGGTAGAACAGTGAAGAAAAAACTAGTGGGAAAATCTTAATTTAATTTATACTTCCGTGTAGAATTAGCTATATTTTATAGTTAATGTGTTAATCAAACGAACATTTTTTTAACAAATCAATGTCTAACCATTACACAATAAACCTACAAGAATTACTAGTAGTTAAAGTATCAATTTTGTCAAATGTAAATTCCAAAATTTACTTTAAATTGCTTTATAACTCACAAATAAATTTATGTCATTCTTATTTTACGTTTCATCGCAAATCGATAAAAATAAACTGTAATAAATTTATACGGTGAGTTTAACGCATTGTATTCCATTGTGCCAGAGTGCTGCTGATACCGCCGGAAATAGTGTGGAACATTCTGGGCACGATATGGGCGTTCAGCGACAACGTGGAGTGCAGCAGCGAGCACTACACGACCGGCGTCGTCGAGTCTCTGGTGCTCTTCGACTGGGTTCTCATCGGCCTGACGATACTCGGATTGGCGTTGATCTTCGATCCCCTTGGCTCGCTCGGCCTGAAGGATGACGAACTCGAGGACTCGATCGAACATGGCAAAGTGTCGCGCATCTGGCTGAGACGCTTCAAGTTCTTCTGGTGGATGAGGCGCGACGAGAGCGCCAGCGAGACTTTTCAACATGTTGCTGGTGAGACATAGGTACATATAACGTGCGGGTGAGAACGGCGGACGCGATCAAGTCGCTGTACAAGCGATTATGCCTGCTTCGTGGACTTTTCTTCATTTATTCTTGATAAATTTCGTTATGATGAAGACGTTGCTATAAATCATCAAATCAAGGATGTTAATTACCTTTGCAATGTCATAAATCGAAACGTTTGAGAACGTGGAAATTTTTAATGAAATTTATTCGTGACATATTGAACGGTCTTCCCAGTAATATTTTTCAATGATTTATCTCGTATTTCTCATACTAACTGTCAGATCGCTAACCAATTATTCTCCAATCAATGTTAAATGAAGCAAACTTGACAAGTGGGTCAGTCCGCATCGGCCACAAATTCACGACGATATCAATCAATCTTCAATTCCGAATTATTTGTCTTATTAATGCTCACGACGGATCATCTAATGAAATGACAAAGATATGCCGCTGTAATGATTTCTGCTATTCAAGCAATGAAAATTCTTTTCATCAAAAGACCTATTCATTGACAATAATTATTCCTAAATGAAATAGTGATTTGGGTCAGTTGTAATCGACAATGTTAAAAGATGCTATATTGACTTTTCATTTGGGTAAACATTTAATTGTAAAAATTCCTGATATTGTTTTTCTTCTGTTTCAGGATTGTTGAGCGCTCTATTCCGGGGAACGGATCTGGTGCCTTCCGATGTAATGGCAGGATGTGTTCTATTGAGAGTCAGACAGAAACGTGAAACTCTTGAACTAAGGAGGCTAAATATTCTCGCACGACCCAAATATACAAACGGTACAGTAATATTTCTAGCAGTGAATTAATAAAATACTATGATGTTTATTGGCTAATTATACATCATTATTTTTCGTACTAATTATATTATTATCTGGTAAAAGGTTTTATATTAAAATATATAGTGGTATATAGTGGAATTGTAATTACTCCATAAAGAATATAATTGTTCTCCTAAACTTTTTATTATCAATAATAACTCTACAAATTTCATTTAAACCAACTAATGGAATTATTCATTATACATCTTCGTTATAAACCATAAAATGTAGTTATAATCTTTTGACTGGAAAAATAAAAAAAAAGTAAATAAATAAACTTAATGAACAAAGTCCAAGGTACGACTGATCTTTCGAGCGAATAGAAAAAAAGTGAATTATCATAAAGACGTGCGTGAACAAGGCACGACGTGAGCGCGACTTGAGAAAGTAAAAATTACCCAACGACGGCCCGCAGCAACTCTGCGTACACGGAATTTACATAGCTCGCGGGACTCCAAATTGTCTACGTTTGCGAATCTACTTATTACACCTATATGTGTTCGTTTCCAGACGGTGTGAGCTTGTTCGCGGGGGCGCCCGAATGGATGTCCTTGGAGTGGGCCCATCACTACCTCCAGCTTTCCATCGCCTCCTACGGATGGCTCTTCGTCATCTACAGACATGCCTGCACCGGCTGCTTTCGCCTTCTCCGACAGATGACCTGCTGCGCTTGCTTACGGTATGTGCGGAGAGACGTGCACGTTACTTATGGCGAGGAGTTGATTTTTCACGCGCGGATGAATCGAAGGATCAAAGAGGCGCTCTTAGTCCGTTTTTAAAAGTTTGATACTTAATCGGACCGTTAAAAAATCTCAGTTATTGAATAGTAAATGGATAAATTAAATTATTCCTTTTTTTTAACTGTCAATATCGACTGATATAATATATTTTAATCATTCACGCAGTAGAAAAGTTTATGTGAAAATATAGAAAGTATAACGTACATTTCAAATTATAAATCAAAATGAAATTAAAAAGCAATTTGAATATTTTTTTGGCATAGAGGATGTGTGCGTACGAATGCATAAGTAAAAACAGTGAGACGTCCTCGAAACCGGCACAATTAATGCGTGTACCGTTGCATGAGTAAACGACCGGGAAACTTGAAAATTCATTATTGCACCCGGAACGATAACGTGTACACTCTTATATAAATATGAGCGCTTTATCTTGAAATACATGCTGATTGCATGCTTTATTATGCGTGAGCATCGTTTGTGTAGATTTCATAAGGGCCGCATTAAAAATCAAACATACTGTTTGTGCGAATTTATGTATGTAGATTGTACGAGATACCAATTACGAGTCGTTCTATGAAAAGAAAAAAAAAATAATTGCAATCTGCTTTATTTCTCCGACAAGTAATCAATTATTGCATTAATACACTTTATTAAATTTTTATTATCTATATAAATTATTATATTTTTAAAGTAATAAGTGTAGTTGAATAACCTCACCGCGGATATTCTTATTCGTAGTTTCTTTTATAAATGATTCATACGTTAAATAATTTTTCAATTTTTCTTCATCATTCAAATTTTATTAAAAATTTGAATGATGAAGAAAATTATATATATATCGGCATGAATCATATAACAAGTATATTAATTCTAAAGCATAATATAAAATGATATCTATATTATTTAAAAATGTTATGAACATCAAATATGCCTATTCTAATTAATTTTATCCGAGTTATGGAATCAAGTATAAATAGGCCTTATACTTTTTATGTTTAGAAGGAAACGAAATATTGTGCTCGACGACAACTGTTGTTTATGCAGTCTGGCAGGTGTAAAAACTCTTTCTAAGCTCTCCGATGACGACATTCTTTTCGCATCCTTCAGGAATCATCTATGTGAAGTATGTATATGAAAACCTATAATCTATAAATCTAATATCGAAGATTTTATATATTAGTTTTTATTCACAAACATTCATGTTTCCTTTAATTGAAAAAAATATTACATATAAAGATCCCTTTTCGGTACTTATTTGATTAACTGTATATGCGAACTGTAGATGATAAGAAAGACGACGTATCTTTAAAAACTAATTACACGAGCTCACGAAATAAAAAAGGGGTTTATGAGATGGACTAAACTAGAATATTTCGATATATTTTGGCTCGCTGAATCCAAAAATTAGCTCAGTTTGACACTGTACGGCAAAATTTTAAGATATCCTTAAATCACAAAATTGTTAGATATCTTATTATAGTAAGATCAAATAAAAATTATTTTATATCATTTCATCAATTATAGAGTAGCAATTACCTGCTACAGAATCCATATCGAATCAGTTGAATATGATTTTTCTTCCTCGAGACACATTAACTTAAAAATGAATTGTTACCTATCATTTTCCTGGACCAAAATTTTGGCTTAATATTTCTTGGAGAAGAAAATTTGTATTCAAAATTTCGGAGGATTCAAAACGGGTTCTATAGTAAAATGATTATAGTACTCTACTTATAATACAACTTTATAGGTAAAAAAAATGTTATGTTTTGAAGATATCTCAGAATTTCTGGAGTTGGGGATATCTTAAAATTATAACTTGTAGTGCCGAAACTAAGGTCATATTTGAATTGTTCAAACTAAAATAAATAGGAATATCATTATATAGTCTAGTGCATCGGGCAAACCACTTCTTTTACTTTGTAGGTTTGTACTACTATACTATCGAACTTGCTTCTTATACAAAGGTACATTGCTTACAAATTTAAATTACGTATAAAAGTCAACCAAAAGTCAAAAATTCAAAATGTTGATTATATTATTTGAAATTGAAACAATTTCGACTTCTTTTACGGTACGTTTCTTCTCTTTCACGCCGTCTTAGGTTTTATCCGGTCTTTTACGCATTGCAGATACCGTTCTGCGTACTGGCCGATCACAAAACATCGAGCATCGTAATCGTCATAAGGGGCTCCTTGTCTTTGAGAGACCTAATTACAGATATAGCCGCGGCTTCTGATTCCTTCGAGCCAGAAGGATTTCCTCCCGGCAGCATGGTATAGTATTTCAGTTTTCTCATAAATTCATAAGTTTTTTAAATTTTGCATTCTTCAATTTCAATTTCAATGTTTCTTAATACTATTGTACTTCTTTAAAAAAAATATTTTTTAAGTGTATTAATATTGAATTTTATTTGTCTTTTTTAAAGAAATAATCAAACATCGGCAAAATGATGTTTTTTGAAAAATAGAGGTATTACACCCAGAAAAACGATCTTCCGGTATTAAAATGAAATTCCTCCCGACAAAATCTTCATGCGACAAAGGAATCCTCCTGCGCGAAAAAATCTCTTCTTGTGCCAAAAATCATCATCCCGCCATAAAAATCGTGATACCCTGTTACAAGACATTTCCTCCTTCCATAGGAAGATATCCTCTTGGTCCTATTTTTAACGGAAATCCTCCTCCGACAGGCAGATTGTCGTTGATAAAAGAAGATCGTTTTCTGAGTGTACTTGGTTGAATTCCCTGCTGAATGAATTTTTACATTTTCAGGCACACAGGGGTATGATTGTAGGGGCTAAAGTACTTTTAAAACAATTAGATGAATACAAAGTACTTGAAAAAGCATTTAAAATGTACCCTCATTACGACCTTACTTTAACAGGTATTTATATTTATTTACTTGAATCATATTTGGTATTGCATTTTTTAGTTATCAAATTCATAAATATTTTTGTAGGACATAGTCTTGGTGCAGGATTAGCAGTATTGTTGGGTACACTGCTTAGACCTCGGTATCCTCATCTCAGGGTATATGCTTTTGCTACGCCTGGTAAGTTTGATTTAATTAGGAAGTTTAAAATTAATCAAAGGAATACGTTTTATTCTATAAGTAGCATATAGAATAAATTTTTCATTTTCTTCGTAAATTATTATTGAAATTCAGTCATTTTGGTAGAATAATAAATAATTAAATCTTTACAGCTGGATTATTGAGCAGAGAAGCCGCAAGAGTGACTGAAGAATACGTATTATCGGTAGGATTAGGCGATGATTTGGTGATGAGACTAAGCGTAGATAGTATGGAAAACTTTCGAACGTCGTTATTGATCACACTACAAGCTTGTAGACTTCCAAAGGTAATCTTTCATATACTATGTATCTAAACTAATAACTATAAAACAGGCATAAATTAGTTTAAATAAAATATCAAAAGCACTAATTCTATTTTACATACTATCGGTGAAAATAGGAAAAATATAGTATTAACAAGTAGAATAAAGTTGTACAATTCGGGGTATAAGAAAATAAAATACATTTTTAATATGATAAATGAATTTTCCTTAATTTATTATGATTTTACAGTACAGAGTAGTTCTTAATGGATTTGGTTACATGCTGTTTGGTGTTCCTGATAGAGATCTCAATAGGACGTGGAGAAATGGTAACACGATTAACTCTATTCCAGGACAACTGCCTCTTCTTTCGGAAGCGACGTCGACACGACAAACAGTAAGAAAATAATAGTATTCCTAATTATAAAAGTGAGAATTTCGAATAGATTACATACAACGTAAAAATATAATATACCGTTTATAAATAGTATACGCAGTCATTTCGTATTTCATTTATTGTAGTACCTTAATCGTAAAATCGTTTTTAATACACTTCTTATAATATTTAAAAATTAACAAAGTTTTGTTAGTGTAAAATAAAACCAAATTTATGTTTGACTTATTATACTTATATATATATATATATATATATATATTCGTGATTTATTTAATTATAGGAAACGACGATCTTAGAAAGAGACGTTACAAGAAGAAGGTACTCTAAAGTCAGACTTTACACAGCGGGTAGGATACTACATATTGTGCGATGCAAACCTGCATCGAAAGAAAAGAAAAGGTTTACCAATTTACATATAGAACCGCATATTTACATTAACGAGTCTGTACAAACGCTTAAATTAACAACGAACTCGCTTATTGCAGGAAAAAGAATAACAAAGAAAAGAAATTTGAGATGCGATGGGCTCATCCAGAGGAGTTTATGGAACTGTCTGTAATGCCCCGCATGCTTTTAGATCACTTGCCTGAGAATCTTGAGGACGCTCTGGCGATTCTTATAAAGCAACAAGAGGATTTGCCTTTCATACTTTGAATCGCTATGACTGCATCGGATTCATCAGTTCGACGTCATCCAGCGATTGGACGGTACTGACTTCGATTACTTAAAGTGAATCTACGAAGAAAGTATACACTTCACCAGGCAGTATTCGTTCATAGCAATTGTCAATTTAGTTTAAGACCGTTGAATTTTTTATACGCCTTATTTATGTACATAAATAAAGATTTTATCGTAATTAGTAATATGAAAAAATAATGCTGTCAATCATGTAAAACTGCATTACATGCTCTCATTGTTTAAAGTAACGGCAACGTAAATTAATTTGTTTGTAAATAAATTTCAATATTTGTTCTTGTTATTTAGGTACTTTTATAGATTTTAGTTATTTACTAGCTAATAAGTCGAACGGGTTTAGCGTACTTATATCCGTATTGAAAATTTGCCCTATGTAAATACAAATATAACGCATGGCAAAATAATTCATTAATACTTTCAACTATTTATTACAAAACCCTAAATATTAAATGTAATCACGTATATATAAAACCCGGTGATGTGCTATACGAAAATTTATCAAGATAATTATGCGGTTCTAGATTTTGAGAGGAGAAACTTTCGTCCATAAAATCGTTTTCATCACATTCTGATTTATTTCTAGAGTTAAATGACTCTATTGAATGATTAGGTGTACTTTGACTGGTGTTGTATATAGGTGTGATTCTTTTTCCACTTAGCTCTAGGAAATATGGATCAAATGGGAAAAACGTCTCTAACGGATTTACAAAACGATTCGTAGTGTGAAGAATTGGTATACTACTTCGTGAGTTTCGTTCAATAACTGTGTAGCAATAAGCCAATTGATATTTTCTCGTAACAGCTGCGAAATTTTGCATGACTGCTGGTTGACATACTTTTAGTGGATTTAATCTGCATGTAACTATTTTGGTAAGATTAAGTTCTTGTAAAAATAAGAGATCTGAAAATCATATATTTTATAAGATTTTTTAATAGGTGTAAAGAAATAAACGAAAGTTATTATTTACATTTCAAATACTCACTTCTCTTTCCATCTATGATATCCTTGTGTCTGAAAGCTAACAAATAAAACATAGCTTGGCATATTGAATAGAAAACTGTATGAACTCTTACATCACTATTAGCACACTCTAAGCTATCTTGTGAACTGATATAACTGTGAATCCAAGTAGACATTTCCGATAATACGCCTTGAATAAGACTGAAAAATATATAAAATGTAAGTTAATGTAGAAGAAATATAAATTTATATATAAAAAATATTCTCACTTACCCAACTGTTACGTAATTTGCCCTTGCTAATAAACTAGCAATGTAAGATACAGCAGTCTGCCTTATTACAGGAGCTACATTTGGATTAGATACTTTTTGCCATAACCATTTAATAAATGCCTCTACTACAGCTGATTTGAAACTACAAAAGTAGAACATAATAAACTGAACATGATGACTCGCATGTGTGGGTAAAATTATTCTTTCAAATCCGTATAATAAATCACTGTAAATTTTTCTTAATGAATCAAGCTGTAATTGTTCATTAATAAAACAGCAGTTATGTATATAAGAGAACACCTGCTCCATACATACATCTAATGCTTCTATACCTTGTCTTATTTCTAAATTTTTGGATTGCTCAGAATTTTTATTCAAAGCAGGATCATCTAATTGAAATATTTCCTCATCATCTTGTTCCATTTCTTCATCCTCTTCATCTTCTTCATTCTGTTGAATTTCGGAATGAGGTATGCTAACATCCAAAATTATTAATCTATAAAATAATGTAAAATGTATTAGATATTAAAAAATAAAATAATTTATAAAGTATTATATACCTGGTACACATTTTAAAAAGACAAACATTATTAATGTAATTTTGAAATATACCTGTGCATGACTAAACAAATAATGTCTTTTCTTAGTTGTGGTGCATATGCCAATATTTGAAGTACAGCAAATACATATTGTTGTGTTGCTAACATTCCATTTTGTTCTCTCAGATTAGGAAAGTGCGATGAAATACTTTGAATTAAAATATCATTTAACCTGCAATAATATTAAAAAATTCTATTAATATACTTTAAGTTATTATTTTTATGTATATATAAAAAATTTTACATACATAGGTATTGTCTTCAAAAGCTTTCTAAAAAGATCATGAACATGACTAATTTTGTTTGCAAAGTTTTCTGGACATTTTCCTTCTATCCACAATGTATTAGGCTCAACTGTAAATAAATTACTACTATTAAATTTCTGTATAAATAAAAATAAGACTATAAAATAATTTATTTTAAGTTTACCTGATTTAAGTTGATATACAAGTTTATCAATTATTAATTTATAATGATGAATATGCATACACATTAAATCTTCAATGAACTTTTTGTAAACAGTAATAATTTCTATAGACCTTTCTGTCCATTTAATATTGAGAATAACTTCTATAAGAAGTCTGTGAATAGGCCCTAACATTGACATACATTCATGAAGTTCATTTAATAATTCAAGAAATTCATCATCCTGGAGAAAATAAAATTAATATGTATAACATTGTTTAATATATAATATATTGCAATTTATTTTAAATTATATATAAAATATTCAAGAAGAAATGCATGTGTGACAACTTTTATATAATGTCAATCAAATTTGTATGAAAAAATATGTATGTATACATATATATATATATAATATACCTTGACATTTGAGTCCCTCAGAATGCAAACCATATCCTGATATTCTTGTCGGCTACACCCATTTTCAAAGTTTAATAGAACTGTTTTTAAATTTTTCGGTAACTTAAAACATATCCTTTTTCTTGAACCAACTATTGATGATCTAGCACCAGATCCTTTCAGAATTGATGATACACTACTTACATGAGATGATACAATCGACATCTAAAATATCAATAAAAGAAATAAATTCTATTTTTTCCACACATTCCTTAGTTAAAAAATGTTTCAATTATTTTTGAAATATACCTAATATAGGCTACAACGACAGCACAATATGGTGCAACAACAGTACACCGATATATGCCATTTTATTATTAATTGACAAAATTGATCTTTTTCACTCATTTATAGAGCAATGTTAATGATAAATCAAAGTTCAGGTCACAAACAATTATTTATTTAAAAAACCTTTATTAAATTAATAAGGCATGCTGGCGTTAAATAGAGGTTATGATATTTACTTTGAAATCTGTACTTACGATTGTTGTTGTGGAAAGACAAATTAACAAGCAAACGACTATCGAATAATAATTCGATTAATACAATGACAAACCAAAACACGTGATTTCACTCGTTTTCGACTATAATTCACTATTAAATCCCGATCTACTTGCCAAGGCATGACCGCGTGTCCAAACATGCGGCGTGCTCTGTTATACGACCTTATATACCTATATATACGAATATATACTGCGCCGTGCGCCGTGCTGCGCTACGCCGTCTCCAATATGCAGGTATTGCAGATCTCGGCGATATCGTTTATCTTTGTCTAATGCATAAAGTTTAATTTTATTTAGTACAAAAGGAACATACTTTTCAACGCATCTTTCTCTTTCACATTCGCACTATAATAATTTGGCAATGTGAGACATGACATTTTTGGCGAAAAAGATTAATTTTTGTACAAGCATAGATTCGTAATTATAATAATATTATTAGAAAGGCCTTTTTGACAAACTTAAAAATTAATTTCAGCACTATAACATTTGAACATTAACATCAGATAAAACCAAAATTTCTATCTATTATTGAAATGGTGTATCTAAAAACCCCAATTCACGCGTATATATTAATATAAAAATCGCGAACAAGAAAAATTATGAATAAATAATGGAAAAATTATATTCAAACCCTACAGGAAGGGAACATAATAATATAAAATATGATTAATTACATTGCTTTTTTATTTTACAAATTGGAATTACTCTGGTACATTGCATTGCTTAGTTTTAAACAAAAACATAACATGTAATAAAAGTTAGGAATCCTATAAAATAATATTTATTTGATACATTATAAACATTCCATAACTTTTGTAACTTAGATATTCATCTAAGAAGTAACTGAAAATTAAATTCATTTAAAACAAATTGAAATGAATTGTGGAACTTTTGGAAATTCTTGAATTATTCCATAATTATTTATTGCCATAGTAAGCTAGAACAAAAATAGATTCAACATAAGTTAGTAAAAGTAAATACAGATGTGGATTATTTTTTATTATGTTATCGAAATTCGTGAATTAACATAGAATTTCATATTAGCAAACGTTTAAAAATTTAATTTCAAAATAATAACTAACTACTTAATCTCTAAAAATGTATATAATTAAAAAATATCTTACCTCAGGACTGAAAGTTCTGGCGCTCCAGGGTCTGCCCCTCTTCGAAAACCTAGAATAATGAAAATAAAAACCTCAATTAGTATGTAAAATACAAAATTTGTATTGACAATATAATTAAAAAGCTAACCTAAGTATAATACAGCGGGTATGAATCCCCAATGGAAACAAACTTTTGAAACATCTAACACAACGGCAATTTTTTGTTTGATTTGCGGAGAAAGGGTCATTTTTTCAGTAATCCTTTGGGCAGCTATTTTTGAAGAGTAATAGAAAATTTAATTCAAATACACGTGTAAATGCAATACTGTTTTATACGTTTGATATCTTCGTGCGTAGGTTATGTAAAACTTGCTATCATAGGATCAGATTGATTTGCCTGGTGGCCTACTGGCGCCTGCGGCCTGATGGCTGTAAGAAAGCAATGCTTACAACTTCAAAAAAAATCTCTAGGAAGCGTGATTATATATACACACACACACACACACACACACACACACACACACACACACACACACACACACACACACACACACATAT
>JAYJLV010000011.1:17112930-17135382 GCA_036873485.1 Torymus texanus
TGCATTTTCTTTTATTTAATAACCATTCACTCACCCATCCCTTTCCTTCTTTTGTTGAACTCATATAAAATTACAAATGGGTTAACTAAGTGAAAATAATTTAATTTTCCAATGTTTTCATTCATGAAAGATATTGTTCTGAAAACTAAATTTTTATATTAAAGTCTTAAGTTATATAATAAATGGAAAAAATATTTATCAGTATATTATTACCATAAAATTTTAATATATTTCACTCAATTTAAAATATACTTGTTTCCTTGACCATAGTATCGACATTAGCATTGTACCGTTCAAAAAATCAAAAAAGAAGTGTAGGTGTTTGAAAAAGATTAGGCGGCCGACGCTTCCCGATAACTTAGGCCACCATCAGCCACGCGCTCGGCGTCGGTTCTCTGCAAGTGCGCGCGGTGACATAACAGCCAGTAGACGAATTGCTTGGCACGCGGCAACGCCGGAATAGCCGCGGCGCGACAACTAATTGGCAAATGAAGTCGGCAATTTTTGTTTTGTATGCTCGCGTGCGCGTGTGCGAGTGCAGTGCAACGGTTATCGGATATTATTTGCATCGCTTCATTTACCCAACACCAGTAGCGCGCTAGCGGCGGTGGCAGTGGCGGCAGCTGCGGCGACCACGACGGCGCGACGATTGCTCGCGGCTGCTCTCCACGGCGCGCTTGTAAATAAGAAATGGTCATGGGATACCCGAGGCGTGCGAATTAGATTCTATAGCTAAATATAGTTTGACGCACCAATGCCGCAATAATCATAACCAACCTGGCAATCTCGGCGAGTCACCGCGCCTGCTGTCGAGCACGCGCCTCTATACAGTTTATCGCGGCTTATTGTGTGCTTAACGCCTCCCCCTTTTCTCGCGCTTCCTCCTTTTCCTCGTCTCAAGTGGAAAACCCATTATTTTTTTTACACAAATTTCATTCTTATTGCATATTTACATTGTTGCCGGCATCAACTATAGTCCGATTCGTGTTATAGGCTGATTTGTATTTCGTAATTTTTTATTGCTCTTTCTTAAAATACATCCTATTTTCTCATATTCATTATTTTTAAGCCTATTAATGTATTGTTAAATTATCTTAATTTTTAGTTGTATAAACAAACCAAAAATGGCGTTTCATTCATCGCGTTTCACTTGCCCAAAATTAATTCTTTTGAAGATCTAATTACTAATACGAGATAAGTTATAAAATTGAATTTAAATACTGCTCTACCTGTCATTATATACCATTATTTATCTGTTTTTCATTTATTTAACGATTACGAAAAGTTTAACTCATTTTGGAATGTCATTACCAAAAGGTCAATTCTGAATAATAAATAGCGGATGTGTTCAACTACATCGAAGTTATACGGTACGTTTTGTACAAATTTGGCAAGTTAACATCGGAAACAATACTAGAGGCGCGTTCGTTGATGTTTATGGATCTTTACTTGTACTTTTTTTTTTTTTTTTTTATATATAGCTTAAGCCTTATTCAAGGCTTATTTAGCTTTACTTTATTTACATATTTGAGTATACAAGAATTACTTGTACTATATAGCAAAATAAATTTCGTTATTTCAAGGTTCTTTCGCTGATTGTTCATTATTTAACATTTTTCTTTCTTCAGTTAATATATTGTAAATGACAATTTGACGATGTAGATGTTAGAGAAATTGTATCTAATTGTGTACAAAACTGATGAAATCGTTTTCAGATTGATCTTTCTTTGATTTATCATCGTTTTACATCTAAAATTCGGTGATGGTTATACAATAATAACACCTATACTACATAAATATACTAGATCTTAAATAAAAACGAGAACTTCTTACGTTACTCGGGTAATCACTGTTCACGCGATGGACACATATATATCTTATGTTCTTATTTTTAACTTCATCTTATTTCAAATTTTAAATGCACTTTAAATAATTTTTATTCCTACTCAGATATATATCATTCTATATTTTAATCACTAGCTCCAGATGTTTGACTAGATTTAAAATATTTTTTTCCCAAATATCAGAAGATTTCCTTGACCGCTACCGTTCGTCTTTGTGCTAATCGGCATCATATTGTAATCGAACGCCTTGCTCATTTTGTTCTTTTTATATTTGTTCGTGTATCCACCCGTAAAAAATTTCATAATTTATTTTGCCATTTTTGAAATCATAAATAATTGAAAAGTGACAGTTGATAAAAGAAACGTCACTTTTAACGAAATACAGCATATTTATATGGCTTAGGAGAAGTATGGCTCCCCTCCAGTAAAATATTTTCCAGGAAACTCAAAATTGTAAACTAGATTCCTTTTAAGAGCTCCGCCTACTTTTCCGGAGACGATGCTCATTCGGCGTTTTATTTCATTTTTAATTAACAATAACTTTGTAATTATTGAACTTAGGGAAAAACGGTAAAGGAACTTTTGGTTTAGAATTCCAAGCTTTACAAAAATATGGCTTCAGTTGCATACATTTTACGAACAGCTTGTATATTACTGTAGTGCGTCTACATATCTTAATTTTGTAAGCTAACAAAATTTGTTTAGAAGTTAATATCTTTTAGGTTTTTAATAAATAAATAAGAATTTATTCTCTATTATCTTTTTCTCTGTGGTTTTTGGAATAAACACAGCAACAGAAATAAAGTTAGGCTAATTGAAGTCAGGCAGAGGCACAGTCGATGCTGAGTCAATTTCTACCTCGATTTCTACCGGAGAGTGATCCAGTTTTTACCGGAAAGTCAGGCAGAAACAACATAAACATAGGTCACGTGATCTTTAGCGCTTGTACGCGCGCTTGTCGCTACAGATGTTTTTATCGAAGTGCTTGGGCAATTCTACCGGTAGTACAGAGGAAAAGTATTGAGTTCTCCTGCATTTATTTCTTTATTTATTTACGAGTTCTCACTCATAATAATAGCTAGAAAATGTCAAAATATTGTTAATGTGACTAATCTAAATTATTTCAAAATTTTCGAAATCGTTTTCAATTATATCTTATCTAGTTATGAGCAAGAGTAATTTTATTTTTCAAGTGTCCGGAATTTTTTCCTAGTAGAAAATAAATCATAATGTAATGAAAATAAATTGTATGTGTCTGATTACATTAGCCAAATAGACTAAACGTTACGTTATTGTAGTTTTTCTTTCTGTAATGTCAATATGACTACTAAAGTATCCTCAATTTTTCTTAAGTAGAAGACGTACTAAGTTTTGACGTCTTTTCATTAGTTTTTTTCTATACGTGGTTGCAAAAACACGTGCCTACAATTGTCCGCATAAGATAGAATAGATAGCCGAATTACCTTACTAAAATATTATGGAGATCCATTCTGATTTACTGTTCTTCCTGGTAGTTTTATATTACACTAGTCATACTGATGTATGTATAATGTAAATAGTGATTTCTACACAGCCTATTGGCCTATTGCATATTTATCTATACCTTTAAATTATTTCATTTTTCCTATTATTACAACACATACCTGTATATTTTTCCTGATGGACCTCTCTTTTACCTAAACCTTTTTCCTGCTTTTCTATATCCATCCCACATTTGCCCAGGGTTATGCCTTTGGGGCGGGGAAATCTATAGGCAAACCACGTAGGATCAATGCTAATTAGGAATACCCGCCCCGGAACGGTCGATGTATTAGAATAATTTTATATATATATGTCACAGCCCATAGGCTTAGACACCGATACTGTATTTATCCACACCAATACTTAACCGATCTCCGAATCAACCATTCAAGTACTAACCGCGCCCATTTGTGTTTAACTTCCGTGATTGGCTAAGATGACCATTGTGCTACCTGTTAAACTGTCTGTTATGTATACTGCGAGTGTATCATGTTAGTTTACTGGTTCTACCGGGATTATAAATCCTTTAAGGTAAACAATTGGGTTTACGTATAACCTAATGCCAAAAGGCGTATGGCCTTTATAGGATAAATTATTAAATAAAAAAAACTATATTAAAATATCATCGATAAAAAATCTAAATGAGTAAATGTAGCATAAGATCTTTGGAATATGGATAAAAATAAATATATGAATACCGTTTTGTTTCAGATCAGAGGTTAAGGCATTCGAAAGGCAACTTGGACATGCTCTACTTCAAGTTCTCCGACAAAATCGTGCAGCACAGGGTGACGCGAGCCGAGCTCTCGCTCTGGATCTACGGCAGCCACGAGAGTCGGGAACACTCATCCTCGGAGAGCGATGGGGGTGGAGGCAGCGATATCGCTATTGACAGCGTCGCCGACGAAGCAGACCTCGAGCTGCTGAGTGGCGGTGACGCGGGCACGGTGACAATTACATTGCAGCGGATAATACGCGGTACGACGGACTCTGGTGGACCACAGCTCGGGCCGCCACTGACGACGAAACACAGGCGACCCGCGGGCCGACGGGGCATGTGGGTGACGATCGAGCTGAGGCGCATGGTCGCCGAGTGGTTCAAGCACCCGCGCGATAACCTTGGCGTCGCCGTCAAGGTGCACAGCTCACATGGCAACGGACGCCGGCAGCACAGCTCGAGGGCCAGCGGCGCCAGCAGGTACGTCGAGACGAGCCCAGCAGCCGAGAGCGCGCCCTACCTCGAGGTGCAGACGCAAGAGTTGGATTCGCGGCGAGGTGCCCGGATCAAGAGGAATGTCGGGCTTAACTGCGACGAGACCAGCCAGGAGACGAGGTGCTGCCGGTATAAGCTCACCGTCGACTTTGAGAAGTTCGGCTGGGATTGGATCATCGCGCCAAAAAAGTGAGTTTTTTCTTTCTTGTTTGCCGTCCTCGTTCAAAATGCCTTCATATGTATACCTTTAGGATAATTGAGTATAATTGGATATCGGTCATTTGCGGATTAGGGAGATCGGTTGTCACGAATTCTGATGAATTTTTCATTTGCTTAACTGCAAACCTAGAAACAATATAATTTTCGAATTTTTGGTTGTCGGTATAGTGTAATTTTTGGGTTTCTGCGTTTTCAATATTTAAAACTAAGCATTTGAAATAATTGAATCGAACGATACAAATAAGTTAATAATCTATATTAAATTAATTTTTTCTTGGAAAAATTCGATGTCCGATTTATATCCAAATGTGCTTGCAGACTTTCGCAAAAAATGTTCTCTTGTCAACTTCATTAAACAATGGCAAAGTTCGGTATTGAATTGATTATTCGGTAAATGAAAAAATAATGCATTAAAGACTCGTAAAAAAGAAAGATTGTCGTGAAAGCCATTTGGCGCCTGACCCAAACGCGACTCGATCTACTTGACCGCGAGCGAGGTGAAAAAAAGGGAGAGAATGTACATGTGGCCGTGTGTTCGCAGGTACGACGCCAACTACTGCTCGGGGGACTGTCCGATGGCGTTCCTGCCGGCCTACCCGAACACGCACATAGTGAGTCTGGCCGAGCCGCCGAACAACACGGGGCCCTGCTGCGCACCGCGCAAACTCTCCGAGATCACGATGCTCTACTTCGACAACGAGTACCAGATCGTCTTCTCGCGGCTGCCCGGCATGGTCGTCGAGCGCTGCGGATGCTCATAGTCCCTCATCGGCTTGGCCGCTCGATTCTCGGTCTGCACGCGCTGCTGCTGCCGACGCCTGCTCTCTGCTCCTCCTGCGACGGCCGACGCCAAGGCTACTCTCCTCCTCTGCTTACGAGCAATTGTTGCGATCGTGTACCGATCGGCGCCGCGACGCGAGGACTCGAGGGGGAGTTGGTCGCGTCGTTTCTTGTACTGAACATTCTTTTTTCTTCATCGATAGACTGAAGTGCCTTGTAGATGCGGCTGCCGCCTGCGATCGCGAGTACTGCAGGTAAAATGCGGAGTTGAGATTGAGCGCGCTAACGATCGAGATGTAGGCGAGAAAGAGGGAGGGAGAGAGAGAGAAAGAGAGTGAGAGAAAAGGAGAGTGAGAGACGGAGAGAAGTTTGCGGGAGGAGAGGAAAGCTTGAGTAACCAGGGGCAGGACCGATTGTCCAAGGGGAGAATAGAAATGAAAACGGTGATCCATTGCAAGGCAGATAGTTCCTAGCGTCACGGTATTATTTTAAGGTACCATCGCGTTTGCCAATTCACAGCCGAGGAGTAACAATTGCTTTAATCATGGACAAATTTTTACGCGCTATTTAACTCAACTCGTCTCTCGTAAGATAGCTTGGAATTTTAACTCTCATCCCGGGTTTTCGTTCTTTTTAGTCGCCTTTTTTATTTTTTATTTTTTAATTATTCAATCATTTCACACAAGTAACCCATGGAAACGCGATGGTTAAAGGATCTCGGTGTACAGTTAATTCGTTATTTCTTTTTCCTTTTTTTTCTAATGGAGTGTGTGCAATGTGCGAATGCGCGAATGCGCGCAAAAGTGAGTGCAAACACGAGTTTATAAAGTAAATTTTACGTGTATGTGATGTGTACATAAATAAAAAAAATAATGATAATATTATTAATAATTATTATAGTAATGGTAATGGCAGAGTAATTTTCTTCCGCCGTTCTTTGACATTGAAATAAAATAAAAAAAAAAAAAAGAAAAATTGATCACATATGAGGACCAGCTAAGTGAAAGAAGCGCGAAGATAAAAACACTCTAACTATAGACTAAAGTTATTGTAATAGTTTCATTTAGGTACATTTTAAAAGCTGTAGATACGATGCTGAGCATTTGATCGCCTTTCTTCAATCATGAATCCTCAAATTCACGCACAAATACTTACATGCTTCATCACCCCATATATGAATATGAAAAGCTGCTCGAAATTTAAAAAGCTGATTCGCTGTGTTAAGATTAAGGCTACGAGCGATTTTGTACACTACGATTGTGGTTGCTGTACTGGTAAATAATATTCTTGAAATAAGGAATCACGTTATTTAATTGTATTTAGGTGCAGGTTAGAGCATTTGAAGCAACTAGCATATATATATATATATATACAATAGTTGCTCGAAGTACTGTCGAATATTTTAGCCAAATACTGTTAAATACTTGTTATGTTTACTTTCTTAATAATATTTATCGATATTAGCCTACGATTATCAGCATATTTAACGTGACTACGCCATGAATAATCTTAACAAAGCGAATGTTATATGCATATATGTAGACGAAACCAATCATCGTATGAAATCAGCAAATAATAAACGTAACCGCATACACATATACCTATATACATACGTAAAAAGTGATATTTTCATGCTTTACATTCTCTCTCTTCATCAGCTATTGTATACTCTATCACACGTGTATACGCAGGGCTTCTCGTGGCAGCGGCTCATAATAAGCGCCTCTATAGCAAGTAAGCGATTTGTAATTTATGTTTCTTAGCGCACGCGAACGTTGTTAATCCTGCGACGCTGCCCGAGAGATAAGGAAGGACGAGAGACCACCTGCGAAAGCTCGCGTCTCTTTGTCGTCCCGTTCCCTTCGCCTCACTCCTCTATTCCCCTCACAGCCCCCTTCCTCCTCCTCCTCCTCCTCCTCCCCCTTCGTTCCCTCCTTCGCGCGCGACTCGTCCGCAATTCTACTTTTTCTCCAGCAACTACTCATTAAGGCCTCGCTAGACGTAAACATTTTTTCTCTCTTTGTTTTCATTGGGCAGACACGGTGAGTCTCGATGAAGCGTACCTAGGATTTTTACGTTTGTCAGTGTATAAATAATGTAAGAGTAATCGAATTGTGTATTCAGTATCCGAACGAAGCAAGAAATCTACTTATATGTATAATGTGTACTTCTCTTAAATAGAAGCGATAGATAGAAGAATATTTATTCGAATAATAAATGGTTTTTCGACAACACAATGATTTTGAAAACTTATTTCATCCTACCCGAATACGATCACACCACTATATGTATACTATAGTTGCGCATGCGCAACTCTGCCATTCTCTTCTTCGACTTTTTTTTTCGACGTTCCACGCGCCAAGCGTCACAGATGCGCATTTACCACATATGTGTATATAGGCACATAGCTTGTTGTCGACGGCAACTGAAAGTTTCCACTTCTTCGGTTTTTTTCAACGCTTGTTTTTTTCGAACTTCAATTGCAGTCGAACAAGAAGCGTAACTTCGTTTTACGACTAAAGTTTCTTTACGAATGCCTTATGCTGTTTTTTCCTTCATATGCGCGGCAACGCAACGATTTTCAAGTTCCAACAAGTGATTTCAAAAAAGACTTTTCGAAGTCTTACGCGCTCGCGCTAGAATGTCGTACAATTAAATTTGCAGTCCAATAGATTCGATTGATGACTTTATGCAACTTATTAAATATAGTACGGTTACCAGTCGGGTCTCTTAGTACGCGATTGAAAATGTATTCGAAATGTCGTCATCTTTTAAAATGTTTTCAAGTTTGAAAAAATGAAACAGGTGATAAATATCCCGGAGATATGCGATAAATCAAAGAATTTTTTATTTCTATTCAAAGGATCGATCGAATCGTCGGTTGCACGAAGTTTATAACACGAACTCTGGAAGGGATCTTAATTTTAGAAAGTTTACAGTCCTTAATTCCTTGATAACAAGAAACTTCTTCATTTCCTAATTTATTATCTGGTATTACATTATTCAAGGTATAAGCATTCTGCCTTTGACGGTGTGGCGACATTGGATGGTTGATGTACATAATCTTTTGATAAGAGTATATTGACCGATAAAGTACATATTATTTTTATTTCTTCGTCATGCGTTGCAATTAAACCACAAATTGATTTTAATAGCTATTCACAAGTTACGCATTGACCTACTAAATACAGTACGTAGTATGTCTATACTCAATATCAGCATGCAATGTATACCATTATCTTTCCCGACTCTTATCGAAACAGAAATGAGCGATCATAATTATTATTTATTAGATTCAGAAGTGAAATAACTGATAATTTTCTTTAAATATCGGGTCAGATGTTCTCGTATGGTATGAAACTAAATTGCAACAGTAACTATGTTTCAGTTACAACGGGAAAACATGGTGTATTTTATATTGATAACGTTAATAAAATGAGACAAATTCTTGATTACCATTTCAAAAATGTATTTGATTTAGTACAGCAAAACTAAAGTAAGAATAATCAGCCACTCGATGAGGGCAAAACTTGTTATTCGTTTTGTTTGACCAAGAACTATTGCACTTTGCATATTTATCGGCCATATAAAGCACATCTGGCAGTATGCTTCCATCAATGTTATCAAATTACGAAACAAAAACACCAGGACACTTATTGTAAAGTTTTAACACCCTAATAACCAGGATTCAGTTTCTATTTTGCTATTCTACTTAAAAATTTTCTTACTTATAGCGCTTTGTTATCAGCATATTTTGTAACTTTGTCTGTTTTGAGTTTTTATAACTTCTACTACTTATTTTGAAAAAAATTATTTTTTGATAATTATATAGCGAATATTTTTTAAGTAAAATCAGGACGAAATCGAAAAGGCTTTATTAACAATACAAAAGAGTACCCTGTAAACACTGCATGTATCACAGACAAAGGTATATTAAATTTATTTTATCAAATCTTTATTTTATTTTGTACCTCTTTTACTAAAATGTACATCCTAGATACATTTTCATATCCAACAATTGCACAATTCAGCAGCCATATTCATTTGTCATGTTTATTAAAATAAGTTACTGACTTGAATTATTCAAAGTAACGCCATATCCGCATTTCGTAATATAAACCAATAAAAAAAGAACATCGAAAATTCAACCCATTATGCTACGTCATTGCAAATCATTATCACTGGATGAAAAGTAGGGATCATGCGTCCGTGGGAGTGAGCAACAGCCAGTAATACTTGTTTTCCCTCTCTCCACACGCCAAGGCGGTGGGCATCCGCTGCAGCAATCCTGAATACATCCCACTCAACTTGTTTGCGTGCATATTATTGGTCGTTATGTGCATCTTTTGTTCAGTTGCCTAACTTCCTCCACCTACTTAAGGAGGTAATCAACGCCCAAATCGATGGTAGGGATACCTGTGAGGCAACGCAGTAACTTCTCGCGGTATATAGCTGCCATACATTTTCACTCAAGCAACTTTTTTCATCTGCTGCTTCGTAATATTGAAAAATAGTCTGTTTTAAAATCCATTTACGTAGGAAAAATGTTTAATGGAACGACTTGAGAACATTTTAAAAGTTTATTTTCCTCTACATTATACTAATTTTAAAGTTTCATTCAATTAATCAATCATTTAATTTTATATTAAATACGTGCAATTCAGCAATAATAACTATACACATTATATCATGGGCATTATCCATTTGAAACTATTATATTATATTGCAGTAAATTGCTGTAATAAACTACATGAAATAAAAATATTTACGATTATAGATTGACATTTGAGGTTCTTCGTAGAATGTTTGCCGCAAATGACATTTTTTAATCCATTTCATGATTTTTAAAAACTACAACATTGCAATGATATTGTTGATATAGACTTAAATGTAGTAATAGTTAAAATTGACCTGTATTTAAAAAAATAATTATTAAAATAATTTTAAGATATATCAAAATCTGCCAAAATTGTTATATTTATTAATAAAAGATATTGGTGTATTAGTATCATTCCGTACATATACACATAAATTTGGAAATTAGATTAATATTTTTAAAAATTTTTAGGTTGTAAAATTTCGAAATATGTTTATACCGCTTCATCTGGAAATAATTCTTTGACCAATTACAAATATTGTATAGAATGTAAATAAAATATTATTATTTAATGAAATTTATCATTTTTATACTAAAATAATAAAGAAAAAAAAAGAGTAAAATCTATTAATTATAATTCAAAAATAAGTTTAGCCTACTACTAGAAGTTCTGGATATATTCAAAGATAAAGTTTCCGTTTTTGTTTTCAAATGGTCATATTTTAAATAACAATTAGCATATTCAACGCAAAATAGAGAAAAATTCAAAAGCAAATACTACTTAAGGAGTGGCTATCTTATAATGCAGATGTTGAAAATGCGATAAAAGAAGATGCATGTTTTTTTGACCGGCAAACAAAGTCACATATTACAATCTTAATTTCGTTCGCGCAAATAGTGTGACACACAAGGTCTTAGTGTCGGCGTAAGAGAGCGGTTCATTCACATGCAGAAGCTGAGAGAAAGAGAGAGAGCGCAAGAGCAAGCGGCAGCATATCATGCGCGCTTAAACTGCACGTGCAGGGGACAATTGCCCTCTTCTTCGTGGCAATGACCAATGGGCTTTCGGGGACAGCGCTAACGAGACACGCAAATCTTTGTGGGGCCCCACGACGACGACGACGCGCCCGAGAGTCATTGCCGCCGCACCGCACTGCTGCGCCTTATATCTCGCTCTCTCTCTCTTTCTCTTTCTCTCTCTCTCTCTCGCTCTTTCGCTCTGCACTATTGACCGGATTCGCAATTGACTAGGCGGCTAATGATCAGATTGGCATTTCTGCAACAGGCCAACCGTCGCTTCAAACGTTAACCCCTTGATACGCCTCGTATAGCATATCGTGCCAAGTATCACCGGATCGTCTTCATAAATCTTTAAATTGCAGCCTCACTTGGTTATTTGCTTATTTATGAAACATCATTCAGAGACATTTTGCGCTCGTCGTCAAGATACAAAGTCTTGGTAACGCCTCAACGAATGGCCGTCAGTTTTAAAAAGGACAATAAAACTCACATCAATTCAATTCAAAAATTCATTTTGACGAATTTATTGCGCTCGTTCTTAGAAATTGTGACAAACTAACGTTTCGATGGAAGTGTATTTCTATTTAAGGCACTGATTCACTCCTCAACTCTTATAAAATCCACTTTTGTTCGCGTGTAGTGCACATGTGAAGTATTTCGCAAAAGTCAAGAACCCGCAGCCATAAAACAGTGCAAAAAAGCAAGAGAGAGAGAGAGAGAGAGAGAGAGAGAGAGAGACAGACAGAGCGGAAGAGGGAGAGGGCGAACGCGCGCGGAGGGCAGAAAAAGGTCATAATTACAAGCGCGCGCAGTAAAATATGAGGCAAAATTTTTCGGGGAACCATGCAGGGAGCAGCAGCAGCAACAGCCGCGTGCTCGCATTTTACACTCTCTCACACACACACACACATACTCCGCAAGTAGTGCATATACATCGGTCGTATAAGGGGAACGGTGTGTTGCGCGTTCGCAGCGGAACGAAACGGGCTGATACTTATAAGCGCCGGATGATTTAAGAAAGTTCCTTGCACTCTCGCCTCTCTGCGTCTCTCTTTCGCCCATCTAGTCTGAGTAAGTGACCTCCAAAAGGACCCATCGCGCGCGTTCGAAGAAGGTCGCTATAGAACATGATGTATATATATATATATACGTATGCGAGGGGCTGCCTCTGCATCACGCGCTATTCTCGCTGCTTCTCTCTTCTTCGGCTTCGTGGGCCCGTATAATGAGAAAATCGACGTATGGCTTTATGAATCGAGTGAGAGAGCGAGAGAACGAGAGAGAATTTTTCGGGATTCCGCATCGTAATTGTCGACTCTCTCTCTCTCTCTCTCTCTCTCTCTCTCTCTCTATTCTCTTGAGCTATTATTTTTAACTAGAAGGCGGGAACAGGGAGAGAGAAAGGGGGGAGTGGTCGAATTCTCGAGTAAATAGAGGAACGCCGCTTGCAGGCCTTTATCGGGCGATAATCGCCAGTCCAAATGCTTTGACATAACCATCATCATCGCTGGCAGGCGCATCGTCGACAGGCTGTCCATCGCCTTCGTCGCCGTCGCTCTCGACGTCGCCGCCGCCGTCCTCGTCATCTTCGTTGTCCTCAGCTGCGCAGAGGCTTGGTGTTGCCGGTCGGCGACTTTAAGCCTTCTTTTACGATCAATTCAACGAGCGTCGTAAGCACCAAGAGCACGGCGATTACCCGGATTTGCATTTTACGAGTGAGCGCCGGCATGGCAATCAACGATGAGGAGGAACCAAGAAAAGAAAGAGAGAGAGAGAGAGAGAGAGAGAGAGAGAGGGAGAATACAGCGGAATGTGTGAAGGAGAGTGAGAGCTGAGACTGAAAAAGAGAGGAGAGGGAGGGTTAAAAAGAGAGAGTATATAATACATAAGCTGCGGTATAAGAAGCTGTAGGTGATGAGGGGAGAGATTTTGAGGTTGCACATATATACGAGTCAAGCATTTGCTTATATATGTTCAACATCCCATTAGATCATTTGTCATACACAAGGTCATAGAGAATTAAATTGCTCTCACTTTCGCTCTTCCGCTTTTTTAATCTAAATCATAGAAAGTTCGCTGCAGAATATCATTCGATTTTAAAATAGAATTCGCTGTGCCAACTTTTATATAATTAAAATGTTTTATTTGTATTCAAATCTAGAGCGAGCTTATGATTGACATATTTAGTTGAACCAGTCCGCAACTGTCACATTCAAGAAGGTGAGGGTCGAGGAGAGAAGAATATCTACCTCATTATAAACTCTAGTTTGATCCGGCCTAATCCTAATGTTCTGGAGGAGCGATGATTTTTTCTTGGTCTCTTCGCGGTTTTTTATTTTCTCATCGGTTGAGAAAGATTTGCTAGATATAGT
Source organism: Torymus texanus (assembly GCA_036873485.1). Classification (NCBI taxonomy): domain Eukaryota; kingdom Metazoa; phylum Arthropoda; class Insecta; order Hymenoptera; family Torymidae; genus Torymus; species Torymus texanus. The sequence continues at coordinate 17,126,497 of JAYJLV010000011.1, forward strand.
AATAGGCAAGATGCATATGAATAGTGGAATTTTCTGATTATATAAAAAAGTGAGTATAGGGTGACTTAATTCTTTATTAGACAAAAGAGATTTATTTTTATGAACGCCTCTTGAACGATATTTTGTACATCATAATTTGGCAGACGATAGACTTAGAAGTTTTTAATATTATTTCTAAACACCAAAATACCATTTTATCATTTTCCAGAAACCAATTATTATATAAATAATCACACTTTTGTTCTTCATAGATTTGATATTACAAAAGGAAAGTAAAACTTAAACAGCAGCTTGTAAACGAAAACAGTATACTAATTAATCAAGATAATAACATAAATCATATTATTGAAATTGTCTGTGAAATAAATAAATAATGTTATAAAATAAAATTTTTATAGGGCGACGTATAAAATTGATATAGTTATTGATATTATTTACTTTTTCATAATATTATGAAATTTGATATTTTTCAAATTATTGAACCATTATCAAAATAACTATAGAAAAATTGTACGTCTATGATGTGATGTAAATACTTATAATTGAGATTATTATATTTAGATACTCGTAATTTCATAACGTCATATCCAAAATTTAAAAAAAAAGGAAATGTGATAAATCTCTTACTTTAACACGACAAAGAAAAGATGTTTTAGTGATGTTAAATTTTTTCATTGGTTTTATTTTAAACACCATTATTAGTCGCAATCAACTATAAAAATTTTTATTCAAGAATTATTTAGAGATCTAAGATGCCTTAGTTTTAAACTATTGCACCATTAATTTTTTTCTTGTATAATCTATTTAATTAAAAATAAAACTGTTACTTGTATCAATAGGCACAATTTAAGAATTACTATTTCCTTATATATGAAATTTGTATAATTAATGAAAAGAGAATTATCTGCTACATAAACGTATATTTGTACTACATTGAGCTTGAGCTGATCAAGAGGAAAAAGGAGCGGAGGAGCGCAAATGTGGAAAAGTGATGACTCTTAACCGCTGAACGTTGTTGGAACGAGGAGGCCCTTGGCTTGAAGAGCTCGTTTAAAGCAGACGAGGGGATAATGACTTGAAGCTTGCAACGCGCCACGAGGGTCGCGAAAAGTTGAAAGCAGAGAAAGAAAGAAGATAAGCTTCTGGTTTAGGGTGCAGAGTGTACGATCGTGTCACGAGAGCATTGTCGCCAAGCTCGGTTTGTCGCCAATACGTTTTTTGCTTACGCACCGTTCGTCGCAAAGTATATTGCAACTATTGCTCTTGACGCTTTGAAGATTAAAGTATTAAAATTTGAAAATTTTTAAACTACAGAATAGTCTATTAATTTAAGAAAAATTATCATAATAATTATACAGTTAATTATAATTTTATTAATCTAATCATGATTATAATATTTAAAAATATGTGTTATAAAATAAAATATAGAAAATAATTTAACGATGCTCAGAACTTATATATACCACGTCGGCCAATAGACCATCGTTAAAGCGTTTTAACGCGATCGGTCGTTAGTCCAAGCGTTTCAGTTAGCATCGCGGAACACAGGGGACAGGCAGAATACAAGACAAGACAGCGTAGCTACAGCGAAGGCGATGTACTTGAATTAACTTCGCGATGTATTTCGAGCACTCTAGGTTTAGCTCCGAAGCACTCGCGGTATGTCGCGCCGAATGCTATACCGGGCAGCTTTCGGCGACGAGATGATTTCCTGCCTGGACGCCGGTGCAGCCGCCGCAACGCCGAGACTAAGCATTAGCATGCTAATTGAAGACCAGGCTGTTAAACAGTTATGTGCCAATATTTTTCTTCTTTTCTATATATTGTATAGGAAACTGATTTTACCATTTTTACAGTTCCAAAACGTCTTTTAAGTATGCAAAATGGTAATAGGATTTTTAATCTGAAATATTTATTAATAAATATTATTTTATTTGAAGAAAGTAGTTTAGAATTATCTCTCGTTAACAATTACTGTTTGAGTCCTAAATCAACATTTGAGAAAAGTTTACAGCAATAGATATAAAAATATTTTTTTTAAATATTAACGTTTTTCGTTATAATTAATACAGTGTTATTTACATTGTTTACTAGTTATAAATAAGATGTTGATTTTTATTCACTCACATGAACATAAATTTAAATAAAAAATACTAGTTATTTTAGATCGCATGCACACTCTCTATTCATATATATATAAAATAAGCCTATATGTATAATGCACGGCCATTTTCAAGCAAACGATCGGGTGACCGATACCGAACAAAAAAGACGATATTTTATTTTCGATTATAGTATAGGCCGCTAAGAGGTTTTATGCGCCTGGCGACATATAGATTTTTTTCTTCAAGGTTCAAAATATATACTGAAATAATTTAGAGAATATTAATTGGGCTGTAGAAAGCCAAGCGAGGTCCCAAAAATAACTTTCAACCTCGTGATTGTTTTTCCTATTTTATTTTCTTACATAACTTTGCCTATCTATGTTTTAAAATATTTGACGCGAGATATAGGAGAAATTGTAGAAAAAATCTACAGTTAAGTCTTTCAAAAACATAAAAGAAGAATTTGGAGGCAGATCTCGGCATCGATTTCTTTGTCATTCTGTAGGTTATATAAATATTATAATTTACGAAAAACTATTTTGATTTAGCACTGTTTTAACTGTACATCAACACGCGAAAATGGAAGGAAAAAAATCGCTAATGGATTAACCAACATTAAAATTACCAGAATTTGAAATTGGTGCAACATCACAAGTTGCTAATTTATGTAACATTTAAGACTAATAATTTTTGTTATTCTTCGTCATTTTCAAACGTTTGTAATTTTGCACAGGAAAATTATATCTATTTTCTCTTCATTCATTTTTGAGAAATTAATATTATATTATAATTAGTTACTGTTTTCATTTCACTTCCCTCGAATTTTTATAAAAACAATTGATGTTTTGTTAAAACAGTACCACACGCACTACTTGATATTTTTAAATAGTTTTTCATACATTAAAAATTATTTTAGATATATCTACTTCAAAGTGTTGTATATATTTGATTGAAAGATATTTTACACTTGTTCTCAATGATTCGATTTTGCCATGAGCGCTTATTAGCATCACCCGGTAATATGCAATGTGCAATATTAATAAAATAATATTAGATTTTCATTTGTGGTAGGTATTTCTACCTTTTTCATCACTTTACAAGACTACATAACTAAATGTAAACTAAATATAATTCAAATGAATTAATAAGTAATTTACCGATATATTTGCTAAAAATAGAAGCCAACAAGGAATTGCATAAATTAACCTTTAAATTAATTTTAAGTACTTTATGCGTTAACAAAGAACTTTGAAAGAAAAAAAAATCGATTTTTAGAAGAGGAAATTTGATCACTTAAGGGGATCGGTATCAAATTTATTTAGCAAATTCAATTGTGTCTTCTTAGTTTATGTGCATATTTTAATGAAACTTTACGAAGGAGAGCAGGAATTAGTATCATATTACAAAAAAAAGAATATTCGCTAACAAAGAATATAATTGTACTTAACTCTATAAAACGATATAAAAGAAATCGAATATAAAAGCAATAGAATCTAACTTTTGATTTGTCAAAAAATCGTTTAAAACTGAAGAAAGCATTGAAGAGAGTAAATGAACAATCCGAGCCGTTTTGTCGGCGATTATCGTCATTCAATTACAGCATTAGGATGACTCGCGTTCACGCGCGGTAGAACGAGGAACGAGGTGCGGCAGGTCGCGCTAGTGAGCGCGAGGGGGCGTCGACGGTGATGTGAGAGTCGTATATACCTGGGGGTGTATAGGTGTATGTGTGTGGCGCTGTCTGGTCGCTCGGCTGGCTGCCTGCCCGTGTTACCCGATGCCCCCTTCACCTTCACTGCATAGGGCTGCACGAGCGCGTGCGCGCACGCACAAGCGAAAAAACTGCATACGCACGAAGATAACGAACGACGTGGGGTGCGTGCCTGAGGGCTATCCTTATGGGGCTTGGGGGAGGCCATACAATACTTTAGTAACCCCGTAATACCTCCCTTCCAAGAGAGACTGAGTGGGAGAGAAAGAGCCCAGGTAGGCTAAGTATAAAGTAGCCTCCCATATATGTATACGAACGAAGAGAGAGAGAGAGAGAGAGAGAGAATGAGAAAGAGAGACAGGCCGCTTCGTACACTTCCCCAAGATTAAGGGGTTAGCCGTGTATATAATGCCACGAGTCTAGGTGCACATAGGGCAGGGAAGAAAGAGAGAGAGAGAGAGAGAGAGAGAGAGAGAGAGAGAGAACAACCTGCCCGATAACACACCAGATGACGATTTATCCCGAGCGTGCATGCCTGCCGGTTCAAGGAGAAAGAGAAAGTACAGGACTCGCCAGCTATAGCTCGAGATCTTCAAAATTGCCGAGTCTTCGGCTTTTGCCTATACTAGTGATCGCACGAGGAATTCCCGATATACCATTATGTGATATCAAAGCTCCGTCTTCCGCTTCTTATTCCCGTATAGACGAGGATGAAAAGCTTATTGTGCGATGTTCTGTACTTCAAATTCTGCAAATTTATCAACTCCTTTTCTAAAGATTTTCATAAAATTTATAAAATTTATAATAAACGTGTAAAGTTGTTAAACGTCTTCAATTTACCAACCATGTATTGCTTCAATAAGTGAGTTTGAAGAATCTGCCTGCGGAACTGTAATCATTCCAATGATAATCCTTTTTGTCAGAAATCAGACGAAAACTCGTTTGTAAATCTCTGAAGAAGTGGAATTATGGAGAAAGAAGTTCACATTGATGCACGTTCGAGCAGTCGAGCAACAAGGTATACGCACGCAACAACGAAGTTACTCAAACTTCGTTTTTCTCCGCATCTCGGCAAAACTGCCATTATCGATTTAACATCGACATCCGCATGCATAAAAGATGAGAACTGATATTCCGAGAATGTCTTCTGTTAATTAACATTTGTTCATGTAATTTTTCACGGAACAGAAAATGTTCTTCGCAAGAAATGTTAGGTTTTACGGTTCGTTTATTTGTTGGTAAAATTTCCGTAACCCTTTTGCTTCCAAGGATAACATGCAGCAACACAAGAAGTATACATGGGTTGCAGTATTTCATTATATTTATTCAAGTCAAGAGAATAAATTGTATTGGTTATCATATAGATTCCATTTCAATATTTATTATTTTATTGTAAATGGATTTATTACAAAGTCGATTCTTATTATACACTGCTGCATGATTGTCCACGAAGTGAAAGGGTTAAGCTTAAGAACACAGCTATTCAACACATAATAGATTTTTCGAAAAATAAGTGTAAAAGTTGACTATTCGATTTCGAAGGATAAATTTTTGTGATTAATTGTAAAATCGGTTTAATCAATCTATAATAAGTTAATCATTTTAATAAATTTTTATTACAAATTAAAGCTGTGAAACAATTACCTGTTATTCTCTCAAAAGTTGAACTGGATTAGTATCTTATTTATTACTATCTTTAATATTACCGCTATCTAAAATTTCCGAACTCTTTGTTTTTTTCCCAAAATTTTGTATAAAATCAAAATAATAATTTTTTTCGCTAACATCTAAATACTCCTTCTATATAATCCATACACTACCTCTATAAGTTCTATCATCAATTATCTTTTTTCCTGACAACAGAAATTGAGACTGACCACATGAGGTAGTTCTCGGCCATATTCGTGAACGACCACAATGTTGGGCGCGCGTGTACACATACTGTAGCACTGGGGTGCATAAATTTCGCAGTTGCCGAATCGTTTGCTCAGGTTAAACTGAACGCTTGTTGTATATATCTAGAAAATTAATGAATGTATATACTTGTACATGGTATTAAATAAAGTCTTTTTCATAGCATGTCAACAAATTAAAAAAAGCTAATTTATTTTGTGTTTCATACATCGACATTATAAATGTGACTTCTTACATTAAATTTTCCATGCTTTACGTAAAACTAGCGTAACAAAAATAAGAATAATAACGACTAATCACCAGTATACAATTGCAAATAGCTCTTGGTCGAAAAAAATTGCGATAAGTCAGCGAGCAACACCTGCGCGCGCGCACAAGTCCCTCCGTTCCCCGAAGTACATTTGCACACTTAATTGTAAAAGTGTGCGGTGGTAGCACGTCCGGGCGTGTAACGCGACGCGAGCGCGTAATAATGCGTCCTATTTTATGCGAAATTCCCGGAAAGGGCTGATAGTATCGCACGCTCCCCGGCGGAATACGTCGCGGGGGTTTCTCCAATTTCGCTCGATTCACCCTGGCACTGCTGCTTCGTCGTCGTCGTCGTCGTCGTCGTCGTCGTCCCCCAACCCAACTCGGCTTCGGCCTGTCTCGTGCACTGCACACACGCACATCCGCATTCAATCACTCGCTTGCGCGCTCGCGCGTACGACCTCCAAATTTCGCGCGAGCTCCTCACGAGCGAGAGACCCTTTGTCTTCGATTCTTATCGCGCGCGAGCGCCCTAATATAGCTCGACGCGAGCGAAAGAAAGGAGAAAGAGAGAAAGTGCCATAGTAGCGCACTGCACTCGTGGAGAAAATAACTTGGCAAATTGCTTTTTTACTTCTATATATATGCGTTTACCGAATAACGCACCTTTTCAGCTAATTACTCTTCGTTTTATGCAGTCGACGCGGCGAAGCTTTTTTTACGAGCTCTATCTTGACATGCTATCGGTCGCCCTGGCCCGCTCTTGTACGTAATCTCTCTAGTCTAAAAAGCGCTAGTTACTTTCGTGGTAATGTTTGAAGGAATATTTTTATTTAATATATCAACGCTTGCGAGGTTTTTAAAAAAATTTTAAAATGATTAATCAACGAGCTTTTATTTAGGTTTTTTTCCTTTTAGTGGGAAGTTTATTAAATTAGTGGCTACATATTATCGATGTAAAATTGAAAATAAAATAACGCTGAATGTTGCGTATTTTATTTATTTATTTATTTATTTATTTATTTATTTATTTATTTATTTATTTATCAGTATAAGTATAATGAGTTACAAAAACACATAATACATTTTTGTCAAAATACATAATATGTCACTTTTACCGATATTATTGGAAAATTCGCAAAGTGTAATAAAAACCAAACACTATACATTTTAGTAATAAAATATTTTCAAAATATATGTATTAAAGTACCGTGAAAACAAAACGTCGTAACTTCTGACAGAGTATATTATATATGTGTTGATCATATATTCGAGCTTGTATATATTAGCTCGAATAATCACGTAATTTAATCATTTTCGAATTGATAAAATATTGAATCTCGCTTCATTAACGCAGAAACAATAATTTAATATTGAAAGCATGATAAAAATTGTGATTAATTCGTAAGTTGAGTAGGTTATCGCAGTTGCAAACGAATGCCGCGCACTGAGCTTTGTAGAAGAAATTGAAAGTTTGTAGGAAAAAAAAATCGCATAGCTTTGATTATTGCCACGTGTCGTTACTGTGTTGTCTTTTTTTGACGTGACTAGCTTAATATTCGCACACAAGTGCACGATCCAACGATAAAAAGTCGCGGCTGTCGCGCCGAAGAGGAGGAATCCCGATCGGCCATCCTCGAAGAATTGCATACGACTCTCTCTCTCTCTCTCTCTCTCTTTCTCTCTCTCGCTCTCTTGCGCGCGCGCACGAGCTTACGAGAAGATGAGACGCAATTACGCGCGGACGAGAGAGAGAAAGAATAAGAGGTAAAAAATAAAAGCAGAAGAAGCAGTAGCATGCGGTGGCGAGGAGAAGGAGGCAAACCTGACCATGAGTTTGAAGTAGCTAAACATATGGCACGTATTATATGTGTGTGTGTATATATAAGCGCGGGCGCGCGTCAGAGGTTGAGAGATATTACTGCGAGTCGCCGGCCGGCATCGTACATACACATACATACACACACATACGCATGTATATACGCGTCAATCGTGTGTGCAGTGCACTTGATCCAGTGGCTCAAACAAACAGGGCTGATGAGTAACAGCCATCTCCTCTCTCGCGCCCATACCACTCAAAGAGGTCTCTGACAAACGAGTGCGAAGTCCCCGGCACTCTCTCTCTCTCTCGTCGAGGTCAATCGCGCCTCCCGGCTCTTTAAAATTATAAGAATCGCGAGTATGCTAGAACGCGAAAGTGCCGAGCTACCAAAATAAAAAAGAAGCACGCTGTAGTCCCTATGATGCTGGACGAAGCTATTTGTAAATAGAAGAGGGAAGGATCGGATTGATGCTTCGCGAGGCGACGATCGGCTCGCGTTTATTGATTGTCTATATATACTGCGAAATAGAAGAGAAATCGAATTAGAACAGTGAACTTGCGTGCTCATATTATTTCAACTGCATGTATATGTATGATGTGGCAAATTTATTGGACGAAATTCTAAGATTTCATTACTATTAGGACTGAATTAATGAATATCATAAATCTGTAGAATACTTAAGCTTCGTATGCTTTGTATCTGGAAGAGCAATAAATAATGCGTGAAAATATAATTCCGCATATTTATTGCATACACTTGCATTGCCTTGCGGTTTATAATGAAATAAAAAAAAATATATATATATATATACACGGACAGAGAAATAATATAAAAAGTTTTACCAAGTGCGAGAATTTATAGCAAAGATTGCATTTGTAGACGATATGAAAATTTTTCATACAATCATATGCATATTATTATTGTGCTATTTTTACGAAATAATTTTAATTATCTCTTCCGACTTGGTAAACAGTACGTAAATTTATGAAATATTATCATCTTGGCTCTTGTTACGTGTGAAGCTATTCTGTCGGGATAGGATCACTACGTATTTAGGGTTAAGGTGTTCGTGTCGCTCCGAGTG
>JAYJLV010000011.1:17135482-17149067 GCA_036873485.1 Torymus texanus
TCTGATTGTGCATTACTCATTGTCCCAAGTTTACGGGTTCACGGTCACACTTATTTGCTTACTATGAGCTTCCATTCATAACAGCTCTAATTTAAAAAAATTCATTTGTATATATTTTATATGATTTATGTAGAGTAGTATTAAAATAATTATTGCCTTCATTTATATTTCCAGAGTATAAGTAATCAATCAGTAATGTCAGTTCAGAAACTTCAAGGTCGTGTGTATCTACTCAACACAATTTTATTGTAATTGTTAATAAGTGAACCTTTACTTTGATGTTAGTATACCTATGTTAATGTAATTTTTACTTTTCCAAAATAGTTGGGCTATTGCAAAATATTATTTTGAAGAAAATTACTCACTTTCAAATACTGATAGGAGTTTTAAAAAAAAATCTGTTGAAGCAAAGAGTATTAGGATAAATATCTGTAAAATTCAAAGTCAAATCATCCGATTGAATTTAATAAAATTTTTCTTCAATTAAAAAACACAAATTTCTCGCGTTCACGATGAAAAAGGTGAAAAGGTGAATCAATCCTATAATATCAGATTTTATAGAAAAGAAGAAATAGTGGTTGGTCTCCTTGATTATAGTATTTGTTACATTTAATCTTATCCCCCGGTAATTATAATTACTGGAAATTATTGTAATTTTTATAATTAAGATACAACTCCTTAAATAAGAGATAAATTTCAAAATAAACTGAACGTTCTTCTATACTCCTTAAAATAAACATATCAATAAAAAGTGATTTCATCGAATCATATATATATATATATATATATATAATTAATGTTGTGAACCGAAGCGCACGCACACATCTATAAATATATAACTTCTCTATCATTCAATAACTGCACTCCCTGAAATATTATTTTTCCTAATAGAAAAATAGCACGGAAATTAGCGACGACGTATAAAAAGCTTTTAATACCATTTGATAAACATTGCAATTTATGGGGACGATCATTAAGCTCCCTCGAGCTCGCGCGATCACTAAAAATACATCTACACGACATGTCGTCGCGGCACAAGCCCGTTTATGCGTATACAAACGAGGAATTTGTTATCGACGGCAAGAAGGGGTTGACTGTGTCGCCGACCGTCGCGCGCAATACGAAATCTGCATAAATTGCATCGGCGCGGCGTCGTCGTCGTCGTATATCGCCGATCATGCGCACGCGCATCTCCTTATCGCACGGGGAAGTCCACAAACACGCTCGAATATTGCGCTGCACTGATATAATATTGGTTCGCTAAAAAAACAAACGTTTACGTTGAATGACGAGCCTCGTGGCGAGGAAAATCGGCTTTTATATATATATATATATATATATATACACACACACACACACACACACACACGTGGCCGCCGGTAGAATCGAAATATTATATATGGGCACGGTAAACTAAAGGAAGACAATTCGGCCGCGGCAGGCGGCGAATTCCGGGAAGGCATAGCACTAATCAACAGTCGAGACAGTCGCCAGACAAGATAATGGCAGATCAATCTAATTTACGTATTCAGACGGGCGCGACCAAGTGATGCCGCATCGATTTACTTGTCTCTATATACCAGCTAGACATGCGTGCGCGAGTATATACACATGTACATGTGTAAAAGAATGCAGCGGAGCTTTTCGTCGCGCGTCTGCAGAGTTTATTACACAGCTATATTATACTTCGAAGATTATCGTCGTTTTTTGCGCGGCGAATTTCAAGCTGATTGGCGTTGATTGAATATTGGCGAACGAAAGGAAATCAATGCGTGTCGCTGCGAGAGGTTGCTCAACATTCGAATCGGAGCTTTATACTGAACGGTAACTGTGCTTTCAGTGGTCTCCTACTTATCCACTGCGAGTGAAGTGAAATTTCGCCATCAGTTGTCGATTATCGATAAAGCAGGTAGTTTATAAGTTAAATAAAGAATAAAAACAAAGCTCGCAAAGCATTTGAAATTATTGTTGATCCGATAAATATTCTCCATGGTCAATATTTGTATCGAGCGATATTCAGCGAGTTCGCAGGCGTAACTACGAGCGGTAATGAAGGCATTGACATGAGAACTCTGCTTTACCAATAAGGCTGTAGAGGTGGATGGTACCGCTCGCAGAACCGCGCCAGTGTGGCACCACGTGAGGCTAAGACGAATTTTCGCGAAAGCGGCAGGGGGTGTGATCGTGAAACCGGTAGCCACCCAAGAAGGCGGTTCCCTTTCTTTCTCTCTGAGCGCTCGCGCGCGCAGTTTAGCACACGGTAGACGGTATCTCATTCTTTCCTTCCCTCGGCTCACGCGGTCCCTCTCTCTTTTTCATTTTTTTACCCCCCAAGGCTATGCGTGGCCCGTGTTGTAGCCGACTACTACTACTACTACACGAACGAAAGAGAGAAGAGAGAGAGAGAGAGAGAGAGATCGACACATGCGTGTGGGGCCGGGTGGCCGCGCGGATTAATTCTCCCGTATATGCGTACGAGCAGAGCGAATGAAATATCGAATTGCCTCCTCCGAAGTGTATATAAGAAGAGAAGGTATAGGAGTAAGAGAGAGAGAGAGAGAGAGAGAGAGAGAAGAAGAGGAGGGGAGAGGGCAGACAGAGGAGAGACGGAGAACGGCACCCTTTCGACGCGTGCACGCGAGATGGCTTGTTAAGTTAACGTCTCAATTTAAGCGCGGGCCCAGGGTCGCCTGGTTCTTTCTCCTTCTTCTACTGCCGCTGCTGCTGCTGCTGCTGCTGCTGCTGCTACTGCCGGTGGGACCTGCGCGTGCGCGCGTAGCGGTAGCGGCGACGTCGCTTTTCGAAAAACGTAAAAAGCCGAGATTATGCGGGCGAGGCGAGGCGGAGGCTAGCCGGTACATATACACTCGATGAGACGGAAACCCATTACTCGCTTGCGGAGGGAAAAAATAAAGTGGTCGAAAGGACTGGGAGGGCGCGCTGGGACTGGGAAGGAAAAGAGGGTTTTTCGGAATCGTCGCGTTTGAAGATCCTCCGAAGTGCTGGAGAGAAAGAGAGAGAGATAGGGAGAGAGAGAGAGAGGGAGAGGAGAGTGAGAGAGAGAGGGAGCTAAGGGAGAAAACGAAGATGGAAGCCTTGGCTCATAATACGAAGAGAGGCCGGCGCCTCTCTCGCTCTCGCAGCATCACCACGTGGCATGCGGCCAACTACCGTCTCCTGATCAATATGCTTACAGCAAACCCTCTCTCTCTCTCTTCTCCTCTCTCCCTCTCGCTCCTAGTCCGCGGGACTATCTCTCTTTCTCTCTCTCTCTCTCTCTCTCTATTCGTTTCTCTTTCTGCACGGTATATACGCGTACGCGCAAGAGAGCAAGAGAGGCAGAGACAATGTACTGGAGGGAAAGGGAGCAAGAAAGTAAGAGAGCGAGAGGGAACCGCAAATATTATTACTAATATCGAAATTCAGCCGGCTGCTCAAGCCGTACACGCGGGCTCTTCGAGCGCGCGCGCGGCTCTTTTCTGCGGTATCTTCGCCAATCGCCGAGCAGCTACGACGACGGCGACGACGGCGACGGCAGCCGAGTTCTCCAAATGGTGCAGCTTTCGTCTAATGCACCAGCGCATGCCCTCTCCCTCTCGCTATTTTACGATTTGGGGATTTTTAACGTTACTTTATTCGATTGTGCGAGGCTTTCTTACGTAACAACTCTCTCTCGCTCTCTTTCTTTCTTGCTTTAGTCAAAGCATTTGATGATTGGGGTTTTTCATGATGCAGAATAAAAAAAAAAAGATACAGAATATTCAGAAAAATTTTCTGCTAATGAAATTGATCGGAAGTATGTACTGATTTTATTTCAGAAGCGAACAAATTTGTATCGTAGGTATCGTGTGTATATTTTTAGACTTTTGTTCTACTTGTGAAGCGAGAACATGAAATAAGTTTCACGTCACTAAATCTAACTTGGATAAGATACAGTTTCTGAGAATTCTATTTTTAATTGTAGAAAATTATAAAAATGAAATTTCATTCGGCATATTTGATGTGTGCACAGATTTTATCGAATAAGGTCAATTACAAATCTACGTGTTTTTGTAATATAAATTTAGAACATGAATTGTAATAAAGTTATGATATATAATAATAAATGATTAAAACTTGGTTTTTCTTTTGTGTCCTCACAATATAGATGAGTAAAATATTAGAAAAACTATTAAGTAATATGTAATACGAAAAATGTTTGATATTTTCAAATGATTACTTTTAATGAAAAGAAAAAAATGTTTAAAGTTTAAGAATTAATAAATTATTTATTAATAATATGAGCAAAAAGAATAAGTATAAAAGTTTCTACAAGATTAGAAATAAAAAAGGAAAATTTTGTAACAGTTCTTATACAAGTAATGAGGGTATGCAAATATTAATAAAGGAAGGAAGAGTCCAAAATATATTACGTATCTTAGTCAAAGATCGAACATAGGACACTCGGCGAAGCTACTAAAGTATATTCGCGTCTTTACCCCACTCGTCCTCATATCGCAAATGCAACCTGATCTCGACGGTCACATCATACTTCCTATACATGACATTGCCTTTCTATAATAAAGCAAATTTTCTAGAATTACGGTATTTCATTTAATAAACAATAAAAATGAGAAGCTGTATAAAATAAAGAATTAATATCTGAAAGCACGAAAGAAATAAAGAAGAAAAGGATAAACTTCACTAACATCAAATTCCTTATACTATTTCACGATATAAATATATATCTGCTTATCCAAACAAATACAGAAACACTGTGTCACCTAAAAATCATTTCTTTTTTTTTCTCAAGACTTTAAAACATCCAAATTTACGAAATATTCATCCTTATCTTTAACCCGTGTTCGTGTTAAAATGCTTCTGCCTTAATGAAAGTCCATACCCACCCAATTAGTCTGATCTGCCGAGCTAGAAAGGCGAGGATTTCAAGTTCAGCAAAAGCCCTCGACCGGCTCTCCCGCCGATCGTTCCACCGCGGTCGTCAGTAAATCAGGGCCGGCGTGCGAGTGCAATAATCGCCGCGGCGCGTTAATTCGCGGCAAAGCTCGTTCGCTAGCTGTACAGTTGAGCGAGTGCGGCCGATCAGTCGTAACGAGGCCCTCGATGCAACCAGGCATGCGTGTACACCTCTACTCGCTTACGAGACAGCCGCGCGAGGTGTGCGCGGTAGTGTAGGACCACGCGAGAACCACGTGGTGCACGTCGACAGGGAGCACGGAAAGACCGTACGAAAGAGGGAAAGGGAGAAAGAGAGAGAGAGAGAGAGAGAGAGAGAGAGAGTAAGATAGAGAACCACCAAAGCCCGCAAAGAGCGAGAGCCACGACGGCACGGCTATCCGGGAGACGCCTGCGCGAGAGCTTGGCCGCGGGCGAACGCGCGCGAGTTGTAGTCGCCCACTCCCTCCTCTCTCGAGTTGCACTATCGCGTCGCTATCGGAGGGACCACCCCCTGCAAAGCGGAACGTGCATGCACGCAAGACAGAGAGAGAGAGAGAGAGAGAGAGAAGAAGAACGAGAGAGAGAGAGAGAGGTTACCGGCGGAGCCGGCGCGAACGTGTATGCACACACAGGGCGAGTGATAGTGCGCGCGCGACGTCGTGGGTGGGTGTAGAGAGCGAGAGAGATTACAGCGGCGGCGGTGGCGGCGACGGTGGTGGTGCTGGCGGCAGCTGCGGTGGTGACGACGACGACGGCGGCGGCGGCAACGGCGTCGCTGGTGGCGGAGGCGGTGGTAGTGGTGGTGGTGGTGGTGGATGAACCTCAGTGTCCGGCGCGCCTCCGACAAGCGTGCTTCGCCGGTGTCGTACGTGTCTGTATATGAACTACGTGCCATCCCTGCCTGCCTGGCGCGGTGTGCGCGTTGAGCAACACTGATATAGATATACACACATACGTCGCATTATCAGCACGCACCAGTGACACATGCACCGAGAGAGAGAGAGAGAGAGAGCTGCCGAGCGATTTTCCATTAGGGGATCACACTTTGTTCTAACATTTACATAGTGTCCAAATACACAGATAACGCAGGAGCGCGGTGAAAATTTTATTGTGATTCTATAGGAACGAGGCCAGTAGTAAGTTTAGTGAATATTCATTGCAAATCCAAGAAGAGGATAGAAGGAGAGAGAGAGAGAGAGAGAGAGAGAGAGAGAGAGAGAGAGAGAAGGAAAGGACGCATGTACCCGATCGGGAAGCGCGAGTAGACCGGTTGCGCTGGCTAAACAATAATATACACTGCTTCCACGCATCGAGTGACGAGTTTTTTTTCTGTATAGCACGTAAGTCCCTCCCTGTAGTTCGTATAGCCAACGACGTGGTTATTCCGGAACCGCGCATAAATGCACGAGAGTGAAGTATAGAGAGTGAGAGAGCGTGAAAGAGAGTTAGAGAGACAGCCGACAGCGAGAGCGCGGTGTTATAGAGTACCGGTACCACCCCGCGCGTGTGCGATTCGGGTTGGATGACACTTTTTCAGCCGAACGAGCGCCGCTAGACTTTTTAAATGGTGCATCATCACCGCGCGAGCCTTACCCGTAGTGAAACGTTAGGTATACATCGAAAGTGTCCAAGAAAGTCTAGACGCCCCTAGAACCAGCTCATTAATTCTGTATTACATAAACAAATCCGCGGGAGACGTACATATATATATATATATACATATACATATATATACACTCGTAGGCGTACTACTGCAGAGGAGCATCGCCACATATAGAGGATACATGTATGTATAGAAAGCCCACGAAATTGGTTCGCCAAAGGATAGTCCACACATACACATACTACACACATAGAAGACTGCATCGTCGTCGTCCCGTTCACGCTCAAAGCCGCGACGTCATTTCCTCCGCCCCGAGTAGTAGACGGAAATCTCTCGCTCCGCGCAGCAAGTAAACAAATATCCAACTTTACTCTTACCAACCAATCTCCCGTTCTCGCTCCTTCCTAACCAGCTTGCTCGGACTTGCCCCGATCTGTCGCTTTTGGGCTGAACATTTCGGAGTGTACTTTGAGATCCCGACGCGGTGCAAGTAGGCGGCCACAGGAGCAGCAGTAGCAGGCGGAGAGAGCCAGAGAGAGAGAGAGAGAGAGAGAGAGAGAGAGAGTTGCCGCAGCGGTCGCGCGAATGGCCGAAAGGACAAGTGACACGAGGAGGCTACAGGCAGCGGCTCGAGGCGGTGAGCAGGAATCCTGGAACGAGGCTCAGGCACACTGGTAATGGGGGGTTTGGGCGAGGATGCCTTCTCCCCCTCGCTGCAGCCATCACCTTCTGCCGTCTCCTCCGTTACCGCTGTCGCATCCACGAAGGGAAATCCTTTTGCGGAGACTCCGGCCGATCCCGCTAGTTGCGGACACAGCAGTAGCAGCAGTAGCAGCAGCAGCAGCAGCAGTACCGAGTGCCGTCGCGTCATCGCCGAGGAGCCAACCAGAGGCGACGACGACGCTAATAGCCTCGTGCATCACGAGCCAGTCGGTTTATCGCCGGCGGCAGAGGAGAGGGGGGCCGACAGCTGGTATATCAGAGAGGGATCACGATTCACCGAGGCAATACGTGCTGGAGGTAGGAGGAAAAGGTGACTCGCCGCCGAGATGCACCAGGTGCCAAATCGCTCTGGACTCGTCACTCTCAAAGCCAACAGCAGCAGCAGGAGCAGCAGCAACGGTAGCGGTGACGAACGGTCAGTAGCAGCAGCCTCCTTGAAGGGACGGAGACAGCCCGCGGACGGTATCAGCCGAGCTCGCCAGCAGCGTCCTCGTCATCGCCGTCGGCCCGGCAGGAGCGAGCCCCACGATGAGCTGGATAACGTCTCGATACGTAGTAGTAGCCAGTCGGGAGGCAGCATCGGCGTCGCTCGGCTGCTGCGCGCCTGCTCCTTCTCGACTTTGATATTCCTAGCACTGCTTTTCTGGAGTCTAACTCTCTGCCCGGAGGTCCTGGGCCGGCAAAGCCTGCACCAGACCTGCCCGGGCTGTCCGCACCAGCAGCACGCGCACCTGCACCGCGGCAAGGACCCGGTGCCGAATCCCGACGACCTGCGCCTCGAGGCCATTAAGCACCAGATACTGTCGAAGCTCGGCTTGAGAAGCCGGCCCGATGTCAACCGAACGCTGGCCACGGTGCCAAAGCGGCTGGCCCTCGAGACGATTTACCGGGCTGAGTATCAAGCGGCCAGGCCGCCGCCGCCCCAGCCCCAGCCCAGCTATCAGGGGAACCGCCCGAACCCCTACGGGGAGTATGGCTACGGCGATGAGTTCTCGTACAGGAACTTGGACCAGACGGAGGAGGCCGGCGCCGGCGGCCTCGACCAAAACGTGCCCTATCAATACTACGACGATCTGTACGGGTCCCAGCACGAACCTGAGGCAATGGACGACTTCTACGCGAGGACATCGGAGATAATCACCTTCGCGGAACCAGGTAAGCGAAAGAAAGCCCTCGCGATGCGGGAGGATAAATATGATCATTGATGTATGTAGTTGGTAAAATACTCTTTTCCATGCTGTAAACCCCTAAAATTCAACAGCAACAGCAGTAAAAGTCATCCGATGGAGACTATTGCATAAGTGCAAATCGCCCCCTAGCGTTGTAAGTCGTAAGCACATTGTGCCAAAAAGAAAACAAACTCGTAAACTGGCAAAGAATATGCAATAAGCTTCATTCGACTTTTTCCTAATAATCGTTTGGAAACGTCTGCAAATTTGTTTGGAAAAGTATTGTAATACAAGAAATTTCTGATTAAAGTATTCCTGTTCAAATCTGTCAAATTGTAGAGAGCGCGTAATAAAATCCATGAAATATTGACTGAGAAATTCATATACAAGATCTCAAATCCGATATGTAAATCTAGCAGCAGAAAATACGAGATTTAAAAAACCTTCTGAACATTGCATTAGTTATACACGTTGTGAATTGCTTGAAAAAAAAAGAAGTAAAATCGTACGTATTAAATACGTTACACCATTTCTTCGCAAATCATCATTTTTTAAATAAAATATTCTAATTAATGTCTATAATAATATTCTAACTTTTTGAAGAATAAATAATTACTTCATATATTTTGAAGATTTACGAGCCAAAAATCTCCCGCTTTCTCTTTCAATCAATAAATATATTTATATAATAATGTACTTATAAATAATATATAAATCAATCGCTTGTCTCACAGCAGCATTAATTTAACAAATGAAAAAGGCGTCTAAAAACACGTTTAGAATATCAAGGTTCAAGTAAAAAATTTGAGCTGCTCGTAGAATCGTTACTGGGGAAAAAACTTGAAAAAATGTCAGATTAAATTTATATAAATCAATTTTGCTATTGTACCAAAGTACAATATTCATTTTCACCTCTTTAAGCACTCGTAATAACGACAATAAATTTATGAGTTTCTTCGTTTGAATCACTAATGATTTTAGGTGCTAATATAATTAAAACTGATATTAAATACCAATTTGTAAATTAAATCTTAAAAAATCGCAATTATCGATAATAGTGTAAATAGAAATATCACATTTGAATAAATTCTTAAATTCATGAAATCACAATTTCTTGCATGTGACCTCCACATTAGATCGTTCGTTAAATATGCCAATGTATTCTATCTAAATCATACCAAATTCGTTATACACCTTATAAAATCTTTTTAACATGGAAAATCTGTAAGAAAAACCTTACAAACACGAGTTAGTATCTGGATGCTCTATTATTTGTACTGCAAGTCTTATTACATATATAGATATTAGATGCCGATCTTTTAGTATCATTGATAAAATATACAGGTAAAAATTTAATTTAATATTATACTTTACAAACACCAATTATTTCTACATTTTAAGTCTGCGCTATTTTTATAAAACTAGAGAATAAAAACTGTTCCGTATTATTTTTACATTTTTTATGACAAAAATAAATCCAACTAATGTATCTACATTGTGCAGTATACCAAATATGATTAAATAAATTTTCCGATCGTATAAGAAAAAAAAACAAAGTACTTAATAAAATACGTATTATATATCATATAACGAACGTGGTTGGTGTGACGTTAAAGACATAAATGTTACCAATGTTAATAATTATGACTCATCATTAGTAAAAGGTGTATTATCTAAAGAAGCACTTTCTTTTACGAAATATAAACATATCAACATACTGATCTTTTTCGGGACAATAGTGCAACTTGTACTGACGTTGAATTTTCTCCATTTAACAATTTTAATACAGCAAGCAATATAAATATAATAATTCCTGAATAATAAAGCAATTATCAGATAATGTTAAAACTATATTAAACGAAGAGAAACCAGGTAAGTCAAACGCAAATGCGTTGATAATGAAAAGTAAGGAAGCGCCTGAAAGCTCTAAGCGCAATTATCAAGCGCTTGCGGATAACAACATTAATTGAACACGCGAGCGCGGCAACCGTAATCCCAGCGTCCAAACATCGTAATGCGTTTTTGTATATCTTGCGCTCTCGAGCATTCAGCTAGCAGCGAGTCTTTGGCGCTTGCGCGTTTGCACGCGAGAAAAAGTGCATAGAAATCCAAAAGAGCGAAGCTTTAAAAATAATATAAACTATCAGCTCCCACGGAATAGCACTTCGCGCGGGCCGGCCGCTATGCGCTGTGCTGCCACAGTCGTCGTCGCCACCACCGCCGCCACCGCCGCAAGTCGCCGGCTCCCGCGTGGCGGCGTTGCGTGCCGCAACGCCTTATGTGCGCGCGCGCTCGCGCCGCAGCAAAAAGCTCTATCCTCGCGGGCGCGGGGCTTTTTGCAAGCGGGTATATGTAAGGATGCGCGCGCGCGGGCGCCGCTCCTTGCCTTTCGCCCTAATACGATTTATTGTTTCTATTTGTATGTATTTGTTTGCCATTCTTCATGCGCCTTGCGATGTGATGTTTCGCGGTAACACGCTCGTAGAGTGCGTGTGAACTGATGGTAGCTGGAGGACTTTTTTGCAGCGTGATGCAACTTTGAGAATATAGTAACATTTGTTGCTTTACGGTGGTCACGGTGTATTTTCAAATTTTTACATTTGGTATTGACTTTAATTCACTTTAGGGTACTTTCCGAGACTATATATATATATATATATATATATATATGCGTAATCGTGAAAATGAAAATATTTTTTAATATATGCAACACTTTAAGTGTTAGTTCATTTTTTATATAAGAATATCTCAATTTTATAATTATATATCTTTAATGGAAGGACATATTTGTCATTTTATAACAATTTATCATAGAATTTCATTCTTTCTTTTATTTAGTTAATCTTTGTATATCAAAGTAAGGAACTCAATTAACTTTACTTTTTAAGTGTTATTGATTCATATAATATTATTATACATTCCTTAATACATGGTAAAATTTTATTACCGACATTCTTATTATTATAAAATATATTTAAAGCATATTATATTTTACTATAATAAAAATATTAACCTTTTTCATATATTACTATAAATTTTCTGATCACTGGCTTACATTTTCACTATATATGAGATTTTATTCAACTGATTGTATAAATACACGCGTTTACGTATGTTATGTCCATTTTTACATTTTGTATTTTAGGTCACTCAACTAATAATATTCTAGCTCCAAGGCTACGTTTCTATACGTAACAATACGAGTCTTTAACAAAATTTTGTCAAAGGCAATGTTGATTGTTCTTAATTATGATTTGATTAAGCATTGAGTATAGCATCTAGATTGTAATGTTGAAAATAATTTATTTCAATTTTTTATTATAGCATGTAACATTGTATACAAGATCTTTCTTGAAAATCGGTCAAACCATTTGTTTGAAATTCGTAATACATTTTTACTCGAATACGTGCATATATGTTCTGGACACAACCCAAAATGGGTATTGGGAATCATTTATTTTCATTTTCAAGAGTGAATTTTTAATAACTAAATAATAAGGCACTTTGGCATTGTCGAACCTGAAAAATTGCCATTTTCTAAGAAATTTAATTTAAAGAGACAATAGTCAAATTCATATTACATAAAAAATTAACGTAATTTTCGAAAATTCAAATATTTGGACTCATACTAGCAAGTATATTTTATATAATATTTTGGCATGTATATCAGAAGTCTAGAATATAAAACTATAAAACTATGTAAAATCAGTCATTTATCGCCTAAGTAATTCAACCACTTTACTTTATCTCGATTCGACCTCGGTGAAGCGCTTAGTGAAATGTTAGTTATCTCTGTTAAATACGTAAAAAAACCTCGCATTGACACTTAGCTTCCTTAAATTTAATGTTCGCTTCATTATGGGGCTATATCGAATAATTTATTGATTTAAAGGATTACTTTATTCTCTTTGTCATGATATTCAATTTCCTGGCATAATAATTTATAATAGATGGCAGCACGAATTCAAATTGACTTTATGGTATGACTTTGCACCGCATTGTTATGTTAACATTCAAATGAATTATTTATAAGCATAATTAAAGCTAAATAGTAATTTTCATTTCATCCAAATTCATTTAATCCAACTTTGAATAAGTAATATTTTTTGTTTTTTGTTTATTTATAGAATTAACGCTCTGGGAATATTGTTTGAAGATTAAATTTTGTTTTTTCCTTTTTTCATCGGCGGTTTCACATAATAAAAAAAATTATACGTCTACACAAATACAAAATTAAGTATTTATACATATAACTGAATAACTAGTATATATAACACTGATAAAAGTAACTTCTAGGTGATAGGCGAAATCTTCTTATTATTGGCCCAAACAGAAAATCTGTTTCATATAAAATGAATCTTCTATAAGTAAGTGGAATCCATTTGACTGTAAACTTTATTGAAAATTCTTTGAAGTTTACAGTCAAATATATTTCTCTTATTTATAGAAGCTTCATTTTATATGAAACGAATGTTCCGCTTACGCCAATAATAAGATTTCCTCTGTCACTTAGAAGCTACTTTTCTGAGAGTTCTATGCAGTTTTTCAAGCTGCATAGAATTATATTTCACTTCAAGTACAATAAGGAGTACGTAAATAATATTAGCTTGTATATATATAAAATAAAATGAAATTTGGTAACATAGAAAACTTACTATACAACAAAAAAAAACAATTGTAAAAAAATGTGATTTTCTTTGGAATTATGGGAATTAACCTGAGTTTTTGTTCATAATGGTCAAAATTTTCACGTAATATTATTTGTTAATACAAAAGATGTGTGTTTTTTCATAATTTTTAATAGAGTTTGACATAGTACATTTAGAGTACTCCGTTATAATTACATGAGTGAGGATATCGAAATCTACGTATCCAAACTAAATCACTTGTAAACTTTCCGAAAAGTTAAAATATTTTTTTTTACTCAATTTTTATTTATTTATTTATTTATTTATTTATTTATTTATTTATTTATTTATTTATTTATTTATTTATTTATTTATACCAGAAAATAGATTTACATAAATGTAGTAAATTAAGTAAATCCCTGCAGAGGTAGACATAGCTACCTATGCGCAGGTCTGGTGTTAAATACGAACTACTTACATCTAACTTACGACTAATATACTTCGTATACATGTAATAAAAAAAA
>JAYJLV010000011.1:17149167-17183735 GCA_036873485.1 Torymus texanus
TTGGGAACCCACATATATATATATATATATATATATATATATATATATATATATATAAAATCGCGACGACGCGCTGCTATCTCTTTAGCGCTCGTTATTTGCGAAAGGGCGAATTAGAAACGGCGAATCTCCAATTAAAGCTGCATAAATTATGAGCGACGCGGCCGCACTCGGCGATAGTATCAATTGTGACAAAGTACCGTCGCGCATTATCGTTTACCACATGCTCGCGCGCGAGTGCGCGTATACACTGCACAGACGCAATAAATTCGAAATCGAGGGTCCGGCACATGAAGCAAAGCGAGTGCGCGTCCACTATGTGCGATGATAGTAGTACTACAACGGACACAGAGCACGGCGTTCACATGCATGCAAGTGGCGCGTGTGGCCACACGCTTGTGGCCACGTGGCCCGTACTCATGGGTGTCGTGCCGACGGTCTATAGTCCAGTAACTAAGTTTAACAACAAGGGTAATAGAACCCAAGGTAGAAACGGTAGGTTGCGCGCTACACGTCGCGACGCGGTCAGTTACCATCATTCGCCACACGATAAAATTAATTAAATAGATTATATATATATATATATATATATATATAGCTCCCATCCCACTCTTTGCTTTTTCCTTCTCTCGAGCAGTCTGCATAAGCATCTTCGCATGTATATGCGCTTGCGTACCGTTTACGGCGAATGACGTCGGCGGATGTCCTTTTCTTCCTTTTGTCAGCATACTCTCGGCGCGTGAGTACATGTCATGCGCGCGCTTTCCAGGATGTAAACGTATATATTCCTTTGAAGGCGGACTGAAAAATCCTTTACGCAGCCAGAGTCTTGCTGTGAAGACGGCTACGCGCTGCGAGAGAGATGCCGTTGATATTCGAAGGCCAAGCTCAATTATTGCTATAACCAATCTTTTGAATAAATAATTTTCAAGATATACGACTTTGGAATCTTAAATTACATAGATGTGCGTATAGGTATAGAAGCAGCAAGATTCGCATGGTGCGTCATACTGCTTTGAAATCGTGTGTAAATAAGAATAGAAATTGAAAATTTAATTATATTTTGGCCATTAATCTAACTATATGTTGTTTGTCGTATACTTGTATATTAGATAATAATATGGACCATTATTTGTTGTGAATTATTATAGTAGAGTGATAGATTTTTCAAATTTCGGATAGTCAAATGTCAAGATGATACTCAGACAATTAGAGCAAATTTAATTTACCCTCGTTAAACAAAAGGTATTAAACTTTCTTTTTTAACAGTACTGGCAAACAAACTGTTATAACGGAGGTGCAACGTACTTTTGCTGATCCCATTCTGTCACTATGCATAGACGAGGAACACGTCATGCTTTTCGAAGAAAGTAAGGAAAGAACAAGACTAAACGGGACTGCCGTGTATATCGATCACATACTTGGTAAACCATGCGTTTCGTGTATTATTTATTATAAAATAATTGACACAAGTTCGCAAACAGTACTCGGTTTCTAAATTTGGAGGTGGCCCACTAAGAAAAACCAAACTGCGCGATGACGCTACTGACTGATGACTTGAAATACTTGGTAGACACGTCGAATCGATGAAAATTATGCGATTCAATCTTTATTTTAATAGATAATAATTGATAATATTGCATTCATTTTTTGCAGTAATATAATGCTCATACAAAAAGTTTCAATTTGGAAAAGCATTACTCAAAGCTTAAGATTATTTTTGGAGACATTCACAGTTCTTATAAAAATAAGTTTTTAATCGTAGATCTTAAATAAGTTGCCTTACTGAACTCCTTAAATAATTCATGGTGCGACGGTATTAACGAGAATTGTAAATAACGTTCATTACATATTACCCTGAAATTATTAATGATTATTAAAAGAATCATCTCCAGTTTTTGCAGTAAAGTTTCTTCGAGACAATTTCTTACAATATCCTGAAAATTTTCGAAATATTCAATCATATGTAGCTGTTAGATTGTCTTTGACAAATCAGATATTTGAATTGACTGGCACTCTGGAAAATAGGAGACCGTGAAAACAGGAATAATTAAATATCCCTGTTTAAAAATATTCGCAAAACACGAAAACATGTTGTTGCTTTGAGCATATTTACAAAGCCAACGGCATTAGATCAGCCGGGTTACTAAGAAGCTTAACGGGCGATCAGCTTTTTGCCGTTCTTTTATCAGTTTTGTAAGGTATTGTAGGCAAAATCCCAACGAGGTGGCCGGCTGCACACAGCGAAAAGCTTTCATACGTGCGCGCAGGGGTATAAGAATAAGAAATCTCGTAAATTCGTTTCTTTGGTCCAGGAGAAAGCGAGAGAGGGAGAGAAGCCCGGTATTTCTGAGCGTACAGGAATCGCCTTAGTTTCCTTCCTCCGTCCACTTCCTTTCTTGCCATTTCCTTTCAACCTCTCTTGCCTCGTCGCGCTATCGTTGTTCGAATCGTAGAGACGCAACGAAAGTCTGTCTTAAGACACGGTAGAAAGAGAGCGAGAGGGAGAGAGAGAGAGAGAGAAAGAAGAGGACACAGAGTGGACAAAAACTGGTAGAGGTGGACCCGGAAAACTGCCCTTTCGATGACTAAGCTTAATAATACTTAAGAAAACTAGTAATTAAATAAAAAAAAACGTTGTGTATTTTTGGTACAAAAAATTTTTATTTAAAAAAAAAGAGCGTTTGTCAAAAGCGATAAATTGTGTCGTGAAAGTTATATTGCTTTTTGTTCATAAATTTGGCTGAATTATCAATGCGGGATGTTATGAAATTCTAATGCTCGCTTTAAATTTGTCAAAAAGAAGAGATCCTTATGTCTGCTTATTATCCGCTATGCATTACGGCGTCGTGTTAGTAATGAGAGCCAATTACAATCTCAGCACTGTAAGTATGCGAGATTTAATGAGAGAGAAAGCTCACTTGAATGTAAAATTCCGCTGAAATAGATTGTAAATTATAAGCGAATTGCGTTTAGCAGTAACTAAACTACGTTGACATAGATAAGTTTATTTTCTATTAAATAATTATTGATAGTAATATTTCATTATAATAGTAATTTTTCTTTACAACTTATAAAGACCGAATGTAAGCCACTTGACTTTTTATATTTTTAAGATACTTGTAAATGAAAAGTATAATATCTTCATGTAAGAGGCAGAGAACAGATTAATCTCAGTGACTTTCTGATAATACTGAGCCATTGGCATGCCTTAATGTTATTTTAAAAATTCATCGGAAATTGAATTCTTCGAACTTTTCATAAGTATAAACTATAATGATGTTATTTAAAACTAAAACGATAATTTCCAAAATAACATTAACGTATCCTATAAATTTAGTAAAAAATAAAGCTCAAGTAAATAATAGACGATTTCATTGGTTCTACTGCTATATATCGAAAGACCCTCATTACCGTTACGTAAACGAAACTAAAACAGTTAATTGGTTTAGTGTAGGTGAAACTGCTTGTACACACAATGTGTGTGCGCAACTGCGAGGGGGAGTAGTCGGTGAAAATTGAATTTCAAGACTCAAGTTCGCCTCGAGTCAGCGAACCGATGAGCCTCGGCGATCTTAGTCTCCTCTCTCTCTCTCTCTCTCTCTATCTCTCTCTCTCTCTCTCTCTCTCTCTCTCTCTCTCTCTCTCTCTCTCTCTCTCTCTCTCTCTCTCGCTCTCTCTCTCTGCTCGCGCGAGCGCAACCCCTTCAGTAACTTGAAACTGGCGCGCGAACGAGTCTGACGGGCTAACGTTTGTCAGGCTTACGTGGCCGGCAGTGCGCTGCAGCCCGCGGCTACTGAAATCAATACGCGAAATCGAAGTTTTCACTTTGCGCCACTCGTATATCAGCCCCCAATGCGAGAGAGAAAGAGAGTGAGGACTTATCCATGAGAGAGAGAGAGAGAGAGGGCGAAAAAAGCCGCATCAGGGGATGAGGGTGGGCTGCCGAAAAAAACGGAAAATAAAGCCATAAAAGGCCTCGAGGAGAGGAGGCGAGCGACATGCCGCTTTACAACTCCTTCACGATGGCCCTACAGAGGACATATACTTATAGGAAAACAATGTTTATACACTCACTCGTGGCGGCTTTCCTCGCGATATCCGCTTTCAAAACACTCGGAACGGTCGGCCTCGCTAGTGAGAATTTATGAACGCTCGCTCCGGAATTTCCCACGTTATACTCCCCTCTTTATTATTTTACTCCCTCGTCTCGTGTGCACGAGTGAGCGAGCGAGAGACTGTAATCTTTCGGAGCGACGTAAACCTTCAACTTTGAGAAAGGGTCTGCAAAACTTTTTGACGAGCATGTCAAGTTTAGAGGAGAGAGAGAGAGAGAGAGAGAGAGAAGCGAAACTCTTACTCGCGGGCGCGAAGGAAAAAAATACTTTCGTCGTTCGCTCGGAGCCGCGATGGATTCGGAAAACGGGGCGCCGCAGTTTGTTATCTATTAGACGAGGGAAAAGTATCTAGAGATTTTTAGGGACTATAACAGTACGATCACCGAAGCTCCTGCTTTGATTGCACGTGGTTTTGGTCGGTGGCTTGGTTTAGGTCTTTTGTCATTTTTATGCTTGACGAAATGAAAGGTCATTTTTTTAGTGTATTTTCAATCAATCTGTCTTTAAACGAGCAATTTTGAAATATAGTTTTATTTTATTTGCATAATGTATTCAGCAAGTATATGTGTAAGTAATTTATATTTCTTATAATAAATATGAGTTGAATCCAAATTTCACTTCACTTCATTCAATTTCCACGGAACTCGAGAAATTCGCGGAATTTAATTTTATTTTTGAGAAGAAAAAAAGAATAAACTTTAATCTACTCGGGAATTAAGCTTAAAGGATTCCGGCCTACCCCGTATGAACATATAGATATTTCTCCTATACGATGGCGCTCGCTGTCCACGTGTAACTTTCGCTAACGCTCCGAGTATGTATCCGTTCCCCTCCCGCGCTCGTGTAACAACTTTCGCTATTATAGAAAAAGTATGGCTGCGGCTTCTCGCTCCTTCATCTCTTTTCAGTCTCTTCGGCACGCCTATACTGCATGTGTGTGGTATATATATATATATATATATATATATATATATATATATACATATATAAGTTTGTCTCAGCTTGAACGCTATCTTTTCGATATCGCTTTGAATTACATGCCTCGTCGGCGAACTCAACGAATATATATAAGAACGAGAGGTAAAAAAAAATTAGTTCGACGGAATTGATTTCTCGTTACGGCCGCTTTGTGAGTAATGGCTTTCATGGAATTTTCGTTACGAACCTCTATGTACGCCAGCGCGTATTGCATGTTTTATCCGGGATAAAAAATAAATTATAACCTTGATTGCACTGCTTCGATATGTCGATATGCTCTATTGATATGCGATTAACTTTCATTATTTATAATCGCGTCGACGTAATGTATTTGCATCACGGAGCGATTACGTTAATAGACATAAAAAGTATTTTATTAATAAAAGCAGCGTTTAGCAGAACGTTTTTCCAAGTTTCTATATTTAATACTTTCATTCATAAACGTCTATTTTAGATAGATTAATTAAAAAAAGTCTATTGATTTAATAAGAAAAATTTTTCAATTACTTTAGTAAAATTAAAATAATATTTTTATACCTTAAGTATAAATAACGTACGTCAATGATATAATCATCAGGTAGTTAAAATTATAGTATCTCGTAAGAAAGACGAAAATTCTAAGGCGTAATGATGATTTTTATAGATGTTTAAAAAGCTCTTATAAAGAATAGTATAGCCATAAAAATTTGATGTTCGAAAGTAATTCTGTATAATACCATTCACAGTTGGAAATGTACTAGGCATCGATGTTATCTTAATTGTTGGTATTCGATTTCTAGATCACATCTCACCAAGGCAAGGTAATAAAATCTCAGAAACTGCAGTATAATATTCTGAAAAAAATTTCTGTGCATACCAGGCGCGCTATAGATTTCAAGCAATGCTTTCAAAAGTACTCTCAATTTTTTCTTAAATGATAAAATAGCTTTGTTGAAGGACAAAGCCAAATACTAACTTGAGTATCTGAAATTCACTTTCAATTTAACGTTACTTTTATTTTCTTTTTTCAAAATATAAGTACTAATTACTTCCCTGGTAGAAAATTAACCATCTTTTATAGCTAACGGGTCAACTAAATGTAATATAATTCATTCGAAAATTTTACTGTTACTAAAAATACCCATTTTATGAAGTGTAAATGACAAAATTTATTTCTGATTGGTACATAATTATGAAATTCAAGCAATGGTCGTTTTTAGCCATATAAAATTAACTGAAAAATAACTAACTTATGATTGAAATTTCTACCAGGATTATACCAAACGTAATATATCTCTTAAACTTTCATTGCTGCATTTTATGACACAAGTAGATAGAGTCAAGTTTATAACAAGCCATCCATTTTACCTGTATTTTAAAAATCTGAATTACGTCACTACAGAGACAACAATAATCGAGAAAAAACCGAGATACAAATGTTATTTTATACGTACCTTGGTATTTCAGGCGCGACTGTAAACTCAGTGGTTATCAGAAATCGACTAGCCGACGGCTTCGTCTAAAATGATGAACTTCGGATGCTGCGGGATCGCAGCTGCCGTGAAAGTCAATTGCTCTCGAGCGAACAGCTTCTCTCTTTCTTGAGAAAGTCATCGCCTTTAGCGCCACGAGCCAGTCAATAATAAAAAGTGCCCCACACCCCAAATATTCGCATGCTTGTCTATATGCGCAAGCGAGTATGGCTCATATCGGCTTCGCGCATCTTCGTGAGAGTTCGCGCTTCCCGACGGGCGACGGACGGCCAGTTCGGTAACGCCTTGTACGAGTTCTCTGCTGCATCCGTAAGAGCTGGAGTCGATGCAAAATTTTCACTTTGTTCAAGTATTTTTTTAAAAACGCCATTTTTATGATATAAATTCAATTGTTTAATGAATTATGAACATTACTTGCAATCTTTATTCTTGCTTCATTTCAAAACGTTTAAATTACATTTTCACGTAATATTCATATAATTAAATATAAACTATATTAACATATAAAGCTTTTAAGCTAAAAGCGTATTATTCATCATTAAAAAAAACTTCTTTCAAACGACCTAATGAATTGTATAAATATTTCATAATAGACAACTGAAAAACTATGAAATAAACGAGTAGCGAATCAAGGCAAAATCTTTTTGGCAAAAAATGTACGCCGTTGAAGCTCGGGCTTTGTCATCATCATAATAATTTTATCGATCTCAACGCTCTCGGGCGAAAAGTATTTACAATTTTTTACGAACTCGTGTTATGTAAAGACGAAAAAAGGACGAAGGAGAGAGAGAAAGAGAGAGAGAGAGTGTGTGTGAGTGTGAGTGAGTGAGAGAGCGCGTGGTGTGAGGTGAAATTTCGAAATTACTTTTGGCGCTGTAAAAAAGGACCGAGCAATTTATTTACACTCGCGCGTTCGAATTATCAGCGTCTTTTTTGCGCAACGACGGCCACGCGCTACGGTTTTTCGAGGGCGGTCGAGAAAATTCGAAAACAATCATTTGGAGAAGCGTCGTCATATAAACTTTACAATGGTCCATTTGTTAAGAGTTTTTCAGAAGAAAACTTGTGTGCCGTGCGTGTATGATTGGTGGTGCACGCAAATGCGACTGCTCAAAGTCAGGTACACCAATCACTACTTAGATTAGTCCTAAATACGTATACTTTTTTCACTCTGCGTTCAAAGCATAATCAGAGTCATTTGAAAGTCTTTGAATGAAGTTTTAAGAATTAATAAAAGGAAGCGACTGTTCATAACGGGGAAATGCGCAAAAGTGCATTACCGGACGTTCCCAAAGATAAACGATCAACTTTCCTCATTCGCATGGCTGCAACCGAGCGTTGAATGAACCTGCCAAGAATCATTTACCCGCTCTAACTTCCTTTTTTAATTAGTTATGTTTGCGCTCGATTCGCGTACATTCTTACATAATTGAGTCTATAAAATTTCACTGATCATATAAGTTTTGCCAAGAGAAATTTCAATTGAAGCGTAAAGTTTAACTAGTTCAAATGGAGTTTCATTTATACAGAAAAATCATTGTATGTTCAAAAATATAGTTTATTCATGATAAATAATAAAACTCAATTCTACTTCCGAGTTTTATTTTGTAGCGGCTTGCATGGGAAAACTTTTAATTAATAACAAAACAGAAAAATGATTGCTACTCAAGTATAAAGTATTCTCTGAAATTTTAAGGTGGCTTGATAAATACTTTAAGACAAGTCATCTGCAAATACGCTTTTGCATGCAAGGCCTAACAGCTTCTTACTCTTATTACAATAAAGACAAACTATCAATTAATAAATTAGTCTATTATAAAATTTGACAGGTTACATAAGATTTGTTGTTGCATAAGGAACAAACAAATAATGTGAGAAAATAATAGTCCATGTGCCCATGGGCGAAGCCAGTGACCTATACCTTTTTGCGATATTCAAATCTCAAAACGAACATACGGGGACTAAATATGTTTTGAGTGTTTTGTTTCATTATATGGACTCGGGCTTAAAATAACATATTCAAATCACTTACAGTTTACATTGCTAAAAGCAATAAGTGATCTAAATAATCGTCGAAACTGCAGATATACGTACGTAGCGGTCATCAATCCAAGTATTAACCACACCCAGCGCTGATGGACTACTGTTTCTATACTAAACTTTAGATTCAGAATCATTGCGTACGCGGAAAACAGAATATGTTATTTTAACTAATCGGTTGATTACCAAACACATAATGAAGACAATACTTACATTAACGAATAAATGTTTGCTTTACATATAGCTACAACTAGTAGGTTACTGGAACCAACAATTTGTTGCGTGTACAAATAACCATTATCCTAACGTCATATCCCCATATATCAGGCGTCAAAAGTATAAATAATTAAAATAAAAAACAAACAACAATATGTAGGATGGAGGGCGTCACTTATACGATCGCTATAAATGCTTCTTACAGTTTACAGAGCAGTTATGCAGGACAGAAGATAGTGTCGAGCAGATCAGCCATTATACGCGATGCTCTCTCTCTCTCTCTCTCTTTTAACAGGTCTTGACGACGAATCTTTTCTGCGATTCTTTATACGAAGGAAACTGCGCTCGCATATACCCAGTAAGTCGCACTAAAGTCGAGGCACATTATTTCCGACGTTTCACGATGATTTTCCGTCTGGTTCTAGTCAACGCACAGGGAGGACCTTTTACGTTATTCCAAATCCTATACTTTCCAAGGTCCGATCAAAATTACATTGCCCTTTACGTATACAATAACTCACGCCACGTTCGAAAAAATCAAGACATCTCTTTTCACAATTTTCCGGAGACTCATCCGCCGACGAGATCCGCGAATTAGCACGCGCCTTTGCGTTGTATCATGTGCGCATCAACCGAACTAGCTTTCAATAACATTAATCATAATCTGGTATTATCCAAGGTCCATAATGAGAGTTATTCGTCAATTTTTCAGCGAGCCCCGGCTTCTTTGTTACACAAGTGGGTTAATGGTGTCGTCGAACTTCCGGAAGCGATTTTCGCAAAGCATGTGAAGTGAGGATTAGCAGTTTATCTCTGCAGCGAGTCGTTCATTTTACTGCCACACACATACTCGTGGGTTCCGCCCGCCCCCGCACTACATGCATGTACATGCACTGTGCGCCGCGCAAGAGACTTTTTCGCGAAACTTTGTGGTGATATCTATGAGACGCTACAAAAATGAGAGATGACTGGCGCGTGTACCATTGCGAGCCCGCTCGAGTGCACGTTCGTGGCTGAAATCAATTGATAACTATTACGCGGGAAAAAAATCATTGGTTATAGTTACCGATTAATTGTTTAGACATGTCAATATTATAGTAAATAGTTAGACAAGTAAGTGAACATTACTTTCAACAATTTCTCTACTTTTGTCCATTATTTAATCTCTAACTAATCATTATTCTCAAGCAAAAGCGACAAGCAAATTAGTCAAAAAGTTTATTCATGATTGCCACCTCCAATTCTTACTTTATTTTATCCTCAAGTAAATGAAAATTCGCCCGACGAACCCTTATGGGCCTCCAATTTGGTTTCTGAATCATCTGCAGTTATTACCGGTGTAATATCGACAAGCCCGATTTCAACACATCTTCACTTGTCATCGAAGCGACAAACCACTCGTGTAATCTCCCAAGAAATCCCCCCGGCAAAAGTCACGTATATCATTTCGAAAAACAGTCCGCACCCTCCGTTCGGGAATTTGCGAAGAATTTTTTCAGCGAATTTTGGCTGCTCATATTCTTTGCGCTAGTGCGGTTAGCCGGGCGCGCAAAAAAGGGGCATATAGCCGGAGATCAATATCGGAATCGAATACCAATTGCCAGCCGACTTGCGCGCTTGCGGCCGCCGAGAGAGAGAGAG
Source organism: Torymus texanus (assembly GCA_036873485.1). Classification (NCBI taxonomy): domain Eukaryota; kingdom Metazoa; phylum Arthropoda; class Insecta; order Hymenoptera; family Torymidae; genus Torymus; species Torymus texanus. The sequence continues at coordinate 17,159,633 of JAYJLV010000011.1, forward strand.
AGGGAGGCTTGCTCGAAAGTCTTCGGGAAGGTCACGACATCGACGGCAGCAGTGGCGGCGGCGGCGGTGGCGGTGGCTCTGTGTGTGACGAGATGAACTAGTTGGAGATAGTTCGAGCAAGGGGGCAGGGTCGAGCTACTCCTCCCTCTCTCTCTCTCTCTCTCTTCGTGTAGACACTTTCGGCAATCGATTCCTAAGGCTATCTGTCCCTCCCGCTTTCGAGTTAGCTGTATACGCGTGCTGAAAGAGAGAGAGAGAGAGAGAGAGAGAGAGAGAGGACCAGCATCACTCGTAGTTTATTATATGCTGCTGCTGTTGCTACTCGCAATAAAGCGGATCTACCCAATTTCTCTGCAGAGGCAAATTTAATAACCGAAGAGCGCTGCTTGCTCGCGCTTTTATCATACATCGTCGCCACGCGCGTGGTGATGGGTGGAGAAGTGCGGGAACGAAGGGGGTGACGAAAGCTCGATGTGTCCGTCCGCCGCTCGAATTTCCGACTAGTGCTATACGTTCGCCAATATTCGCCCTCCTCTTTCTCTCTCACTCATCCTCGACTTTCATACAAAGTAGCGAGGCGTGAAATTTGTCACATCCCCCCGTACGATATGAGCCGCCGGTGCGAAACGTGTAGCGCCCGTTCGATAGTAGGTGATAATGACCGGCGCAGATCTCTCTTGATAATAAGAACAGCGAGGAAAGTCAACGCCGCGAAGGACAACGGTGTATATAGCCTCACACTCGCGTATGTGGGAGAGGCGATAGCGTAAAGCGGATACTACTGCACATACGAGCGAAAGAGAGAGAGAGAGAGAGAGAGAGAGAGAGCGTCGCGCGCAGCAGTAGCTCCCGGGTTCGTTGAACCTGAAGCAGCGGCAACGGCGGTGGCGGCAGCAGCAGCAGTAGTAGCAGTCGAAAGAGAGGAGATCGCTACTATTCGAAAATTCGCCGTCTCCCGCCCGCTCCTTGCCCTCTTTTCTGCCTCTATTCCTCTTTCTCTCTCTCTCTCCGGTTGCGTACAACGGTGCACGCATGCTTTCTCCCTTGTCTCTCCCTCTCTCTCTCTCTCTCTCTCTCTCTCTCTCTCTCTAGAACGCGAGAGGGAGAAAGCTTGCGACTTATGGTTTTGGGAAAAGACCATCGGCCCCGCGTGCTCGCACTCTCGCGGTCCAATCGACGAGGCAGCAGCGGAGGGCGAAAGAGAGAGAGAGAAAGACAGAGACAGAGTCGAATTTCACGAAGGTACCGGCAGAAACCGGTATAAGGGCGCGAGCGGCGCCGAAAAAATCCCCGTTCGTTCCTCCTGCAACGCGCAGTGGTATAAGCTATAGTGGATAAGCGTAAGGGAGGGCGGGAGAGGGAGAACGGAGAGACATATCGGAGAGTGTCGTCGTAGTGCGAGAGAGAGAGAGAGAGAGAGAGAGAGAACCGTTGCTGGCGCGCGCTCCTCTCTTTTCTGTATGTAACGCGGAAAGAGAGAAGGGATGCTGGAGCGGGACCGAGCGAGTGAGAGAGAGAGAGGGTTTGCGCACAGGACGTATACGCGATGGAATGGTTCGAGATGGGCTGCTGGAGCGCGGGCAGAAGAGAGAGAGAGAGAGAGAGAGAGAGAGAGAGAGAGAGAGGCCGCGTAGTGGGGCAGGGTCGAACTCATGGACGAACGAGCCGACGGATAGGACGGCTGGCGCCTGTACTCAGATCGATGCACATGGCTCCAACTGGGCGCCGCTCTTCGTACATCTCTCTCTCTCTCTCTCTCTCTCTCTCACTATCACGTGCTCTTTCTCTCTCTAGCGCGCGTTCTCGCTCTCGGTCGCTCGAGCGCGCTTTATTTCTCCTCCTCTTTCTCCACCTCCTCCTCCTCCTCCCGAGTCGTAGTCGTAGTCGTCGTGGTAGTCCGTTCCGCTCTCGCTCCAGCGTTATACGCTTACGAGAATCTCGGCAGAGGGAGAGAGAGAAAGAGAGAGAGAGGACAGGGGGAATCTCCTCTGGCGCGGGATTTGCCCTCTCTCTGGCCATTTCTGTCTCGCTCGCTCGCGGCGTGCGTATTGTAGTGGCACACGGCGTGTATATAACTGTTTCGCCGCGCGTTGCTCCAACCATATATACAGGGTTAGCGTTAGAAGCCGACCGCTCGCGCACTCCTCCGTTCTCGTAGGATCCTCATGGTGGCGACCCAGAAGAAGGGAGTAAAAGAGAGAGAGAGAGAGAGAGAGAGAGAGAGAGAGAGAGAGAGAGAAAGAGAGCTCTAGACACTCCAGACTTTTTGGGTGATGTCTAGGAGGAGCTCCGCTCCAGAGAGAAAACGCGCACGCGCGTTCATGTGTGTGTACGCGTTATACGTATATAAAGCCAACGCACACGCTGGAAGGGGTAGACAACGAGCGATGCCACTACCCCCGTCGTAAGCTCTATCTTCTCTCTCTCTCTTTCTCTCTCGTCCTCTCGCTCGCTCGCCGAAACGTTGTACTACATACATGTCCACTTTGCAGATAGCCTGACTCCAGCCGCAACGAACGAGGATCGAAGTGAGAGAGAGAGAGAGGGGGGGAGGGAGGAGTAAAGCTTTGGTAACTTAGTACATGCGCTCACCCGCTACGTATTACAATCCAGGCCCAACCGCGTGTATGTATATGTGTTGGGAGGTACAGCGAACCGAACTTGACTTGCGATCGCCGGTCTGCGCCGACTTTATCATTTTTTCGCGCGCGTACTCGCACCCCTTCTCTATCTTTCTCTCTCTCTCTATCTCTCTCTCCTCCTTCTCCTCTCTTCTTCCTTCATTCGAGGCACGCGCGCGTGTCCTCTTGAAAATTTCACGCCGCATGGCGGGCGGGAGAAAGCAAGCGAGTATTATAGTCGTAGACTGCAGCGCTGCGTCGCTACTGCACGGGCGCCGCCGCGCCGCACGGAGAGCTGGTCGCGCGAACGCGGTGCATGCGACGATGCGACGACGAGGATTTTTATGCACGACGGGCGACGCTGACGACTTGCTGCCGCGCCATGGTTTTCTCGATGTTGGGGGGGGGGGTAAGGATGGGATCGGCCGCGTGGTGACGAGTATGATTTTGATTTCTAAGTGGGTTTTTTAATTATGGTGTTCCCTGAGGTTTGGGTTTATCGAAATGTTAATACTCTTCGTAATTGATACGGCGGATTGGGTTATAAATCATGTGTTTGCGAAAGGCACAGGGTAAATTTTACGTAAAAGGTCTTTTTTAATTTGTTGTTATTATCATTTGAAAACAATTATTTGCGCATCTTAGAGTAAGAATAACGGAACAATCTGTAAGATATGAGTTTAATCGGCGTTACTATATGCTTTTAGTAGGGCAATGTCGGGAAACGTATTATAGTGGACATTTATATACTATTTATAAACGGAAAAATTTTGGTGTTTCGATACTTCGTTAGTAAGATAAAACTTCAAAAAATATTTGGTTATCAATATTTACTTGATGCTTGAGATTACTACTGAACTGTAATTCCGTAGCTCATTTTCGAGGCAGTCGAGATCATCATAAACTCGGTCTTGGATGTCTGAGACGTCCAATTTTGAATTGCAATAGTTCAGTGTAATATTAAAAATGTTGAACGTCACTTTAATTATTCACTTTAATTATTGAATTATATAATTCAGAAAATTTTCAAACTCGTGCAAGCCTAATTCTTTTCTTATGATATATACTACGAGTAGAGAAGTCGAGATTTCATCAGCCATTCAGTAGTATAAAAATTCTAATTCTTCCTTATACTCAAGTTAATTCGTAGCTCGAGTAGTGCTATAAAGTTTTAATGATTCCCAAGTTCCATATTAGTTTGACAGTTTCTCGGCTGATACTCACTTCGTAATCGCTCGCAAGTATTCTCTTATTGAATGGCACAGTACAGGAGTCAATAAATAATATTCAAGGTATAGTTATAAGCGTCTTGCCATATCCCGTCTTGTTCCACTTAAATATTACGCTCGCACCTAAACTTTCAACTTCTTAACAAAGTTGCCTCGCGTACTTTTGCCACAACTTATCCAAACAAAATAAAGCCTCGAGTGGGAATAATTCCTCGAAGTGTAAACCCCTCATTCTCGCGATAAAATAAATTAGGTAAAACAAGAGAGAGGTGAAAGAACGAATTGTGCGACGGGTGAAAAAGAGCCTCTGCGTGCGATCTGGCAAAAAAAAACTTCATTCATCTCCACTCTCTTGTTTCAGCTCATTCAAAATGTTTTTCCAGTCGAGAGGAGCCCATACACACATACCCTAGGTGGAAGCGGCAAAGGCTTTTAGCCGTCGCGCACACGTCGTATCTTCATCGGCTTTTGTGAAATTTCATTGACATGGTTCGTGCGCGACATTTTCCCTCTCACTCACTTGCGGCCGGATGAGCGCTCGTGCGCGATGCACACTCTCAATCACGGCGGTAGCTATAGCACGCGACGAAAAATCGGGAAAACGGAAGAAAAAGGCGCTGCGCGCGCGCGCGCGCGAGAGAGAGAGAGAGAGAGAGAGAGAGAGAGAGAGAAAGAGTGAGAGAGAGAGAGAAGTGGTGTGGCGCGGGGAAGGAAAAAAGCGCTTTGCAAACACGTTCAGCGTCGCATGAATGAAGCTCGCGCTCCATGCTCTGGAGTGAGAGAGCTGCGGGGAGAGGGGGGAAGTTCTTCGCACTCTCTTAAGTAGTAACTCTTAGACGAGCCTATGCAAAGGCCGGCCCCGTGCATGCATGCATATATGCTCGCTCTCTCGCTCGCTCGTGCGAGAGATACACACATAGAGAGTGACTCAGGCACAAGTGCAGGCGCGCGCGCGCGGGGTGTGCGCTACTAGAGCCTGTCTCGTCGCCCCGTCTGAAGTGCCTGAACTACCTGCGGCTTAATTCAACCCCATACGTGCCAGGGGTGCGAGCGCGCAACGCCTCCACCTCCGGGGGCACACACACGAGATTCTCGCCTCGTCGCCTCTCAATGTACCTCTACGTGCGTGTACTGCTGCTACTGCGACGATGACGGCAGCGTCGTCGTCGTCGCCGTCCTCGTCGTCGCGTCTATAGCGATTCTTACCCTCTCGCCGTTGCACATATACACACACGCGTTGTGGCTCTGAATTTCGTCGCGCCGTCGAGGGTTAACGAGCCGCCGAAATGATTGCTTTGAGGTGTTAAGCACCGCGGGCACTCGAGCCACGCGCTCCTCGCTCGGCCCCTAATGGCGAGCGAGTGCGAAAGCGGCTGGGGTGCCACTATAACACCGTCGACGCCACCGCCACTGCAGCTGCTATGCCTATGCAGCCTCCGCGCTGCGCGCACTCCGGCCGGGTGTAAGCAAGCGAGGCGAGCGAGCGCTTGTTAAATTATGCACCAGACGAGGTGTGAAAATCACGAAGAGAGCACACCCCCCACCCACACTGCGCGAGAATGAGCGGGAGAGCGGCCCCACCCCGGTCCGACACGGCACCCACCTCTGCAGCTAGCGGGGGCTAAACGAATACTAATGAAGTGGAGATACGAGCGCGAAGAGAGAGAGAGAGAGAGAGAGAGAGACGCGTATAGGCCCGAACAATATTTTGACTAAGGGAGCCGCGCGTACGTGTGTATCTTTAGAAAGCGCGACGTCCACTTTTTTTTAACAAACTTTTATGCGAGTTGGTAGCTTTCTAGATAAGTCGATCACTATTGGGTCATTTTAGACAGAATATGAGACCAATCATTTTTTAATTGGGGTATATCACCAACCGCAAACTTTGACATATGGTGAGAAAAAGAGTGCAGGTATATCTTGGGAGAGAGCTTTGCGAAACAGCTGTAAAATCTATAATACTGCGCTGTAAAATTTACAACACTATGTACCTTTTACGTGGATTTTACCGTACAATGGGGATTCCCATGTCTCAGACATATTTTCGGCATTTTCTTCTTACAATAAAAAAGAAATGAATCCTAGACTCGTTTAGAATGTCATCACACATCTTTATGTTTGAATATAACAAGAATAAAATCTCCCCCATCACTTTACAAACAATTTTGATCAAATTCTTATATTGTTTTAAATATTATCTTTTATATTGAGAAATGCATATTTTACAAAGCCCATAAGTATTGTAAAGTTGTGAAAGAATTGTTTCCAAATAGTAGACCATTCAATCACATCAAGTTCTTCCAAAAAAAAATAAATAAAAAATTTCTAAAATTTGTAAACTTTCTAAAATATGCAAATTCTTTCTAACAGCGTAAAACAAATGCTTCAGCACAGCCACCAGAATCATTAATTACCAAAGTAAACGAGAACGAGTACCATAACGTCGCACACTACAAGCCTCCAACCCCTTTAAACACCGCACAGCGCAATCCTTCGACGCGGGATCGAGCGCTTGCGGGGCCACCTCCCACTGGCAATTAACGCAACAGTCTCTCACCCTCGAAAACACTCTCGCCAACGCGCGCGTATAAAAATGCTTCGTACGCGCGAAAAACGCGTAGCTCACATACACACATACCCCATACCTCCCGTCGCGCACACGAGACTTATGCGTCCAATTTACCGCGAATCGAATCAATGCGACTCTCTCTCTCTCGCTCTCTCTCTCTCTCCCTCTCTGCCTCGTGCGAGCGCAATTAACGTATAGACACAGAGCGGGCGAGCGGGCGCGGAGCTACAACGCGGAAGAGATTAGCCGATTGGCGTATAGCGGCGGTGTAGCGGTGGCGTCGGCGGCGTCGGTGGCGCGCTGCAGCAGCCGCCGCTGGCGCAGTCATCGATCACCGCGCGATCGCATACACGTGTTCTCTCTCTCACTCTCTCTCTCTCTCTCTCTCTCTCTCTGCGTGCGCGCGCCGCGCGAGCACAGTAGTATCCGGAGCACGTGGCGATAGATCTGGATCAGGGTTACTCCAGCCGCCCCCGCGCTCACCCCCCGTCCCCCCGCCCGCTCGTCCACCGCTCGCGTCTATATCTGACCCTCTTATTTGACTGAGCGTATTACGGTCAATCGCCTCTCTCTCTCTCTCTCTCACTCACACACATACATTCACTATCCGCGAACGCGCGGCTGCCCGCCGCTAAACGCGGGCCGCTACAACTATTTTTGATGCGCGTCAATGACACGCGCGCGACTGCCATTATTAGCATCGCCGTGTAGAATCGATATAGAAAACGCCGCTGTTGTCGCACGCGCGTGCTAGACGCAAAGTACAGACAAGATGTGTGTATGTATACCGAGGCCGTAATGACGCTAATCCACGGTTGCGCGTGTGTCTTCTTTTCGTTCCGGCTGCTGCTGCTGCTGCTGTTGGTGCTGGTGCTCTTGGAGTCGCGGCTTGTCTTTGTTACGGTGCGCGGCGTTTATCGGAAATTGATGAATGATGAATGAGGCTAGGGCCGATAGATCAGACGAGGGGACATTGGTATGCGCTTGTTGGTAATTGCTTTATTAGCGGATCGGTGCGGATGGTGAGCTATCGATAGGTATGCTCGCGCGAGCTTTATCGAGTGACTTTAATATTTCATTCGACGTGGACAGTGCGACTAGCGCGCGTGTACACGATTCTTACAGACTATTTTATATATCTTGTCTCTTTTGTAATTGTATTTTATAATGAAATTTTTTTTTCATTGTTTCAAGGTTCTTGCGAGCGTTTACATATACCAATAATTATCATGTGCTAAATTAAAGTCCAATATAGGTGGGCGTTAAGTTTCCAAGGTCTGTGCATTAAATATTCAATGAATGAAAGTACGTTTCTAAGATCCGATACACGTTGACTCCAACCTCAAAATATCATTTTTAATTATTTTTTTATGAAAAAATTGAATATTTGAAATATCTCTATGGTAAACAGATTAAATAGTTCAATTAAAAAATGAGGTGCAAAAACTAGAATCGGTTATGGTTAAAAATTACGTAGAATTAATTACTAATTTATTTGCTTTTGAAATTCTGAGAAAAAATATGCACTAAAATGGAACAAGTGCCAAAACTTTGATTTTTTCTCTTGTTTTAAAAGAATATTTGCTTACAATTAACTTAATAAAATAAATATAATATTCTTTGAGTCAGTATTTAAAGACGTTTGTTAATTTACGTTTGATAAGCATGCAGCAGTACTTTAACTTTACGCCTACTAGATCGCACGTTACATCCTTTTGAGAAAACTATCTATCAGGAACAAAATAAATAAACAAAACATAGTTAAATACATCAAACTAATCATAGTTAAATAACTTATTTGAAAAATTTTCTTCTATGACGGTTAATTAAAAGGATTACCAAAGTTACGTACAGTAACTTGCGTTAGAGACTCTACTTTTTGAATCTCTTAGTGGTACCGTGACTTGAATAACGTTTTTATCCAAAATTTTTTAATTAAATTCATTATATATAAGTTTGGGTGGTAAATGGTTATAGTTAAGATAGTAAAACGGTTTATGTTGTTTCAATAATTACAATCACGTTAAATAATTTTTCTTAAAGTCCATACCGTATAATTCATTCTTTGCGTAAAATATGTTATAATATAGTTGTCGTAACTTGTTGAACTGGATTAATTGTTATTTGATTCTCGAAGCAGCGTTAACGACAATGACTTATCATCTTTTTTAGCCAACAAGCAAAAAGTTAAAACAGGGACTCCGCACGATGATATCCCGGGATTTTCTTAATCTATTTCCCTCCTTTCCTCCTCTTCTCCCTCTTATTCTCCCTCCCTCCACTTCTATTTTCTATCCCTTCCTCTTTTTCACTCGCACGGAACGGATTAAACTGGATCGCGGGGATGATGTGTGTGTACCGCAGTGCACCTCCTCTCGCTCTCTCTTTCTCTTTCTCTCTCTTTCTTGCTCTTTCGCCCTCTCTTTATCCCGCTCTCCCTCTCTCTCTCATCTACCCCGCCGGAAGTCATCCATATATATATATATACGCCTGTACGCGCCTTTCCGTAGCGCGCGACTTAAACTACAAGAGTTTATGCACGGAATCGGTATAGCGTGCGTGCTAGCCGGGTGCGGAGACAGAGAAAGAGGACGTTTATAGGCGGTAATACACGCGGTAGATTCCGACATCGAGGGAAAATCCTCTTCTTTTTTTTCTCTCCTTTCTCCCTCTTTCTCTCTTGCTTACGTTTCACTTGGATTATAATTTATAAATATCGGTCACGGGGCTACCGCTGGATGCGCACGCGACACGGAAAATTACAAAATTTATAAAAGGAAAAGAGCTTGTGCTTTCGCACGTGTCGCTGCTTCGAGCGAGTGCTACAAGGGGAGGAATATATAAGGAATGCGTAACGGAGGCACTTTGTGGTGATTTGAATAGCGAGGAGAGCTGAGAGAGAGAGAGAGAAAGTCGTTTAAGAAACGGGTTAGATAACGGGGTGAGGCTGACTGAGATGACACGAGTAGTCGGCGTCGGCGGCAGCAGTGGTGGTGGCGACGACGAGGAGGCGCGCGGGGACATTCCGAAGAAAGGCCGAGGGGATGAGTCGGGGCGAGGGTTACGCGCCGAGGGGACGAGGGAGAGACAGAGGCGGCGGAGAGGAGGAAAACAACTGACAGGTCAAGGTTTCATGACGCAGCCCCAAGGGAAGAATCTCCGCATTTATCTGTATTACATCTCTCGTCCGGCGCTCACAAGCGTGAGAGAGAGAAGCGAGGCTCGCTACGAAAAAGTCGCAGGCGGCGTCCCAGACCTCTTTGAAAATTTCCACTGGCGATTGCCAAAATATTCAATCGACTTCCGAAGAGGAAATGAGCTCTGGGGGATCCCCTCTCTCTCTCTCTCTTTCTCTCTCTCTCTCACTCCCTCGCTCGCACGCGCGCTCGGTCGCTAGCTTTCGGCGAGAAATTTTATTTATTTTTTGGAGGAATTTCAACACGCGCACGCGACCGCTTACATATATATATAATCGCATTGCAGCGACGACGACGATGATCAAACGGCTCGCGCGCGCGCGTCTCCACGTTTGTGATATATCTAGCGAGGAAGATATAAATTGAGCGCGTGTTATTACTTTGACTCGATTTCGGCGAGGACGGAATGTATGCGATCGCCTTGTGGTCCTCTGCCAATGTGATTCTTCATTTTCGCAAAGTCGCTAAGCGATCGGTAACCCGGCCCGGGGGAAGATTAATTTCGGTATGATGAGGTCCGCAGGTATGCCTTCGGGAAGTAGATAACTGATATGGGGTTGTGGTATATTTTTAACGATTCGGGCACGAAAATTTTTGGACTTTAGAAAAGTTATAATAACCTTTACCGGGTTTTATCGATGTAAATTCAATAAATTTAGAACTATAAAATGTAGATGAGTATTATATTTTTATAAATATAAATATTGTATATATAGAGTTTCAATTGATCTTTACATATCTCAATATTCCTCAAGGCTCTGTGTTCATGTGTTTGAATGATAAAAATGTTATAGTTTTTTTATTCTTTTAAAATTATGCTATTTCCAAGATATTTTAAAAAACTAAATTTTCTTCCAACGAAATATAGTAGTAGTCTTTCACTGAACGCGTCGAAACTACAGCACATTAGACTGTGTTCCTAATGATTGCAGAATAGACACCTTTAATAACGGTTCCCCGACATACATTCAACAATTTTAAACATACATAAAGTAGAAATAAAGCGATCTCGCAAAGCCAGGCAAAAAAAGAACCTTAATGGAGCTCGCTCCCAGCTTTTCCGCACGCATCATGCAATTAAGACGGCCGCGTTGCCCCGCTGGCCCCCTCACTCACCGCCGGCTAAATTTATACTCTCCTTGCCCAATTTCCCTTTAATTACAAATTAAATAAGTAGTTTGTCCCCCTCTACGCGCTCATCCACTCTGCGTGTGCGAGCGGGCGCGTACATTCGCTAAAAGAGGAGGAAGAAGAACGAGCACGAGAGAGGGAGAGAGAGAGGGAGAGAGAAAATCGGCGACGCCGTATAACACGAAGGAAAGAGCGAGTGCGAGTGAGCAAGCGAGCCCGTACAGTCGGTAATGCTGGTTTCTTTTTGCGGTGCACTCGGAGCCAAGTTGAATCTTTATCTCGACAGGAGCTTGCCATTTCTACGGAGAGCCTTAAATGGACGACTTGGCCGCGAGCCCCTTCGCGAGAAAAGTAGAAAGAGAGAGAAGCTAGAAAGAGAGAGAGAGAGAGAGAGAGAGAGACAAAGAAAAGGAGAGAGAGAGAGATGAGAGGAGGCGAAGAGAGCGCGAGCCTTGATGTGGCCCGCCGTAGCGAAATTTACGATGTACGCGCCACGGCGATCGCGTTACGTCGATTACGAGGAGTTAGTGTATCGCGTGAACGCGGACGTTCAGCGCCGCACCCCTTTGCGCACTTTGTGTACACGCGAGCTTGCAGATTTTCACCGACGTTGACCTTACTATTATACGCGAGCAAGGATTCTGAGCGATTTAATTAAACAGAGTGGAAGGAGGAGTGGAAATGATATAACTATATTTATGCATACGAAATGGCTTAACGCCCTATCAAATCATGAAGTAAATGTTTCTATACATGGGAGCCGAGCTTGCGTATAAGATTAACGCGTCTTTTCTGACGATGACTCGTGCGATCACCACACGCGACGGGCAGATTTTTCATTCGATCGAGGCGTAACATCCCTCTGACTATGCTTCTTCCGCAGAATATTTCACACTTGATACGAATTTGAATATAAGAGTACGCGAGATCCACTCGCTTTCGCTTATATATGGCGATATCGAAGGTAATTTATTCCGGGAATTTCACTTCGCGCGAGAACAATCCAATTTGTAGTGTTGGAGCAAAGTGGGTCAATATATATAAGCAGAGTTTCCTGCCTTTTTTTACTTCTTTCGTTTTGAAATTTCGAAATTCGCTTTTGGGCTAAATCCAAAGCACTGACTTTCCCTTTTTATCGACTGTAATCTCATTCGAATTTCATTTACTTTTGCATGTGCTCTTTATATATATACGCTCAGTGCATGATACGATCGTGCTGTTCAGTATCGACTCAGGTATTTCATCAGGATTACGTTACGAATGCTTATTTTTACAATTAATAAATGTAGCTTGAGGTTATATCTAAATTTGTAATGAAATTAAATAAGAAAACGTGCTTAAATTGTAAATAAAAGTATATAAGCAAGTAAGTGCAACTCATCTTATTGCCTCCTCCCTCCCTCTATCTCTCTCCTGCACAGGCGTAAAAAATCTGCGATCCGACGATACCAAATATAAAGTTTTCTTGGAAATTGGCCTTAAACTTCGAGCAGTTCGAAAGAGCACAAAGAAGGGAAAAAGTTCGGCCCGAAGTAGCACGATCAAACATTTTCATCGTACAGCCCTCCACGCGCTCGCTCAGCTCTCTTGCCGCTCATCGGTACCGCACGCCTGCGAGCAAGAGAGAGAAAAGCCAGAAAACGAGAGTGTGGAGTCTAAGGACTGGCGGCCTCGGATGTCGAAAGGGTATATATTTCCTGCGATGTATTACATATTTCCTATATCCCCCTATACTCTCCCCCGCGTCTGCAAAAAGAAAGCGAAACGGACGAGACGTGCGCGACGTTGGATCAGCTTTCGAGCGTACGCATGGAAACTGGATAGAGATGGATTTGAATTTTTCGGAACGCCATAACGTATATAATACAACTAATGATGATCTGGCGCAATCTGCGGTACATAGAAGTACGGCGTCTGGTGCGCGTGGAAATCGATCACTCGTCGCGGCACGCGAAAGCGATTAAACAGAAAACGCGAGACAGCCGCGCTAATGTCCCGTGACCTACGCGCATGCTAAAATTCGAGCAAATATTTTTAAATTACTTGCGGTATACCGTAGCGACGACGTATACATATAGCTGCGACTGCACGTGTATATGTGTTAGCGTACGCACTGGTAGAGAGAATAAAAAGTTTCATAATTCACAGGCTTTTATCGGATTAGTTTCAGAAAAACAAACGCGTGCACACCGCGCGTAGCTGTAAAACCTGCGTGGAATTAAAAAGTTTTCAATTTGCGGATAGTTTCCGACTAGTTGCTATAGGAGGGAGAAAGGCGACGAGAGAGAGTGAGAGAGAGAAAAAAAAAGAGTCGAGTCGCACCGCGCTGCAGTTGTTTGCGATTTTATACGCATTGCGATAAAATTTCGAAAATGCATTTAATTATCCGGATAACGAAGTAGGTATCGGGTCTCTCTCCCCCCCTCTCTCTCTCTCTCTCTCTCTCTCTCTCTCTCTGTATTAAAATTCTTGCCGAAGTGGCACACGCGGCGTTCGCTCGTTTGCTCGCGCTCTCAAAACGCGTCGACTCGAATTTTTCGCAATTTCGCACCGAAATATCCTGTACAGAGAGCGATTGTAAATTCGCGAAGACAAGCGTTCTAATAGTGCGTATAGGTATATATATATAAATAGTGTATATGAGACGAAGGTGTCGTAAAAAGTGTACTTTGCATTTTTAGCCCACAAACCCAGTTACATAAATTTTGCGATTTTTAAATATGTGAAGCATTTTCTACATACACACACACATTGCGAAATTTCTGAACTATACAAAATCAAAAGGCAACTATTGATCAAAGCGAACAGCCAGCTTATGAAAAAAAATCCGTATATAGAATCCAATTCGGAAAGTATACGCTCTGAATTTTTCGCGCCGTTACTTGGCGACTTCATGACCCAAAATCCGAACGAACGATGACTTTCCGAAAAAGCGAACATCACGAGTGCGTGCATATTATCAGTTCTATTTTCGAATTCAGGTATGAATACAAAAACGTTCGCATTCATATGAAAAAAGTACGTGCGGTGCTGAAGGTGTGGCTGCACGGGATTATCATTGTCCCTTGCGTGCGCGCGCATCTAAATTTCATCCGTGAAAACATTGCGCTGCATGCAAGGACGGTAAGTTTTCGCTTCCATAAAAGCGCCATTACTGAAACTGGAAGGCGGCTACATAAAACGTCAACGGTGTTTGCCGCAATATCGCCCGCGCGCGCTGTTGTGTGTAGTATATATAGTGCTGCTGCTGCTGCTGCGTTCGCGCGCGCCGTGCAGCTGAAAAACGAAACACAAGTTTGCTCCTTTCTCCCTCGCATTTTTACGATTCGCGATGCGAAAGAATAGGAGTTGCCCTTCTTGTGGCGCGCAAGCGCCGGAGCACCAAGACGGCGCGTGCACTGACGTCGACGCCTTAGGATGTTTTTAGATAAAACTCGCACCGCGGTCGCAGCTGTGGCTTGGAATGTAATTGTGATGATTTATCAGGCGTTTGGGAAATTGTTGTAGTTGGTGAAATGATTTTGAAAAAGTTTTTTTTAATCGTTCTTGACATAGAAGATGTAAATTTCATTATTTATTCTACGTGAAGAAATAAAAGTAGAACAAAACTATTTAAATCTATATTTTTTAGATTTTGTTACGTATGAGATACGATAGAGCGAAAAAAAAAATAAACAAATTAAGTTTCGGAGAAATATGCAACGGATGCTGTTTGGTCCCGCAAAACCAAAACTTTTAGTCTCGAATTAACGCCATCATAATGGCAACTCGAGCGGATCATGCTCTTATTATGATCTCCAGTTGTGATGGAATAAGTCTAAAAACAAATATTCTAATGGCACGTTTGTTTTATTAAAGTATTAATATTTTCATATAAAAAAGAATAAATATAAAATTGAGTTTCATAAATTGAAATATATCATTTCAAATAACATTTGAAATTAATATAATACTTGAATAGAAAAAATTCTTAGCTATTTTCCTAGTGCTAACCAAGGCATTTTAAAATTGGAAAAGAGATCCGTGATTATGATCAGAATAATCATATAAGTGTTATATCTAATTATGAAATGTGTACTTTAAAATACTACAAAATTGAAAGCGTTTAAAAGATTATAAGTCGAATAGTGTAAACTAACGCACAGTAGTACCTTGATATCGATTGGAATACTCAGTTACTGTATACCGACATTCAAATATAACCTGACTGTTTTCCTTCATCCCTCGCTAATTCCTTCGGAAGAATTTCCCCTCACAAATTAAAGCAAGAACGGGGCGCAGAAAAAAGTCTTGCGGCGGCCAAAAATTACCGTGCAACCCTCGGCCGCGCGTTCATGAATATTTTAAGAAAGCTTTGAAAACGTATCGGAACGATGCCGCGGCCAACAAAGTTTTCCTCGGACTTTTTCTTTCCCCGCTTGTCCGTCGGCCACTGTGTGTGTGTCTGTGTATGCATGCAAAACTCCCTGCAGGCAGAGAGTCTCTAATATCGTGCGCACGGAAAGACGGGTGGAACGCTCGCGATTATCTTCGGATAGCGGGGGGAAGAGAAGACGGGGACTCGTGTGCATCACGCGACAGAGCCAAATACCATTACCTCCGTCGGTATGTCTCTTTTTCTCTGTGTACTCGGGCTCACTTCTGTTAATCGATGGTATAGATTTCCTCATGGAAATCGTGCGTAGCTGCTTACTTTGTCGAGGTAAAGTAGCCTCTCTTTTTATCGTATACAATGTCGGAAGAATAAACGGTCGAATCGCGGCTCTTATATTCATTCCGTCGAAATTGTCTTGTTTTCATTATTTATAAATAAATACATTAACATACTTCTTCTTAAGTTTTTTAAGATTATCAAAAAACAGAGAAAAATAAAGTTCAGTTAACTAACTCCTATAAAAATGTTATAAATTTATGAAATACATATATAGAGTTCCAAGTGCCAATCAAGCAATCGATACTTTAGTCGACGAGAAAACTGCGAATTAGAACATCAATTATACACGATTGCCATCGTCGAACGAGATCGGCACAAAGAAAGAAAAAAGAAAACCAGAAAAGTTTGTCTCGCTCATTTATTATTAACCACGGCAATCAAACTACCACGATGCTTCGATTGTACTCTGAAAAGAAAGCCCAGAGCTCACGCCAATCGTCTGGTAAGCGTTCGTTTAAGCGATTCCGCTAATTACCACTTACGGTGCTTGAGCTGTGTATAGCCCGAGGTAGGGTGTCGTCGTCGTCGTCGACGTCGTCGCGCGACCCTTTCGCGCGTCCCCTCGACCGAAAAACTCACCGACTGAACGAACGAGCAAGCCTAGAGCCATTCGATCCAGTCGGTTCCGCGAAAAACCGATTGTCCGTCGTCGTCGGTCGCTCAACAAGCTGCTGCTGCTGCTGCAAGGCAAAGCCGCACACTGCCGCCGCTGCCCTCGGATTCTCGGAAGGATAAAAAGCTAACGATGATGGCGATGCGAGTGTAAGGGGGGGACGACAGCAACGGCGGCGACGACAAACCGCGCGCGGGTAAGGATCAGCCCCTCGTATAACGGAAAACCAATTGCTCGATAAATCAGCTAGCGGTTGGCAAAGTCCTCGTGAGCCGCTTCTCGCGTTCTCTCTCTCTCTTTCTCGCTCTGCGCTAATGCTACGCTCTGGGTGTGTATGTGTGGAAGGTGGCGTGCCTCCGCTTGTGTGTGTGGAAGTGTGTGTGTGTGTGTGTGTGTGTGTTTGTTTGTGTGCACGCACAGGCAGCCAAGCCTGTTAAGTTTACTGCCGTGCTCCACTATTTCCCACTAACGACCCGCCCGGCAAATTAAAACGCCTCACGCCTACGCTGTTAAAGCGCGGCGCTTAAACACACTCTGGCATTTCAGATACGTGTTTACGCGTAAGGCCGGAATGCCGTCCCGCTGGCATCTCGTCTATGTGTCTGAGTGTGTGTACACCTCGCGTGCACGCGCAAAAACGCCGCGACGAAATCGCACGCGTTCGCGAACGCTGTGGTTTAAAAGGGAATCCGGTTTAGCGTTTCGCTCACGTGCCGCGCGTGCAGAGCTGATGTGTAAGTGCGCTTTTTCGACCGATTGTAAATTAATATTTCCGAGTGACCTTCAAGTGATAAGAAAGGTTATTTCATATAATATTTCAATAACTATGAAATTATTATTCTTGCTTGAAATCGGCTTCACAGATCTTAAGATATAATTTTGGATGATATTTGCAAAATAGATTTTTTTATCTGTGTGAACAGATATTTATTTTTACTCTACTGAAATAGTACTTAATTTCTCTATTAATTAGACAATAAAATTCAGCTACAGAAAGTGTCTTACCATGTGCGACCGTATCTACTTATGTCAAACATTACGTCAAAATTTTTCGAATTTTTCATAATTTATGATTTATAAAGCGTATAATGTTCGATTAAACTCTCTTGTATGAAAGATAAATATCTCTTTATCTAAAACTAAAGATCTTGCAAATGTTTAAAACCTTGTTATCAAATAAATGTCTAAAATCCATATCTAAATTTATAATAACCAAACGTCAAGATCGCTAAAATTTCTACATCACTTGAAGCTCCACTGGTACCCCGAATCAGCAGACGCCTCTACCGCCCCGCGTTAAAAATCCCGCGAGCCTCACTGCACCCGTTTTTCCGCGGCTGCTGCACAGGTGTCTCCGGCGCCGTGTCGGCTCTCCGAGGAAATTTCAACGCCGACCGAGGCGTGTGTACCGGTACGCCGCTACAGCGCGGTAGGGGTTTGTGCGACGCCGGCACACACATACACACACATCGCACTCACTGCCGCCTCTAATGATTGATTCGCGCTGCAGTAGTAGCGAGAGTGAGACAGAAACAGGGTAGACGACGCGCGCGGCGCGCACGTGATATCGTCGGCGAGCATGTGACACGGCCGTCGTCGCTGGCTGCTATACACTGGAACCTTGGCCGTGTGCTAATAGATTGATTCGTTCGATAGACCGAGAGAGACGGAGAGAGGTACCACCTTGGCCGGTTCAACGACGTTCCATCGCGCCCCCGCGCTTATTTTTTTTTTTTCTTCTTCTTATTCTTTCCAACCACGCCGCATGCATAGATACATACACACACACACACATAGAGTTTTCAAGTAGGCCTTGTGACGAGTCATCGGCGTCGTGTTTTCGTGTGCTATAGACCCGTAGCGGTGTAATTGAGCCCGTTGAAGGTAAACCGATGCACCGACGCCGCATGTGCAGCACGCGCGACCGGCTACAGCGCCGCGATACCGGAAAATGGCAAATTCCTCGCGCGGGGCGCTTAATCGCTGTGTGGCGAGCGATGAATGTTGCATGAGCGCGCGCGCGCGCGCGACGACGTCGAGCTTGCAACAGGCCTCGACGCTTCTACGACGTGTAGAGAGTATATAGGGTTCTCGATGTTTTTCTTCGGCTTGCACCTGCCGTGTTTTCATAGTGGTGCATTATTTTTAATAGTCGCAAACATTTTTAACTACTTTCGCATAGTTCAGTTGGGCGAAGTTGTGTCACAGGCCCTGGTGAATGATCGTAAGAAAAATTAGCGGAGAACCAAGCGTCATAATTTCCAGAACATATGTACAAAGTTTAAAGTTCGTCAGTTAAGAGTTCATGGACACGAAAGTAGTCGAGCTGCTTCATGTATTTTGTTTCAAAGTAAAATGAATGAAAGTTTCTTTCGAACTTGCTTATTTTGTTGAATAAATTTGAATAGAATTAAATTTTCAAAACTTTCATCTTTGCCGTTTATTTCGTAATTTGAACTATCGATAATTTTGATTTGTTTTTTAGTATCGATAATTGTTACTGAAATTTGCAATCATTATGACTTTCTGACAGTCATCAAATTTCAATATAGACTTTGACGTATCTTTTCGAAAAATTTAAATTATTTATTTATTGGTGGAATACTTATGGAATGTCAAGTGAATGAAAAACGCTAAGTGCTTCAAGGCCAATAAAATTTAAATGTTACAAGCGTCGGTTAAGACAGTGATGGACACACTTCGTACAGAATATAAATTTTAGCTCTACTTTTTTAGTAAAATGAAAACTTTTTCACAACAAATACTGTATAATTAGTGTCCATCCTACATTTACACTTAATCCACTAAATTTATAAAATTCGATAAGTTTTATTAAACAAAATTAATTAATATTTATTTATGCACAGAATAAAATTATATTGTTATTTTCATTTTTCGTAGTTTTTAAGCTGTCAAATTTCAATGTTCAATTAATGACAATTCAATTTAAATTATTATCTTCCATTGAAAAACCATGTTATAATGACAATAAATAGCGAAATAAAAATTAAACAAAATACAACAATTTACTATTTTTATCGAATCAGATAATAACTCAATTATAATTCAAAGAACATGGCGACATCTTGTTTTTAATTTTAAAAGTTCAGGTTTTTTTCAATCTAGTAATATCATTTTTTGATAATATTTAGCTGATTTTACAGATTAAAAATAAAGCATATTTAATAGCATTGGTTAATAGTTTATTTTAGTTCCAACAGTTAGTCATTGAATTTAATTCAATCAGTCGTAAGTAAACCTGAATTTTATAAATTTGAAATCCATATAGCGTCAAATTTTAATCACTCCAGCCATTATTATTCAATTGATTGTCTTGAAATGAGACTGTCTTAAAATTAAACTTATATGCTTCGTGGCTAAATGTGATTTAAACATATATCTGTCATAAATAGACACTTTTTCTGATAAAATGGCGCAAAATTGTAGATCTATCTTACTCAGACTGGTGCATTTTTTAAGGTTGGTATAGTTTTTTAAGAAAACTATTACATGGATTTTCATGGGAAAAAGCTTAAATTATTTTTAATATATGTAATTATGACACAATGCTTTAGAATTAAAAATAAAAATTTTGAGTAAGGGCTTTGTTCATGATAAACACAATAACATTCATAAAATTAAGAAAAAAGTAGTTTCTTCATTAAAAACATAATTCATCAGGAATATTTTTAAGTAATTTAGGCTCGGTCTCATGAAAAACCACCGGACGATAATCTAATTATTAAAAATGCTATATCTCCAAGTAAAATAGGTAGACAGATTGTATCTTAAGCCATTTTGAAGCCACTATAGGTGTAAGACCGTCTTAATTCTTTAACCGATCGATCAAAACCAATATAAACTACCGCGATTGATAAATTTTACTTTATAGTAAATAAATAACTGATTCATCATCAAAAGCTTAAAGTTCTGAAAAAAATATGATATTTGAAAGAGCTGCTGAAATTTTCAAAATCTGCACTCAATAGACTATTTACAATCTCAGCACTTGTCGCGTCGTAAAGGAGGTCTCGAAAACTGACGATCCTCGCGAAGAGCTATGTGTGCTCGAAAAAGAGGAGAAACACGTGATGTGCAACAACCGAACGTGCTTGCGCTCTCTCTTGTGCACGTGCAAGTATATAACCCGTGTCGGGGGGCAGAAGGGGGGAGGCGAGCAAGCGCGATAATGGTGCAACGGGTCAGAGGGAGCGAGAAGGAGAGAGAGAGAGAGCGAGAGAGAGAGAGAGAGAGCGCGGCGTGTCGCATTGCGGCGGCAACGGCCAATAGGACCCAATATTGACCTCGAAAAATTGCAGAAACGACCTGAAAACTGTGCACACACGAGCCACGGATTATCGCAGTCGGCGATTGTGCCGCGCGAGTGGAGGAAAGACGCCAGATGTAACTTGGATTCTTCTCCTTCTTTTCTCCCTTCCCCATCCGTAGAGACTCGCGCGAAAACGCCTACGATTATATATACATCTCGCTCACGCACTATGGACAGAAACAGTGGCGGTACTTTCTTCAAAATATTTGCCAACCCCTCACTTACCGAGGAGCGACGTCGAAGCACATTTTCGAAGAGCTCTGCTGTATGCTGCACACGCACGCGCGCACTAGTCGAATATATCTCGTACTTCGAAAAAGGTGCATGCCAAGAATTTCGAGATCTACGGTTTCCTTTTGCCTTAGGCTGTGAAAAAATGAGCGAAATTTTTTAATGGAGTGAAAATCTGCGAGCTGATTTATACGTTACGACGGGGTCGTACAGTCTAAGTTCTCGGAGTTGACGCAATTAAATATTTATTCCGATTTTCGTAACGATAATGCATGTGTTGAATAGATCAAATTTAGCCAACGTTTCATTTTGTCAAACAAGGATTTTAACCTGTAATAACAAATGTAAAAGCTATTGAAAGAAGATAAAAAATAAAATAAATTTTTGTATTGATTCCGTGTACTAATTTTATTGTGTAACAAATAGAATAATGTTTTCTTGTTACTGGATAATTGTTTAAAAAAACGTTAAATAAGATTAATTATTATAAAGATAATTAGTATGCAAAATTTCATCGTTGACTCCAAATTTGACAAATAATAATGCAATAATTGTCGTGTGGAATACAAAAACGGATTTAAATACAAAACTGTCAGAGAATCGTTTCAATTCATAAATAATCTGTGAAGGTATATCCACTTTTTTAATTGTTTCTTATACCACTTTATAGAAACTTCTATCCACTTACGAAATCGATTTAAGCCTCTTATTACATTAATTATATATTGATTTTTAAAATTTCAAGCTTTAATATAAATTTTTTGAAAATAATACGCCTTACGTTTATTGTTTCTACCCAACAATAGTAAAAACAAAGAAAGCTCGAATAACCTACCTATATATAATATCAGTTATAATAAAATTTGTCATTTCGTTGCATAATTGATTTTATTTACGATAATTTTATCCTAATATACTCAACACTTTATACGTATATACAGCATAAGCCAGCAACAAACCAGATATCTAAATATTTATAAACGTCCATCTATGAGTTTACCTATACACAAGCGCTCGTAAAACTACAAAGCAAAAGTATACAACTGTAATCGCATTCTATCTCCACTTGTCCGAGGAAAGCCGCGGAAAAAAGGAAGAGCACGATGACGACGTCGAAGAAAAAGAAGAAGAAGAAGAAGAAGAAATTGCGGTATTCTCATCCCCATCGGCATAGAGCTTATAATCTTGTTATCGCTAATCACACACTCCGGCTCGCGCACGCGGTAAATACTTAATCGCGAATCGTCCGCGAGCGTTTAACTCGCTATATCGACTATAGTCTATCGATCACCATACTCGTCCCGCAAACGATCGCAAAGCAATCAGCACGTACTCGCGTATACTACTACACACCCCCCGCACGCGCGCGCGTGTTAACAGCGACTAGTGCGCGACGGCGCAGAAACATCAGTTGTTCTTATAAAAAATGAATTTCCATTTCCGTTCTATAGAATCCCGCAAATTATATTATCCGAGCCCATAAAAGTACAACCGTAGAGAGCGAGACAGAAGTGTAGAAAGAAACAGACAGATAGACTGTAAGGGTATAGGAGGGGGTAGAGAAGAGAGGGGCGGGGAAAAGATTCGCTGGTGCACGTGCAAAAGAGAAGAAAAGGAAAGCGGAAGAACTGCTTAAAACGCGAGCGAGAGAGCGCCGAATGGAGTAGATAGCGCCGGCGGCGCGGCCGCGAGAATGTAACTCTATATCAGAGCATTAATATACCATATCGCGTATTGATTCGGCGTTTTTGCGAGAGAGCGAGAAAGACACTCGCGGCTCTAGAGATATATATACAGAGCATGGGAGAGAGAGAGAGAACGCGAGCGCGCGCCTTTTTCTTCATCCGCATAGTAGTAGTAGTCGGCGACGACGTTACAGTAGCGTCATCGACCTTACTGACCCCGTAGAGAGCGCGCGGACGCGACTAGCCACCTCCAGTATGAAGGGGTGTGGAGGGAGAGAGAGCGAATATACACATACACGTATATACCCCCCCCCACACACACACACACACACACGCACACAGTACGATACGCTAGCGCTTTGCACGATGCTCGTGAAAATCTGGCGAACGTGCGCTGCGGTTTAACGGTTACCCCCGGTCGCGCGGGATCATTGAATTTTAATGGAGAGGGAAGAGAGAGAGAGTGAGGGTGCGAATTGATCGGCTATATTTGACGTATTCGCTTCGAAAATCATGGTTAGTACGGAAGACTGAGGAGGAGATAAATAGGTGATAAGAAGGGAGGGGAGGCAAGTGGGTCGGGAATTTAATCGAGTGTCGAAAATATGGCGATTTCACGCGGTAGCGCTTGAAGGAGCGAGGCGAGGCGACGAATCCGCGCACGTCTGAAACGTACTCGCGGCTTTATACGCGCGCATCCACGAGAGCGGCGATTTAGATCTTCGCGCGAGATTCATGTTTATTGTTGGAGAGGACCAAGAGATTTCGTACTGACGAGATAATGGAGAATTATTTTTTCTCACGAGAGCTTAACTCTTACATGCTGAAAATTTACTTAATAATTTTCAAGAATAACATACTGTATACGAGGTTATTTTTATGTCAATATCTTACACTTATTGTCTTAGTGTATCGGCTAGAACTATCTATAGCCTATCTATGTATATGCACTTGAGGTTATTAAATGTTGTATGGTGTTTTTAAAAACATAGTGCGACAAATGAACATATGGTATCGAGAAAACAAGTCGGTGCAGCCAATTGATTTCTTATTCTGCTTAATCTCAATTATTCATATTGCTAGATTAATTCACGTAAGACTAAACTGATTGAAACCTTTCTACTTTCTGTTTCGCCTAAGCAGCTTAATAAAATAAGAAAAGTTTTTATCGGTTATATATTCTTTTTGACGCTGTATACAGGATATATGCAAATGTATAGTATCTCATGTTGTTGTAACACGTTTTATAGTTTACGACACGTTTTTTATATTCGCACAAAAGAAACCTTTGCATTGGAATGAAGGAATTATTCGATATAAATTTCTCTCTTACGGTAAGCAAATTACAACCTTGAGACTGATGTAAGTGATGTCAAAAAGCTATAAAAATTTATTATTGTGGAAAACGTATAAAATTTTTACTTCGGCACTCGAAAAGGTGGTTTTTTAGAATACTACTAAAATCAAGTGCAATTTCTCCATATATTATTAATTTATAACCAAAAATATATAACATTAACTTTATTACAATTACTTTATAACGTGTTTTTAAATAAAATTAACATTGGTGAACTACAACGTTTATACAATTCAATATTAAAAACATAATAAGATATGATCAACTGTCAATAAAACGTCTGCAAACTGCCTATGGGATATAACTGCCGCACATAAATTAATAACCTGGTTTTAATAATGCTTTTGCATCTCTCTCTCTCTCTCTCTCTCTCTCTTTCTCTCTCTCTCTCTCTCTCTCTCTCTCTCTCTCTCTCTCTCTCTCTCT
>JAYJLV010000011.1:17194293-17206474 GCA_036873485.1 Torymus texanus
CTCTCTCTCTCTCTCTCTCTCTCTCTCTCTCTCTCTCTCTCTCTCTCTCTCTCTCTCTCTCTCTCTCTCTCACTCTACATACGCTTATGACACTTCCTCGGTGTGTGTCGGACACTCGTATGCGCGTTATTCGCCGTCTTGTGTGCGCAGCAGAATAGTTTTTCCTTTGACAAGCTCTTCTCATTCTAGTCTTTCTCTCTCTAAATTTCTAAGAGTGACATTCACTACTTAAAGAAGTGTCAATATTGAAACGTACTGTTCCGCTCGGGTTAGAGTTAAATTTCAACACGATTTTTTTCTTCTTCAAGCAAAAAGTTTCAGACGGTTGGAAGCACTTTGCATTTTGCGCACTTTAGTCGGTTATTTATACTGAAAGTAAGTCAATTAAAAGGTGTCCTTGCAAAAATAGAAAAATCGTCAATTGACTTCGAACTATAGATTATGACAGTCCTAAAAAGATATTAGCTTTCTAATTATAGTACTTGTTACAGGCATTAGCTTTATATAAATAGATATGTATACATAATATAAATGTATCATTACACGCGAGGCAAATTTATGAAAAATGAAATTAATATCAAAGTTTGCGTTCTTGGATTTAGCTTCTATAAAGAACTCTATATATACATCCCTTACAAAGTTATTTTTAGATCCAGCATTGAGAAACTTTCAGCTTGCCTTTAATTAAATAAATATAACAAGAATTAAAAATACTAACTTCCTGAAAGCTAAACCCCTCTCCTAGATACGATGTGTCCGGAGGGCATCGAAGACAACATTTTAACACTTGATTACCCGTAGAGTAGTAGCTCATGAATTGAAGATGAACCTCCCGCTCGGTAAGGTCTATATATCCACGCATAACAGAGCCTCTCGTGCTGTTTGCTGTTGCAGGAACTCGGTCAGCATCTGGAGCTGGTGACGTCGCTGGTGATGAACATCGGTCAGCTAGGCTGGCAGAAGTTCGACGTGACGCGCACGGTCGGCAACTGGTACCAGAGCCTTAACAACAAGGACAAGCTGACACTCCTCGTCGATTGCACAGGATGCGGCTCGCACGTGCACGTCTCCACCTTCGGCGGTCATTCGCCCCACGTTGTAGAGCCGTCTTTAAATAGCAAAAGTAAGCGTCGACTCCATAATGCAGACTTACCCTGGGGGGGTGAGGAAGAAGGGGGGGAGGGGCGTGCAAAGAGGGAGATAGAGTGGGGGTAGAGAGGAGCGCATCGTTAGGGGCGCTCTTCCGCTACTACATTACCTTCCGGAAATACAAAGCGAGATCAATCTATAGGCCGATATATACATATACGAGCAACGCGCGTTATACACACGCGCTCCTCGCTTTGCCGCATTTGCCTTTTCGCCCGCTCGCTCGCACGCGCGCGCTTTTCGGCTCGTGCATTATGCATGCATATAGACACGGTTCGCGCTCGCGGGCATTCCGATGCATGCGCATATCAGACACATATACAGACACACATGTGTGTGGCCGGCGGAGGGCAGAAAATCAATGTGTATAACGCGGCAAGCTCGCGCGCGCGCGCGTCCACACTGCTGCGGCGCGGAATCATAGTCGCGCGAGAAGTATACACGCGTACGCATATACATATATAGAGAAAGAAAGCTTACATTAATATATACACATAGAGCTTGGATATATATGTAGATTGTGCAAAGTATATATATGTGTGTGTGTATGTGTATGAGTACGGGTGTATGAGAACGCGAGATGATTTCCGGCGTATAGCTGCGCGTGCGCGCGCGTCGTGGTATATGAGGCGATCGGACGTGAGTGGCACGCCGCGCTTTAAAAAAGGGGCGAAAATCTTTTTTCTAGGCGGAGCGCAGGATCCGGACCGTCCGTTCCTGGTCGTGCGCACGGACCCGACGGCCGTGAAGAGGGTCAGAAGGAGGGCGATCGAGTGCACAGGCGCGGTCAAGGGCCAATGCTGCAAGGAGAAGTTCTACGTCGATTTCTCCCAGCTCGGCTGGGACGACTGGATTATCGCTCCGCAAGGGTAAGCGACATGAGTTTTTACCGGTAGCGTTTATTCGGTGAAGAAGCAAACGCTGTGCGCTGATGATTTTACTTCTAAAATGTGCATGTAGTACGAGTATATATAGCAATATTTATAAAAAATTTAAGAACTTTGGTAGAAACTAGGTACATATGTATGATTCAATTGAGCAGAATAACGAGTAAATGGTGTATTCGATATATATGTAGGTTTGAAAAAAACGTCATATATCAGCCAAAGATGATATAATAATCAGGCAAAAACGAAATTCAAACCAATATTTGGCCCAATTTTCTGCTCTCGCATGACGTACGTGACGCGTGTGTGGATCAGAAAAAAGGGTATGTCAAGGTTTTGGCAGTAGTCTTTCAAGTATTTTCTTGCATATATACCGAGTAAAAACTTGATTTGCATATACGAGAACGTACATGTACTACATAAATTGTTAAATCTATTACATAAAAATAAGCGGGTCACAATTTTGACAATAAAAAATGCATATATGCAGCAACTATTCTACGAATAATAATAACCTGAACGACTTACCGACATACACAAGAAAAATTTATAAATAACTAAAGTGTGTAAAGTATAAACAATTTGTAGAACAAAATTTTACAATGCTATGTTACTTACCGGGAATCTAGGCTCCAAGAGTTATCGGGTGCGAAATAATGGATATATACGTGTTTCATCTAGTCTTGAATATACACGTAACAGACATTCGTAAGGCATCGTGAACCAACCGGCCATGCACAACAGCATTGCACGGGGGCTTACGGATTATTTGAAAATTATTGATAAGACATAGAAGTGAAGCAGCTTGAATGCAAAATAGAATTAAAAACACATTTGTAAATCACATTAGAAACATGTCTTTCTTAAATAGATTACAGATAATATTATATGTTTAATAATATCAAATAAAGACTGAAATAGATAAAGGATTAGTTAGATTTTTACCAACGACTATAAACAATTTTAAATTTAAACCGAAAGAACTTTTTCAAAGCTAATTCACATAAACATTAAGTAAGGGTTATTTTTATTCATTAAATAGATACACTCCCAAATTTATCGTAATAATGTAGGTAAGAATTGCACTGAGTGATGGCACTGATACTTTTGGACCATAGATTTTGATGTTATGGGTTCAAATACGAAAACAGGAAATGTTCTCTGTAAGGCCATTATTAATTACAACGTTTTATTATTATTTTATATTACAAAATTTTAAATTTATTAAATCTCGTATACATAATTGACATACATATAGTAATTACAGTTATTTATTAATTGATCCAGACATAAAGTTATATACAATATTTATATATCTTTAGACGGCCAATACTGGGCACTAATGAAGTTGCTAAAATTGAGTAAAAAAGACACTTTTTAATTTTAAGTAATACTTAGACATCAAAATGTTTAATTAATTCGGTGATACGATGATTTCGTTGAGTACATTGATTATATTGAATACATTCAGATAGTTGTTGCAACACTAAATTTTAATATAATTCTATAAATTCCGGATTTTAAATATCCGATGCCGTCGCATATCGATGCCTCCTGTTCATATAATTCTAACTGGCGAATGAGTACAGTATTATTTTAACTCGAAATTGCGAGCGATATAAAGTCATGTTGAAACATTTTTTCAAAAACAAATCTATCGTAACTTCAACCATGACAAATAAAATAATGTTCGATTGGTTATTGGTCAAATTTATAACGATAAACTTTGAAGTATTTAACTTCTTGAGAAAGATTATACATCACTATACGTATAGTTATCGATAATGATATTACACACCTAACGTATTCTATTTAAAGTACTTAGGCCGACTTATTCAATCAGGTATTATTCAATCAACACTAGACTTTTCCTAAGCACCTTATCAAACTATAATGCAACTTCCTCTTTTAACTTTCAAATACATTTAAATCCACTGCAAGTTTTGTAGAAAAAAAACAACTCTAAACTTAAGAATAATTGTCTATAACTTACAACGATGCGTGATTTCAGCTACTACGCAAACTACTGCAGGGGCGACTGCGCGGCGGGCCACAGGACGCCCGACACCTTTCCGAATTACTACACGCACGTGATCGAAGAGTACCGCAAGATGGACCGTCTGGCCGGTATGCAGCCCTGCTGCGCGCCCCTCAAGTTCTCGTCGATGTCGCTCATCTACTACGGCGCGGAGTCGAACATAATCAAGCGGGACCTGCCCAAGATGGTCGTCGACGAGTGTGGCTGCCCCTAAGGAGCCGCGTCCACGTCGCCATCAACGTCCTCAGCACGGGACTCACCGACACCGCAGGGAAGACGATCTCACGCAAAAGCGGACTCTCTTCTCTCGGCGCGTCTTCGAATGTGCCGGCGTGCGATGGCCCGAGCATTATTAATTATATTAATTATCAATCGAAGCGATCAGTTACGGGGTGGGATTTCATTACCAATGGCCGTGAACGAGTCTTGACCCATACATACACAGACACACACACACACACATGTGTGCGCATGCACGCAAACAGACATACACTCGCATACACACACACACACACACACAGACACACAGACACACTTTGGTTAGGGTAAATCTAGACGAAAGAAAGTAATAAAGTCAAAAGTAATAAAGAGAGACGGAGGGAGGAGGAACGGCTCGTTCGCCACGGGCTAGGAAAGTCTTACGATAGTTAGAATTATGAAAAAAAAAATTGTAAAGTTGCTTGCGAGTGCGCACGAGGGAGCGAGAGGAGTGCGAGGAAACGTAGGCAAATAATCAGTCAAGAGTTAGGCTAGAAAGTGAGAGAGCGAGAGAGAGAGAGAGAGAGAGAGAGAGAGAGAGCGAGAGAGAGAAAGAGAGCGAGTTCGAGATCGAGAAATTAAAAGAGTCGCTAGGGAAATGTTGGTCTGCGAACATTCTTACCGAGAGCTTAGTCCTTTTTTATTAGTTGCGAATGTACTTTACGAGTATATGTATATACGAGGTGGTTTATCCGAATATTATATATTATATATAAATATATATATGAAAGAAAAAAAATGCGATTAAGGTTTAAGTGTAAACAATGAAACTCAATCTAATTGCCTTGTTTTTTATGCAAAACCTATGAAAGTATCGAGTAACGATTTAAAACAAAGTCGGAGCACTATTAAAAAAATCTATATATATATATAAATCTTATATATATTATATATATATATGCGCGCGCGCGTGATGACGACAAAAAGAAATCCGAGCGCGACATGGGATGGGCGGGAGATAATTAAGAGTTCAAAAGCTAAGAGAAAAAAATACTATTAATTATATTATTGATGAAAAAAAAAATAATAAATAAAACAAAAGAGGAACCTAAGGGGTAAGAGGTGTAATATGTAAGTTTTGAAAATTTTACAAAGCATGTTGAATTACCCGATATCTCAAAGACCGAGTCTGTACACTTTAAATGATCTTAGGGCATTCCGTAAGTTAGTTAAACTTATACATACAAGAAAAGGCAACAAAGCTAATAATATATTGAATTTAATAATGATGAATAAATAATGAATTAAATTTAAAACGGGGAGACGGGCGGTGAAGACGAGGAATGAGAATTTCAAAAATAGGCAAACTTTAAAATTTCCAAGGTCGGAACGATCCCACGGTGGATTTTTGGACAAAGCACGATGAACGAGATGGTGACGTGAACAATAATTATTCTTAAATAAATGGCGAACAAGCTTAAAAAAAGGCGCGAAAAAAAGACAAAAAGTTAATGACAATAATGAAAATGTAATGAGACAATGCTCGTTTGCCGAGAGTTACACGATAGGGCTGACTGATTTTCTCGTTTTTCGCGATCGGATACGCCGTAAATGTAATCGTTTTGCGAAATTACAATTTCATTTTTTAAAAGTAATAAAATTACAAAAAAAAATGCAGAAAAACAAAGAGAACGGATAGCGAGGGTACGAGATTTCGTTAGGATTACGGTTGAGGATCATACCAAGAGCTTGAAGCTTTAAACAAGTTAGTGTAATAGAGAGGGTTTAGTGTTGACGCATTAGATGACTGCACACGAACACACAAATCACACACAAGAACGAGGGACTGGGCTAGAAAGAGAATTCAGTGGACACGGAGACTAGGAAGCGAAAAAAAGCGAAGAGCAGGACGACGAGCGAACGGGAAGAAAACGCGTTTTTAAGGTATATTAAATTTTGTGGGATAGTTCGTTGACCCCACGCAGCCTTACTGGGCCTTATTAAGATATTATCGCATTACTACTAAATTACTATAAAATAAAAAAGAATAACGATATTTACGCTATTTCCAATATTCCCCACGCAGGTAAACTTAACGAAAAAAAATAAAAAATAAAATAAAGCTACTGACACGATGAAAGGCAATATAGCCATTCGGTCGAAATTTTTTCCGAAACGTATTAAATTGAGTACAGACGGTCGGTACAGAAAACGAATGCGAATGGAAGACGAAAAGCTCGACGTCGGCCGCGATGAGAGAAGGCGGGGAAGAGGTATAAGGGTTTAAGGAAACGTTTTGCCACTTTTCAGCTACTAGCCAAAATAAAAATAAAAAAAGAAAACTATTGCGTCCAAGTAAAGAATGAAAAGACTTGCGTAACTCTAGCGTAATTACTGTTAAGACTTTTTTTTTCGTTTGTTTAAAAACTGACGTTATTAAATGGTGTGAGAACGAGGGATGGAACGAGGGGGTTGGGACAAGCGATAATAATTAAAGAAAGTAATAATGATAATAAAAAGTGCTGGATGAACGAGGGAACGTCGATTTTTCAAGAAAAATAAAGAAATTTAAAGAAAGTACTGACGCCTTTATAAGCTCATGGACTGTGTTTAAGAGAATCATCCGATGTAGGCCTATCTAAACTACTATTCTCTGTATAAAAAGCGGTGCCAGAAAAGTATTACGAGATAATGGAAAAAAAAGAAATCTACTTGAATCTATTATTAATTACCGAAATAAAGGACTCGCGGCTTTCGACTACTTCCATGGCTTCTTTCGAATAAACGAAAAAAATATATAAATATATAAATAAATATATATATATATATATATATATATGAAACTGGCCCCGGCGAAAATTCGCTTGGGCAGAGCTACGAAGACGTTCGTCGCGCCGCAAAGAAGAAAAATCAAAAGGAAACCCAAGGTTTTCATCCTCATTGCTCGTTCTTGCGGTACTCAGTGGCCGGCAACTGGCCCGTCTCGAACACTCTCGGCGATCAGCTCTAGCCGATTAGGCACGCGCGAATTTCTCCCGGGGGCGGCGTTACATGAAAAAAAAAATTAATAAAACATTGTACAAGCGTACTCTCAAGTATATATAATGATAAAGGGGGCAGCAAAGCGAGGGTTATTTCATAATTCGTATTATATTCTTAAAGAGCAGCATATACGAAAGTGATATTATAAAAGAGTCTCGGAGTTCTTGTGCGAAACGACGAAAATAATAAAAAAAAGAATGTATTGTTTCAGTCCAGCTGTTTTTGTACTATACCGTCTCTCGTTGAAAAAAATAAGCGAAGCAAAATCAAACTTGTATTGGATAAGGGGGTGCCATAGTTGTACCGTTACCGACCGAGTAAATATCACTGTTTCATGGCTATATAAAAATAAATATATCGCATTATGCAAAATCAAGAGTGCACTTCTCTAAGTTTCTAATCATTCTACAACTCTAAGAAAGTTTCAATCAAAATATCAAGTCGTTTTCGCACAAACTTGATATTTGGACTTGAAACTTTTTTAGAATTGTAGAATGATTAAAAACTTAGAGCAGTGCGCTCTTGATTTGTGTAATTCGATATATTTATTTTTATATAGACATGAAACTGTGACATTTACTCGGTCAGTAACGGTAGCTCTATGACATCCCGTTAAGAGTTAGACGAAGCGATATATTAAAAAAAAAAATGACAAGAAAAGAAGAGAGGACGATGCGGGATGTGATGTGTCAGAGGGCAGAAACAATGACTTGGGGAAGAATCGAGTGGTGCCGATCGACGATCTGCCGCGAGAAGTTGCGAGTGAACGTCGATTAAACGCCCTGAGCGACGATTTCCAACGGAGAATTTGTTAATATATACACTACGCGTTTTTTACTTTTATTGCGTCTTTGTAGACACGGAAACATTAAAGGTAAATGAGCACGTTCGTCGATCAACTAATCGATTCTTCGCTAAATTAGGTACAATTACAACTCAAAAGACTTGAGTATGCCGAGTTATATTGTAACATGTATAAATATGTACAGGGGCTCCCGTGTTAAAGGTTTTTCTCCGAAGTCACGCATTGATTAATGACAAAGGCGCGCGAAACCGTAAGCCACACAGACGAGTTCTCGAGGATCTGAGTGCGTATGATCCAATAATAACGAACAAAATTTTAGAGTGTGTGAGAGCATAAACAGTTGGCAAGTGGACAAAAATTTAGTGGAATGAGAGATGAAAGACATAGAAACAGCTAGATGATGTTCGAACGATTATGTAACTGTGAGGACGAAGTGGAGATGGAGGAGTGTTTAAAATGTATGATACTTGTCAAAACTCTATCGTATCCATACATCGTGTTGCATTTAATTTAGTCCAACTTTGAATAAATATATTTATTAAAAAAACATTCTTACATAGTCATAAATTAGTAAAAACATTTTGTAAAAGATAATTTTACGCAACTTTTTCATTTATTTTCATTTTATTTATATATTAAATTGTTGAATTAAAAACTTTGATCACTCATAACGTACAATTGTTAAGAAAATGCAATCATCGTACATTTTTAAGCTGTTTTTCATCTCCATTCGATGGAGCACAGATAAACATAAACAAAAGTAATAAAGAGTAATAAAGAAACTAGATCGTATGAAAGAGACGAGTTGCAAGCAGCAAAAGTAAGAAAGAGAGGGTGAAAGCTTGGAGCGCGTGACTGCAACACGAGTGCCTGAAAGCAGGTGCATAAAATCATGTTCCTCTGCAATAGAGATGTGCGTAGCGTGATGAATGTGTCTTTTCTTTGTCCTCGAGAACAAGTCGATATCGATTTTTCTGCCAATTTAAAAAACACGTTTCTTGTAAAGGGTTTTCCTTTTTAACAACCCGTCGACTTGGATTTATAATTGATATGATCGTTCATCGATCGGCCGAGTGATTACAAATAAGAAAAGTATATCTCGGCTCTCCATCGTCGCGCACATTAAGCCCTTGTCGTTTTGCGAATTTTTGTTTTCTTTTTTTCGTTTTTTGAAAACTTGTCTAATTAAAATGAAAAATTAAGATAAACAATAAAAACTGTACCCACGAGCCGTAACCCTTTAAGCCAGCGGTTTTCGTGAGTCTATCGTCTCTTTATGGGATTTTTTGAAGAATGCGAATTTCAATTTAAAAAATATATATAATAAAAACACCCTGAGGGAAAAATGAAAAATAAGAAGCGTTGTTACCCGTTATTTATTAGCTACTAATAATACCTGCAAACAAAGCGAAGATAATAAAATAAAATTTGAGAAAGTTTAAAATGATTGAAATTTCACATGGCAGAGTTAACGCGCGTCCAGAAAATGTTTTCGCAGTAACAAAAGAGACACGCATTACGAAAGTATTCAACACTTTGTAATTATAAAAGGTTAACAAATTATTATATTTACCTTCTATCGTGTAATTTTTACTAGCGAACAACCTACGACACCGAAACTTAGCTTCGATTTTTATATTAATTATAATATATATAAATATATATATATATATACATATATACATAATAATATAACGACAATAATAAGTGAAAAATATCTTCTTTTTAAAATAAAGAGAATTCTTGCTTCTCGTCTTTCTCCATAAAAGCCATATCTTGCACGAAATCCGGCCCTGCAATTTACTAACCCCCCGATTGTATGAACTATTATTCGCACTTATAGCATTAGAACCATATCAATAATTGACCTGTCTCTCATCAAAGACGAGAGAAACGTGTGTCAGATTTCTGGTTATAATTGACCAGTGTGTTATGCATTGTTAAGCGTTAGCAAATTATTTAGCACTTGCCATAGCACTTTCTGTCTAATTTATTGATCTTCCATATGTATAAATTCATTTTCTATAGTATTACGTAGTCTCTCTTGACCACACTGGATGAGAAGTATAAAAAAAATGTTTAAATTCAGTAATTGTAACTTAACCACTATATATTTTTCCATATCGATAATAATAATTTAAGGAAAGATTAAGAGAATGAAATACTTTTGCAATCGACAAACCTGATAAATAGATTGAGCTCGCCATTAAGAGTTTCAAGTTTCAAAGACTAGGTTCACAAATGACAAATCTTAGATCAACAATGTTTCACTTCGAAAAAAAAAAAATGAAAAGTAGGTTGTTTGCCAATCTATCGTTTATTTATATCGAATCAATAGGATTAATTTATTTTATAAGTTTATATCTAAGAAGCAGCACTGTCAGAAGAAATAGGAAATTACTAGCAAAAAGCAATTTATACTGTACAATACCTATTTAATAGTCCTCTATTCTTAATATCTTAAGCTTTTGTTTTGAACCAAGGGTCTGCTTTGAGAAACGACAAGAATAAACAAGAATAAAAGTCATTTCATTATACATTCGATTAAAATATTTTGCCTCAATTCTTTTCTTCAACAATCTTTAATAATTTTAGACTTACTTTTCAGAAACTGTAAGTAATGTATTATTATTTACATCATTTAATTGTAGTATTAGATAATGGATTTTTAGATATGTAGAGAGATTTTTATTTATCGTAGCAACCTTTACCAAATACTTGTTATGATTTAATTTTGATTTTTAAATAATATCTCATTTAAGATGTACTGATTTTCTATAGCCAAATTAATGCAACCAAAATTTTTAATACATGAATGTTATTGCTGTGGTATAATATCTCCATCAAATAACTATACAATTATAATTTATTACTTAACGAAATGGTCACATTAAAAAAGATATCTTTCTAGATTTTGACATTATTTACTTCTTGAAGATTGACACGAATTCAAATAAAAACCAAATTATATACTTCATAATCACTAACAATTTTTAACAAGAAGATTTTTGAAGTAATGCTTCCGAAAATACTTAGAATATAAACTTCAATAAAGATAACTTGAAATTTCTAAAAAGATTAAAATGTCATACTAATTAATGAAAGTTGTACATCAGTACCTCCAAATATAAAACTGTGGTTCTCTCGTAACTACTTCTAATGAAAAATTGGCTAGGTATTTTCAGAGGCCTAATTATTATTTTGTATGAGTTATAGTCATATACAATGTATATTTAGAAATATTTTAGAAATTTTGTTATGAATAAATGTCTTCAATTGAAGGAGAAGAAAATGGTAGATTCTGAAAATGGTAAGTACAATTTTATATCCTATATAAAAAAGAGATGGACTTGAGACTGCCACCTCTAACGATTGTGATTGGTCGATTTCAAATGGACATGTAAAATTTTATTGGCCAACGAAAGGGCACGCGCAGCGCGCAAATAGACACTGCTAGTATTATAAACTTGAATAAATAATATATTGCGATTGCTACAGAGCTTTATTTGAAAAACTTGCTTTTACTTTATGAACAAAATAGAAAATTCATTTTACATACGAACAAAATAAAAAAATTTACACGAATTTAATAAAGATTTTATTTCAAAAATAAGAAAGTTATTTACATGTTTTATAGACATTTACACACAAGGATTCTTTCTTTCTTAACCTCTTAACTGGCAATGGATCATATATGTACAAAAAAAGTCATGCCAAATCTGGCAATGGATCATATATGTAAAAATATAAAATATATTGTAAAAATAAAAATGTTTTAAAAAATTAAGACAGGAAAACAAAATTTATCAGCAAAAAACTCAAAATTTATGTTTTCAACCCCTTCCGTATTTTGTGTAACTAGACTTATTATTTACGGTTACCAGTTTTGGCACGATAAGTTATAAAAGTCACACCACCCTGGTAGAAAATTAACCATTTTCGTTGGTTAACATGCTAATCAAATGGAAGCATTTTCGACCAAAACAAATTTTTAAACATTATTGAAAGTACTGAAAATTATAATCACATGGTCAAATATTGACAATGGAATGTGATTTTATG
>JAYJLV010000011.1:17220364-17259733 GCA_036873485.1 Torymus texanus
TACATGTTACCCAAAGATTTCGTCCGAAAATTTCTTAAGGAGTACTCTTCTATATGCGTCTATATTCGTTGGTATTATTAATACCATTGATAAATATTTGTTAACTCTTCATCAAAGTCGTGAAAAGTATGCGATTTGCATAACAATATAATCACTGTTTATAAAAAACGACCAAAATTTAAAAAATTGTTCATATTTTACGATAAATTTACAAAGAATTTTTAACTGGTTTAAATAATGAATCTTATCGATCGATCAGATAATTTACTCGGTATATGATGAAAAGTATCTGCTCCATCAATAAACTACATCGAGACTACAGCTGTGTCGTATATGCATGAAGAATTTTAGCATGCGCTAGAAAGATAAATCTTGCATTCTATGGCAATGAAATGTAAAGTAATGTATAATGTAGGTACATATATTAAAGAGATGATATATATGTAGGTGCCTTGCGAAATTTCCAAGTAACCGTTTTTAATTGAATTTTTCATTTTAAATATAAAATAATTATCATCCTTCCAATAACAAATATGATAATTTAACTAACTCTATGTTTTATTGCCACGATATCTTCATACACGACTACATTCTTCACTTCAAACCTTACGACTTGGATAGGAAGTGCGCTATAACGTTCACTTCACTGCTTACGTACTCTACAGATAACCAAGTTTTAGAATGAAATAGAAACTGCATGGCCTCCGACTTAATTTACTTTAAAGTTTTAAATGACTAATCGTGACAAAATGCAACATACAAATATATAGAAATCAATGTTTTATACTTTCATTTAGCTATTATAAAGAAAGTGAAGAAAAATTTATACCGTGGTAAATATTAAATTTTAAATAATTGGCTCTGCAAATCTATGACAACTCTACCGGATTTGGTTAAATATTATGCTAATATGCGAAAAATATCCATAAAACATAATTCAATCACCTGGAAAATCAGCAACGCCCAAGACAAAATTCTCACCGCACATCACGTCAAGACATCATCGCACATAGTGTATAACTCAACTCAATTTACGAATATATACTCACCGAGCTCGGCATTCGGTACTCTGAGGGTGTTACATGACGCGGCAGGCTGTAGACGCGCCCGCTGAAAGACCCCAGCGATGTTACCGCTGCCGAAGCCAACGACACCAGCAGCACTCGTGCGACAGTTGCCCAAGGCGAGGAGGGCTTCGCTCAACCGTCGCTGGAGCGGCGGAAACGGAAAAAAGGAGGCTTGTCCGCTACCAGAGGGCCGCCTAGAGCCTGCGGCACTCGGCGTTCGCGCCTGAATTTCCTGCAATCAGCACGCCCCGTGCTCTCTTACTATATATCTATATATACACACGTACACGACTTTCCACCTACATATATATATATATATATGTGTGTGTGCGTGTGTGTATGTGTCTTCGTGCAGACGAGGCTGGATAATTAACCGCCAATTGATTTTCTCGAGCTGCCTGATTGCCAGTGCGCTAATGGCCCAAGCGCTTACAACCCCTCATGCTTATTTCGATTTATCCGCGATGCTCGTAATTGGACGTTCCCACCGCGGCTACTTTGCTTTAATAAACTCACTGCTATACTTGTGGTATATGTACTTTAAGAAGGACTTCGGTATCATAAAAGTTTAGAATTGTCTGTAATTGATTGTAAAGTGAGAATATACTTAACGTATAAAAAGAATGACGAATAGAGAGGTTGATTATTATCAACAAACAAGCTGCTGGAACAGCTGATAACGTTTCCAGCGTAGTGCACAGTTACTGAGTTGCCTTCGAGTTACTATGGCATTAGT
Source organism: Torymus texanus (assembly GCA_036873485.1). Taxonomy (NCBI): domain Eukaryota; kingdom Metazoa; phylum Arthropoda; class Insecta; order Hymenoptera; family Torymidae; genus Torymus; species Torymus texanus. Next base: position 17,222,168 of record JAYJLV010000011.1, read on the forward strand.
TACAATGCTATTCAAGATCTACTCTATTGTAAGTAAAGTTGGCTCAACCTAATTTACAAGTTAGCCAGTAGACGATACAATATATGGATATATATATTGTTTCGTGTGATAGAAAAAAGGTTTGATCCTTCGAGCAGCAACATAATAAATATATTTGGTATCTTTATTTTTTACCCACATATTTTATATTAACATTAATTTAAAACTGGTTATTTACCCTACAATAAGATTAATTTGCTATTTCTTTCTTACGTTGATTAACCCGCGCAATTTTTTTCTTCACTCAAGTATCCAGTCCAATTATTACCACGAACTACGAATCACGCCGAAATTATTAAACCTCACCGGCACTCTCACGCCTATATACCAACGAATTTTCGTTCTTTCCACGAGGAAAGTAAATAAATCATTCAAACAGGGGCTCATGGGCCACACTCTATTCAATTAAACTCCAGACGAAATATCCGCGCAGCCCGTTGCTTTCAACCCCCTGTACGGGAAATTTGTCAGGCCATCAGCACGACGCCGCCCCTCCGCTCGAGACACATGCTTCCCAACCACGCGAGGCGTCGAAGGATCGTCGGCTTTCTTTTCCCTTCGTACCTGCTGCAGCTCGGACTTGGTGACCTTTTTGCGCCAGTAGTTCTGCACGGAGCGCCTAAGGGTTCGTGACTTGAGGCCGTAGAGGAGGCCGTTGATGGGCGGCGAACAGGCGAGCAACAGCGAGGCCAAGGACGCGAGCCTCGAATGCACGTGCAACCGTGCCGGCTCCTCGGCCTGGTTCATCATCGAGCTGCCGATGCCCGCCACGCCAGCGTCGCCGACTCCGCCGCTGCCACTGACTCCACTCGCCAGGATGTTGCTCACACCGAAATCGCCGGCGTCGAGGACGCTGGAGCTGGCGCTGCTGCCGACGATACCGGTGACACCGCTACCTACGGCGACGCCACCGCCACCACTGCAAGCCTCCCACAGAATCACGCCGCAGTAGGGGAAGTAGAGGACGTACAGCGAGCCGATGAACTGCATCACCTGCGTGCAATTGTGTGCTTAAGTTTGGAGGTATCGAGATGTATGATTTTGGTTGAGCAAGAATAGATTTAAAAATTCTTTTTTTATTTTAATGAAACGATTGGTAGAATGTAAATTAAACGGGAATAAAGAGCGAACTTTACTATTTATTAACTTATGCAAGAGCTTTTTTATTGGTCTTTTTCAATAAGTATCTCCACGGAGAGTCTTATATGTAACTTTTCATTGATAAGTTAATGATCACTTTATTTGCAACAGAGGTCTAGAATATTAGATGGGTTCAGAACCACCAAAAGTACAGGAAGATGCGCACGTGAAAATGTGGGAAATAATAGATCACTTACTAAAAGTTATTGAGATTTTTAAATTATTTTGAAGACTGTTGTAAGTCATAGGTTGCTATATTTTAACAAAATTCTAGCTAAGTCTCATTTTGATGACATACAAAAAGTTTATTTTTATTTTTTCTGATATATGCTTGTAGACGTCAGCAAGCACCTTAATTAATTTAAATTTATTAACAAAAAGGAACTTAAATTAGAGAAAATCTCTTGAACTTGAATGATTTAATTTGAGAAAAATCATGATACAATGAAATCATAAAAATCCTTGATTAAAGATATATTTTTATCATATTTATACATATTTATACAGATTTATACATAAAAGTAAAACAAAAAACCTTTGAGTGTCTCATAAATCATAATACTTTAAGAAAAAAAAGACAAACAGCTGTCAAACTTAAATTAAATAATTTAATTAGGAAACTAATCTGCACAAATGTATGTTTTTCTATTGTGTGTACCCTGAGGGGTGATAGAAGGAACAAGATGGCAAGTTGTATGAAAAAGTTTGTGCTCAAACTTCCTTCTTTTCTGTTGGGCTGATGTAGAAAGTTGCAAGAAAGCGCGATTTATATATAGCATTTGTTGATTCTTCTTAAAGAAAAGTAACGAAATGATAGATTGCTTTCTCACTTTGGATTTTAATTGTTATTATTTGCGATTATGAAAATTTTCCAAGTGTTCACGGTTTAATTTTAATAATAAGTTAAATTCAATTAAATATTATCAATATTGAGCGTTCAATGAAATATTTTGTTATATTAAAAATTATATAAATCATTTTTAACACGAATTTCTTGAACATAAAAACCAAAAATTTCTTAATATATATTTATATGATCTATTGACTGAAGGAGTTCTTACAGAAGTTGTCCCGCAAAGAATTAAATATGTGATTACCATTATGTTGGAGTCTATCATAAAAAGACATTATTTCTGACATAAAAAAGTCCAGGTAGAAATTGCTAAACTTATTTTATATAAAAATACAGCATATTCACTATTTGACTATTTTTTGGCATTTATAAATCTATATTTATAATACTTTAGCCCATGACTATGTACAAAAGACATGTTTTTTCATCGAAGTTCATCAAGCAGTTGCAAAGAAAATCAACAACAAAGTCAACAAATTGGAAATACTTTATTTCAGCATAAAATAGATTTAGGAACTTATACCTTGAGTTATTTTGTCAGAAGTCATTTTTTTTCTATGATGGATTACTCCCAACTAATAGTAATTCTATTTCCTTCGTATTTTTCTACTGAATATATATGATATCAAAATTTAAAATTGTTAGACCTCCTTACTTTTATAAAGCATGATTTAGACATTTGGAAACGATAATTATTAATATCTTGAAATGAAAATCTGTGGCTTCCCGGAATACCGAATAAGTCCACTTTTCGAGTTTCCGAGAAAAACGAGTTTTAATGTTCAAACTTATACGTAAGATCGGGAGTAACGAGATGAATCACGATACTTGACTAGTCAATTGACACATTCAAAACACATATTTACACGCTGGTTTGAACAGATTATATATTTTCTGATACGTTTTTCTTTTTTTTTTTTTCCTGTCATTTCTATTAATTTTACGACCATGTGTATTGTACTAATATTGTAAAATTTTAAAATGTTTATAATTTGAAAGTGTATAGAAATTTTTTAAATAAACAGATAAATATATATTAGCCATTGTATTCAAATTCGATTATAATAGATAAAATAAATTATTACTACGATAAAACAAAAAAGTGATGGACTTATCCGGTTATTCTGGGCAGAAAATTTTAAAAGTGGTAAATGAAAAAGGCCTATTTGAAGATACAAAATCCAGGATTATCTCGATTTTCCAAAAAAGTAGACTTATTCGGTTATTCCGGGAAGCCAGAGAAATATATTTATAGATTTATTGAAATTGTTATATATGTATTAAACAGATCGGCCATTTTCTTTCGTAGATCCATACTACGACATTACAATGATATAATGTTTGAAACATTAACAATTCGTAATCGTTAGTCACGAAAACATTGTATAAGAAATTGTAGTATTGAAAAAGTTTGTTAAACTACTTTGGAGACATTCTACCATCATCTATTGCGCCTAGGCTTGAATATATCTATTTATTATAACCACTTACCGTGCTGAATGCGCTATGGAACTTGGGTGGTCCCCCAGCCGCGGGCGCCGTGACAGCGGGCACGAAGAACGGGTTCCTCTGGTGGGTGATGGTCACCTGGGCGCTGAGCGTCACCTCGTAGATGGCACTGGCAATGCGGTGCCGGTGGTAGCGAGCGATGCCGAGGACGCGCACGTTGCAGATTGTGACGAGAAGAGCGGGCAACGCGAGGCCTAGGACAGCGTAGGCGAGGGCGTAGAAGGAGCCGACGGTGCCGTAATCAGCGCTACCGAAGTCCGGAGCGCAGCAGCCGAGGTCCGGCACGTAGCTGTAGGGCGGCACGAGGCCCGAGAACGGCGGCAGACAGAGCAGCAGTGCGCCGGCCCACGAGACCGCAAGCCCGAGGGCCACGCGCCGCGGTGACACGACGCCTGTGTAATGCAGCGGCGCCGATATTGCGTAGTACCTGTGGAGTCACAAATATTTTCTTTCAGAAGAAGATATTTTCTTTTTACCAATATTTGTTTTGTGTTGGGGCTGAAAAATCGACTTGCTCCCTGCAAGCGCGCGTGAAAAGTGGAAGGTATACGGGTTTCGTCAGACGCTAGAAAAGAACTCTGTTTTTATTTTTCCATCAGTTTTATGAAATAAATTTAACTTATTACAGCATTATCGATATCAATAAAAATTAATTTTAAATGTTCATCTTGTGTAGGTATGTGAAAGATAAAGGTGAACATAGAAAAAGTGAAATAGATGTATGTAAATGCGTAAATAGCTTTTGCACTCTTTTCAGTTCTCGTGCAGGAGAAAAGGTGGAACAATGAAATGGAAATTGAAAGTGTAAACAAATTGCACTCACGTAATAGGCATTTATCGTGTGAATCTGTTAAAGTGTAGTCGTTTTATTACCCAATGAAATTAATTCAATTCTATAATCAAAGAGTTTGTTCTATACGAGCGACTATGAAAAGCACATCGTCATAAGGACTTGCATAAAACGACTTATAGTATCTTCATATAAATTGCACTGTAATTAAATGAAGCTTTACTACAGTTACAAAATTCAAATAGTAAGAAAAAAGCAGAGTATTATCAGATAAATTTTATTCTCATTCAACTTTTCGATTTTGAAGTATCTTTTTCGTAATATATAAAAATCTGTCATCAAGATATAAAATATATCGCTTAACGATAAGCTATGGAAATGATATGACTCATTTTATGGGATTAAATTTTATTACATAATAAATCAATTTTAAAAGAGAAATATTTAAGGGAAGATAATTAATTTATAATATGAGGTAATTTATATTTTCGGTGAATGAATCGAGTCAAATATTGACATTATTCGGGTTTTTTATTATACCCTTGAATATATGCGTGACTTGAAATAATTAATGCAAATTGCATCATATGTAATCTGACTACACGTCGATATCTTTCTGTATGTAATAACTGCATGTTTACAGATGTTTACCGTAAACTGTATATGAAAATGATATTTTATGGTTAATGTGTTATTTAAATGCAGTGAATTTTAGTAAAAATGAATATGTAATAATACATTCTACCTTAAAGTATTACTTGTAGTTGAAATATAGATAATTTCAAATATAAATATTTAAATTAACTCCAAAGCGGTATATAGCTATCAAATAAGTGCAGAATATTGCTCTTAGCCATAACTTTAGCTGAAAAATAGGTAAATTTCTGCCAAGCATGCCCTATTATGTCAAAGGGCGAAATTCAGTGTCATCCATAAAAAATCATAATAGCTTTGATCATGCCTAAAATAAAACACTCATGTTTGACTTGGATGAAGATATACTGCACGGAATGGCAAGTTGACAGGACATTTCAATCCGCATAATCAAACTAAAAAAAATATATAACCATCTTTGTTCGCGGATGTGCAGACGGACAATTCGATGCCGGTCGTCGATGCGATATATAAACCGACCCGATGACCGACGCCTATATTACAAAGCCTTTTGTGAGCTTTAAAGTATCGAGCGCAGGCAAACGCCAGCGACAGTAACTGGTAAAAGCGAGGTGCGAATAAAACGGAATAAATAACGTGGGAAAAAAATTTCCTAGAGGATGAGCTCGCGTTCAATACCGGAGATGCGTTAAATGAAGCCCATATAACTTCCAAGAGTTAAAAACAGATCTATTCAGCGTCTAATAAAAGTCTTATCGATGCACTGAGAGAATTTTTCGTAAAACATTTTCAATATAAATGTATTGAAAATTATGGTAAAAATTATAGTGCACACTGTAGCTATGGGAGAACAATTCTATTTTGACAATTTTTCTAGGGTCTGATTGCAATTTTTTCCCGTGATTGTTAGGGTAATAATTTTAGCTTCTCTGGAAAAACATGTACACAATAGCATTTAATTTCTTCTTCTTCTTTTGTGTTAGGTTGGCACCGTTGATACGTACGGCCATCAACTAAATCATTTAATTTACACATGACATTTTATTTTGATAAAAATATTCTTTTTGTATCGTTCTTAATTAACATAAATTTCTCTGCAATTTTGAATGAAAAATTCTCTCTGTATGAAAAACTCTGGTTCTTTTTAGAGGAAAATTAGAAAATATTTATTTCAGCGGGATACATTCGAGGAATTCCCTAAAGTTGCGGACGTAGTACAGTCACATGAATGATGAATCAGATAATATTACCGACATGCGTTTCAACTTTACTTAACGAAATACCGCTATATTAACTTTTATCAAAATTCCTATTTAAATTTTTAATTGTTACAAGAATTTTGTTATAAAAAGAAGAATTGATAAATAAGCATGCATATCCAAATAATCGATTGCATTTATATATAGTTTCATACACGCGTACAGTGCGTGTTTGACTATAAAAGAGAGCTTTGATGACTGATTCGGATTCCGCTAGGCCTTGAACTATATTTTTACTTTCCCATAAACTCAGCCGATATTATGAACTTTCTTCTCCGAACCCTAGAACTACATAATTCAAATATGCTTTACATAGAGTCTTACAAATAATCACATCTGAGATTGAACAGATTATTTGGAATAAATCGAACCACAGCTCTATACGTAAACGCATAACTGAGAACGTTATAATTTAGTCATACGAATATATATAGGTTAAAAAAAAATTTAGAAAGTTGTTACGAAAATAGTAGAAAAATAAATAGAAGCATTAGCAAATCCATTATAAGCAAGAGCGAAATAGCGTGAAAATTGAGTGTTCACTTTTAGATAAGTATATACGAGGGCTATCACACGTGGCTCTCTAAAGAAACAAACATTTCTGACTCATGCGGAGGACTGTTTCCAACGGCCCGCAACCACACACGCGCGTACACGTAGATATTCACACATTGCAGTATATATACCTGTCGCAGTTGAGCCCGGTGATGGTCCAGAGGGCGACGGGATGGAGGAGCGCAAGGAGGAAGCCGTGTATGACGCACCAGGTGCCAGCCGCCGGCCACGAGCCCGTCGCGAACACCAGCAGCACGAGGCAAACTGCCGCCTCGACTGCCCCCAAGTGTATCAGCAGTAGCGTATTCGCCGTTTGTTGTTGTTGAGTCTAAAATTGGAGAGGCAGAGAAAGAGAGAGAGATATATAGAGAAAAGTAAGTGGCGCTTCTACCCTTTCATCCGCAATTCGCGTCTTCCCGCCGTGTATAAACATACTCGCGGCTTTATGTGCTTCCTGTGTTGTAGCACAAAAGAGGCAGGAACCGAGTGCGCGAAATCCCCCACCCCACAGTATAATGAGTTTGTTTGCGCGGCTAGAATGTGTGTAACGAAACTGGGATACCGGAAAAACAGGGCGGACGGTATGTGTCCTCGATCCGTTTGGGGAAACACTATAAGATTCGAAGCTTTTGTAGGATTGCTGGGAATTGTATTTTTATTGTAGTCATTCTAACACTTCAAAAATAATGTGTACAGAAATATTGTTTATTTTGTAATTATATTTTAAGACGTACCTACCAACAATAGTATAAGTTTCAGAAATATTGTTTTAAGAATAATAACTATTCAAATGTTAATAGAGTAATAAACCATAAGAACCTTCTTATTTGTCTACTAATCGCAATGAAAATTTTAAATTTTAATTAGTCCATCTTTACAATGAAACAAATTTATTTTAAAGTTAGATTGTATAAGAAAAGTTAATTTTTTAAACAAATATTTTTAGGACATATTAAATTACAGTAAAGAAGTTACATTTGATGTTTTTATACAAATATATAAAATCCTTTGAATTGTTAATTTCCGTAAACCTTAATAGTTGACATTCAATATTTATATCTACACAAAAAAGAGTTCTTCTACCTTACTGATGTACCTTTTTCATTCCTTGAAATTTAATATTATGATAGAAGCTGTATCATAATGAGGCTCTTACGGATGTATTGTAAGATAGTATGTTATGTCTAACCATCACGGAACTACAGAATAATAATGTCAAAATACTTTTATCCCACTCGACAAATTATTTAATATATTACTTTGGTATCGCAAGGACGCTATAATAATACGTAACTTTTGTGATATCGTATTTTTATAATATGCTATATAATTAATATGAACTTGCAATATTAGGTCTAACAAAACTTAATGAATTAATTTATTTTTACTTTAAAATAAATCAATATTATAAATTAATTTTTATGAATTTTCTACATTCCAAATGTTTGAGAACATATTCTCACTTTTGTCTTGTGAACTTATTGGGTGAAAAATAAAATAAAATCGACAAATTGTTCTAGTCGCTTCTAAAGAGACTTTCTGAGCAATACTATAGGCTTTTAACACTGGAAATCGAATTAGATGAAAGATATAATTGTACAGAGAAGTCATACAAACTAAAAGTATCCACACAGTGAAGAAAAAAATAAAGTTATAGGAGATTTCAGTTTAAGAAATTTCAAGCTTTTGTATTGTGTAATAGTAATAGGAAAATTTTAGAATTCCATTAACAAAATATTTTAATACCTTTATGTTTTCTTACATTTAAATTTTCCAAAAAAAAACTATACTCATATATAAAAATCTGGCTGTGGATTTTATCTCTATATAAAAATACTTTTTTATATATGTATAAACAAGAATGATCATACAGGACTATATACGGTTATATATGGATATGTAATACTTTTGTCACTGGTGTTTATACATATTCATATACATGATTCATATATATGAGTAGATACCTTCACATATACTTAGAACTATGTACGATCATGTAAAACCGTGCATGGACGTATATGAATGGATATAGATCATATTATGTTTATGTTTATAACCATATACATTCATAAATGTCTGTACTTGCTAACAGTCCAAGCAAAAAAAAAATGAAATGTGTTCTTATGGTATCAAAATTAACTTAAATAATTAATTTACTAACGCAAGAATGAGGACTCTAAAATATTTAATTTCATTATGATTAAAATTATATAACATTCATATGAAAAATAAGTTATATGATAGAAATTATCAGTATTTTAAAAGTACATGAAAAGACGATGTTAAAGAAAAATATAATGTAATTTAAAAAACTAAATGGTATTTCTAATATTTCGTTAATTTGTTATACACTGATATTAAAATTATGTAAATGAATAAATGCAACATTTGACGATGTATAAAATAGTGATACACCGCGTTATAGAATATACAAAAGGCTATCACTCGGTAGTGGTAACTGTTTTCAGAAAAACGCACTAAAAGTTTATCCAACGAGTTTAATGTAGCTACTGGGACAGCGCGCCACTCCACTGTAAGTGCCACCCTATTGTTATTTCTTTTTTGATTGCTTCGTAACTTTTACGATACATTTTTGTAAACCGCTCAAGCATAAAAATTCTACAGAATCCAGCATTTTGTGTCAATGTTACCATACCGTAAAATAAAACGATTATTTTCAATAAATTCTATTTCAATTTCACACTAATATTAATTTCTTACAAGGTGTATATTGTACTGCTTAATGTACGTCAAACATTATTTGAAAAACTGCAGATCATACCTTCATCGATAAAGCATTTATCTTACAATATTTGACTATATATATACATATAAACGATAATATAAGCAGGTGAAAAACATTGACGAGCGGACCTGCTTGCCGAGTCCGAGCACGACGAGCAGCACATAGGCGTTGAGCAGCAGTCCCAGAGCGGAGACGAGGACGAGCGGCACGCCAAAGGCCCAAGGGCCCATACCTCAGCGCCTTCACCTCCTCCTCCGTGGGGGCTAAGCTACGTTTCGCGCGCGTCTTTTCGACGTCGCGCTCAGCGTTGCGTCGCGCCTATACAGTCCGGCAGATTCACGCGGTTGGCCCTCCTCTCTCCGACCTCGCGCTTGCTGCCGTCGTCGTGCTTGTTCTTCTTGGCCCCGATGTCCGCATCTCCGACTGACGAGCACCGTCCCAGCCTTGCGACCGTCTTTCTGCAAAAGGAAAACAGATTGACGACGTTAATTTCCGGCCAATTATTTTTTATTTCGATGGCTATTATGTGGAGCAGAGTTTGTTGACGCTGCGCTTTGTTGTTTTTTGAACGGCCTTTCCTCATACGAAATGCGTTTAGATTATGGCAATTTATTGGGCTTTAGATCGGTCAAGGATAAGTTTCGATTTTTATTTTGTGGTTCTTAGTGTAAGGGTTTGATGACATTGATACATCAAAGCTTGAATGAGAAAAACTCAAGTTTAATTGGGAGAAAATATTGAGATTTTCGATTTTTTAAGTGGATCTTGAAGTATTGGTTTGACACGTTATTGGTTTGACTGAATTTATAATTTAATAGCATAAAGATGATTCCGGAAGAAAAATAAAGGCTAATATATCTGGTTAGATTTGTTAACATTGATAAGGTATGTTATTAATATTCATTTATTGTAAGTCATCATAGACTGGTCCTCAAAAATATGTTAAGTTTTGATTTGATGATTGAAATGCATTAGATAAAATTGCATTACGTAACAAACTTCGATTCGATTTGATGTCCTGAATTCATATCAAAAGCGTCTGCTATATTTTATTATGCTCCCGCCATATCTTGACGCACGAGGGAAAATGAATTTCAGTCTGTGGATTCGAATCAGTCGTTGCGAAATAATTGCATATAGTAAATAGGTCTATAATACTAAAATATTTGAAAACTGATAATTGTATCTTTACCAGAATATTATACTATATTCTTAATTCAGAAAATTTAGTATAAATTAGGGTAAATAATATTTGTGATAACAAAATATTATAAATGGTCCAGATTATAAAAAGAAATTTGTATACATTTTTATATCAAGTTAATGCAAAAATTTATGTTTTACAAAATCGCATTTAAAATAAAAAAAACGTTTGGCTTTTGTACGATTAATATTTTACTTGTTGTAAAAACATTTTACTGAAAATCTATTTTTAAAAAGAACACCGGATGCAATTAATTTTTAAGTGGTCACAACAACGTATAAACATTATATACAAAGAAATACAAACTTTTTGAAGTTTTCAGAACTTAAAGTTTCTAGTTTCCCAACATTTTTCAAACGGCAATGACTCTAGGTAACTTGAAAACCAAAAGAAGTTGGCCAACTCAAACATCTGACATTGCAGTAATTTGCATTTCTGGTAACACTGAACAGAAATACAATACAAACAATACTTGAACAGAACTTCCTTTATTCCATTCGATACAATGATGTAAAATCATTAAAATATATCGTACGATAATTATCAGAACATAATTTGCATTTTGAATCATATAACGATAATATACACAGTCGACCGAATTAATAGTTTCTATCGATACAACCGTACGCTGGCACTCATTATTTCACACCGCGCTTCTTCCCCGTTTCTCCATAACACTGTCATTCGCTTTGAATTGCACCACCACCACGGCATTCACTTTCCCTCGACTTTCCCCACCAATGTCACTGTCCTAACCTTGGCACTCAATCTTCACCTTGCGTTTCTATATACTCGCTAATACTCACAGCTGAGCGCCGGGAAAAGCAGCGGCTCACGTTCCCGCCCGCCCGCGAGGAGTGAAAAAACGCCGGGCACGGTGCGACGGCGCACTGGCATGAGTTTCGCTCTCTCTCTCTCTCTTTCTCTCTCTTTCGATAGAAGAGTATAAACGTGAGAGCGCGCGCACGGCGCAGAGCAGCCGCTTTAAAAATAGTCGGCTTGACCGCGGATACCGAAACTTGAAAATTTATTGGGCGGTGGCCGCCGTCGTCGCCGCCGCTATACGCTTCATCTTTTCTTTATTTCGTTCGCTTTTCGTAAACTTTCTGCGTGGCTCGATTGTTTGCGAAAAGGGAGAGAGGAGAACGTGGCAAGCGACGCCAATTTTTTTTATTATAGATATTTTGAAGCGCCACGAGTCCCGGTGCAAAGAAAGAAAGCAAAAGTATTTTCGGCGATAAGAACGCGTGCACCGAGTGTATGTGGTCCGCAGTTTACCCGTTTTTTGTATTAGCGTAATTGCATTTAAAATAATTTAATGGAGATTTTTCTTGCTCTTCAATTTAATATTGCAATTTCATATCTTTATTTCATATTGTACTTTAATATTTCTTATATTAATTTCATATTTTTCAATCGATTTCTAGATTAAACATCACTACAGCGGTCAATAGTCATTTGGAGGTTCAAATATTTGTAAGTACACTTTCTGCTCTTTTATTTGATTGCACTTATACTTCTCTTTTAATAGGAAATGTTCTTTTTTCATGACAGAATTTCTACGTTGGTAGTTAGACTTTCTCGTAGAAAACATAAAAATCTCATTAAAAACAATAATATAAACCTTCACTTAGACGCTTTTGGTGCAGGTATACTTGAAATACGTTTCGCAATTTGTATTTTTGGCCGAACTTGTTAGATACGCCGGGTTCGACTACTGTACACCTTGTTAAAGATCGAGCGTTACTTTAAAAATGATTAATGACACAGTAAAAGTCATCCTTCATATGAGCACGATAGCAGGAGAAAAGATGCTTTCTATAACTAACATTGGACTACTTGCAGGAACTTTAATAGAAGTACTTTAAAGGAACGAGGGTAGTTATAAAAGTCTGCCTCAAATGCTCTGATGAACTTTTATACACTTCCACATGTTACGTTCGTATTTTTTCTTCAGCGATCAATCACTGTTACTGATTATTTTAAATCTTGTAATTGATTAAACCTTTTGATGTAGTTAACAAATGTTTCCATAATAAACTAAAAATATTGTGTCCGAGGAAAATATTCATCGAAGTATTTGACAAAATGATTCTAACACATTTAATTATCATAATGGTATGATTAAAATTGATTTTCCAAAAGCTCCAGTTGAAAGTGAAAAATTGAAAAAGTCGAACATATGGTTTAAGCATTAGATATGTCTGGAAACGATGTAAAATTGAAAAAAAGACAAAGCTCCATCATTTGTCTGATTTATTTCGATTCTGCGAAACCCTTTGAAGGCTAATATCAAAGAGATATCACAAAGGAGATTTTATGAGCTATTCAAATTTTTAATACAGCTTATTTTTAAAAATTCAAATGGACTAAGATCAGCTCAACTTTATTCAAATTTCATAAAATATGTATATGGAAAAAATGAGTTTATTAATAAACATATTAGTCTTTCACTAATATTACATTAGGAGAAGCTTCAAAGCAGCTTTATAATTAAACAATGCAAAACTTTCCCTATGCTGCACACGTACTGTTCAATTAGGAATTCACCTTTACCGTAACTCAATACAGAAAAGGTTTTAAAACATCGTTGATTAACGATTCGGTTACTGCTTCGTTAAGTCAGCGCTCTCGCGGAAATTTTTAATTAAATCCAGTTAAGTACGCGCCTTTATGTGTATCCACATCGTGCCAATAATTATCTCGGCGATTTCTGATTCGGCTTTCGCGAAGAGTCGCTCGAAATGGGATAAACATCGAGGGAAAGCTCCTGGACCCTCGCCAAATGATCCGTGTCAAGGAGAATAAAAATACCGGGCGCTCGGACACGAGAGAGAGAGAGAGAGAGAGAGAGTGCGAGGGGCTTTTTTGCGCGGAATATTTAGTTTGCTTGACGCGACGGTCCGCGCGCAGCAGACTTCTTCCTTCCGAAAGTTCCGATAACGACGCCGGACGTCGATATGTTTTCTCGCGCGAACGAAGCCTTGACCTCTACTCTAATTACCAGAATCACACGCGGCAACTATATACTTTCATATTCGCGCGTTCACACAAAGACAGATTCACACTTTATCGAGACGCACTTCGTCGATCGCGTATATTACAGTTACCGCGAGAAGTTGGGGGAAAAAAGAAATTGTAAATGCAAAGCTTGCAGATCGTTTGATCCTTTGCGCGAAGCGCGAATGGAAATTCAAACTGCATCGTCAATCAAAATCCCCTGCGCGACGACAGAGAGAGAGATAGAGGAGGTGTATAGTTTGCGAGTACTCTATCTCTATATCTCTTGCGCGCATCAGGCAAACTATACTCCCTCCCTTTCTCTGCACTCTCTGCCACAGATTCGAAAGCCCCGATTAAAGAGTAATCGCGTGGTTTCAAAGCTCATCCGGTGAACGAGAGAGTGAGAGAAGAGGAGAGGGACTGGAGGGGAGAATGTGCCCGCATATACTCGAAGTTATGTATGCGCGTTTCAACGAGCGTCAATACTCGTCGTCGGTTGGTTGTTTCCTCTGGTATGCTCCTACCACTCGCTCGGCCCCACTGCACATCGTCTCTGTATATTGTCTTCGAGGGATATCGCGGCGACGCGGGTAATTCGGTTAGCCTCTACCGCCCTACCGGTTCCATTATCGGCCATTAGCGAGCTATAGATGAAGGTGCACGCGTACGCACTCGCGTGTATACCGTAAAACATGTGTGGAATGGAAACACATAAATGCGAGGAGAGGATCCTTTGGTGTTTTTGTAAAATCTCTGCCTCATTACAGCGGTTTGGTGGCGCGAGCTTTGCGGCTCGCGACAGCTGCTTTGTAAAGCAGTTGGAGGTGAGGTATGGTAACCGCGAGATGACCAAGTTTTAATGGAAAATTGTCCATCAGGTTGTGAAGAGATACAGGGGATTGCGATTATTGCATGCACGTAATGCAAAGCTTTAGGTGAGACTGTCCGAGTAAACCTTCCTTGGATGACGAATTTTAGATGGCAAGCAGAAGTAGTATGATACTGCGACTAATGCATAAATTCTATAACATTTATCTTCTATGGTAATGTGAATATTATTATATGTTCATGAAAGTCAACAAATAAATTTTGAAGGTCTGCAGGATATATTTTAATTTAGTGTAGATATAAATGTAGTAATATTTTCTTAAAATTCGAAGAATCATTTAATAAGTTTAACTAATTAGAAGGCTTTCACTTTGTGTTCGCGTGTTTTTGAATCAGCCAATCTACCTAGAGGAGTAATTTCTCGAAAAGAGGTTCAAAAGCAAAACTCCTCTTTCATAAACTTTCGCTAAAACTTACACTTTTCTGAAATGATGAAGTTTTAAATAAAATATATTTTCATTCTATAGCTAATTTTTAACAGGTTACAATTGGAAAACAATTTTTATACTACTATATTATTCATGTTGCTTAATTTATTATTATATGTATAATATACAAGATTTAAAATTTCTAAACTTATCATACGATAGAAAACTAACAAGTAAAATAATCTTGTATTATATTTAAATAAATTTTAAAAAATTCAATTTTTGAATATGGTCATACAATATATAAAATGGAAATTTTTGTTTGGTTTAGACTGTGGACGCTCATTTACGAATTTGTAAACTTTATAATTTATGAAAGGAACGTTTATTAAGGAATTTATGTCAATTAGTATAAGTGTGAAACCAAAAGCGTGTTACTGGAATTATACTATAATGATCTAACATTAAAATTACAAATAGTCCTTTGACAAACAGTAGACTAACACAAGAATGAAATGAAACGTTGCATTTAAAACTAACAAAATTTATAAGATTCGTACAATAAAATTAAGACTAAATGTATCTTCACACAGCATGTAACTCTTATTTTTGTCACATATAAAAGATCGCTTTTTATAGAGACCTTTGAAAAACTTTTCAAATGTTTACCCTCCGCCCACCGTAATAAAACTTTTTCGTCGAGCTTTTGTAAATCAACTAACAACAGGGCGCGTACCCTATGCTCCATAAGGACAAAATTGAAGCGCAAACGAGCCGCCGCAACAGTAGCGCTATAAAAATACGCTTAAAAAGCGCGACTACGTATACCCGTCAAAGGACCCAGAGTCCACCTGAAAGTTTCTTCCTCGCGCGCTCCTGATGCAAAACAAGTTCACCCGCACTCGGCCGGTAGCTCGCAAAGAGAAATAGAGACACCGCGGTGCTTGCGGACGCACGTATACCCACGCGCGTCTTGTTCAATTTACGCGCAGCGCTTGCTCCTTCCTCTTTTGCAGAGGCACACACACACACATATATACATGCGCGTGTATGGGAGAGACGCAAACTCGTGAAATTGCAAGAGGCAAGCAAGCATGCGAGACAGAATAAGAACGGGGCGACTGCGTGCAGGCCAGATTCAATTAGGAATTCAACTGGGTCGATGGAATTTATATGAATTGGTCGGAGATTGTGCGAGGAGGAGACGAGAGGGCGGGGAGGAAAAAGCCGCGCAACTCGATAAGAACAATGACAAATCAGAAACGAACAGCGAATTGACGTCAGCAGGTGCATTTTCGAAATTATGCCCTATTTTTAGCCCTTTACCGAGCCCTCAATTTACGCATCATGTCAAGCTTAGATACCATCAAAATTGTTTTTCTTTTTTTTTTAGACAAGATTTAGAGCTGATTTGTTCGATCTATAGATTTATATTCTGTATAGACTTAATTATTCATACTATGTAGTAGTTTATGAGCCTTAAAATTAATAAATTGTTCATTAACTATACACATAATATACTTCTCGTAATAGTAAAATTTTCACAAATAATTTCCATATAAATAATAAAATTGTATACTGGAGTATATGGATTTTCAAATCAACGCTCGCGCAACGAAAAGTCAAAAGTACTAAAAAAAATAATACTCCTCGAAGGCTCTGCGGACATAACAAAAGTCGACAATATATCCTGACTCCATTTGGGATAACACACGCCGAGATGTATATATACATAACACTCGATATTCTACGTGGCAGCGCATGCGTTTCAGCTCTCCTTAAAATATAACGAGGCTGCATGCACTCGCGCCCGCCTCGTTATATACCGGCAACTTGACGCGCGCGCGGACCGGGCGATATGAAACTGGTGTATAACAGCGCCGCGGGCCTAGCCGCACGTATATATCTGTGTGTATGTGTGTGTGTGTGTATATATAAATCCCATCTTGCGCGGTATCAAAGTTGCGAATACTTAGGGAGCGTAGGGCGAAATCGATAACGAGTACGCGGAAAATCCCATCACCGGTGACCGGAAAGGCGCGAGTGTTGAATCGCTACGTATGTGTGGTATATAGATATGACGGTGGGCCGTTGTTATTGTTGTTATGCGATTCGAGAGGAGGATTGTAAATGGCTGGGTGATGTAGATCCGAGCGCATGTCCGTTGTGTATATATCGATAAACGTATAATCTGGGAAACGACTGGCTCGTGCGAGTGATTTTATTACCGCTGAGGGTATTGTAAACGTTCCATTTCTCCGAGATCCGATGAGGAGATTTCGACGATTAGGCGTGTAATAGTGGAAGAAATAGCCATGATTTGACGATGTAAGGAATATATGGTAAATCATAGAACCAATTGTTCTTTTACCACAGTGTAATGATCGATATAGTGGATGATACATTGTAATTGCGAGTATTAAGACTGTATCTTCACGTATTCATTTTCTCAAAGAATAGCGATTTAGATGACAATTTTCCTACTTAATTATTCAACATAGTTTTTAAATGCTGTCACAATCTATATAAGCTCTGTTGTTGGCATAAGTTAATGCCGTTAAGCTTTTCTTAACTAATGTTAAATTAATTCATAAAGTGGCGTGCTAAAGGGCTTAATATAAGAAAACTGAGTTAAAAATGTTATTGTATTATACAATAATGATATAAGTGCGTTAATTACTGCCAAGTAGATATTTCCAAGTTTGTTTTCAACTTTTGATAAGCCATTAACCCAAGGACGTTTGTTTTCTACAGTTTTACACTTGTATAACGAAGTTTCGTATATCCTACAATTTTCCTCGCGCGCCCGTCTTAAACTTTTATCAGCGATGAAAAACATAAATTCATTCTTAATGAATTCCTCAATCGATTCAGCGTTAACGACATACTTACAAGCTATTAAGCAAGTCGGAAAAAGTCATTACTTTGGCGTCTCTTTCGTATATACACATACACAAGGGGGAAACCGACACGTGTGGAAAACATACGCGTGTTTCCTCGACGAGTACGGTATATAAATTTGCTCGTATATATACAGTGTATCAACGCAGAATAACCCACTAACGATGCGTTCAGTTCTTATACAATCAGCGCGCCAAATAAGATCGTATAAGGGACGCGTGCAGAGTCAGCATCTACTGAGAAATTACGCGCCGGGTCTCGTTATTTTTTCGTTCTCCCTTTATCTCTGTCCCTCAACAACGTGTTGTAATACCGCAAAACATTTGCCGAATGAGACGGAAAATGGAGTGTGCGGGAATCGCGCGGCCAATATCGATTTAAAAAATATCCATTATTCATCGTACCGCGGGAGGAGGGGAAAAGAGAGAAAAAGAGAACTATTTCCAGCTGCGATATCGATTCATGGGTGTCACCCGCGGGACGCGTTTCTCGCGCGCGCGTTCCGCGGCACCGCGTTAATTAAGAATCCGGGAGAGGGTCCACGTCCCAGCGGACGAATATTTTTAAAGAGCCCAGAAGCGCCGGAAAAACGCTTTCTCCGTAACGTACGACTGATACGAAAATACCGCTAGTTAATTGAAACTCTATTGATTGAAGCCGGCCGTCTGAGCGGTCCTCCGTGTGTCTATCGGTTGGATATTTCGCATTTGCATATGTGATATGGATAGAAGAGCAAAGGGAGCTTCATGCGTCAGCGTGTTTTTATCTGCATTTTTTCTTTATAAGCGACTTATTTTCATATGTATGGATGTTCTATATAGAAGTAATTGATTTTTTTTCCTCTGCTATATGGTTATTGAGCAGATTAACAATTTATGCCAGGAATTGAAAATTATTGAAATTAACATTCCTGTTTTAATTAAATTAACCTAACATTAAGTATCTGCATTTAGTTAATGCATGATAAGAGATCACATTATATTATTTTTGAAGTTATATATCAGACAAATAACAAGGAACTTTATGCATTTTATTACAAGTACTGGTATGTACTATTCGTTACTCTTAATTTCAAAAAATTCTTATGAATCCCGTGAAATATTTTCCAGAAATAGTTGCTTCCAAGAATGCTCTTTTAATTCAATGGGCTGATTCACATTATTCATACAAAATTCTTAAGAATACAAAGTATAAGTCATTACCTAGTATCTGAAAAAAAAAGTTTTACAAAAATTTCTCCTCTGTCAAAAAATTTTCTTACAAAGCACCGTTTCTTCGCTTTCTGCTCCTTTTAAAAAAGGAACCATTATATACACACAACATTTTTCTTCTGCGGGTGAAGACGAAAAACGAAAGATGAATAGGGTGAAAAGCAACATCACAGTTACAATCTCACAATATAGAAAAACACTCAGCGAAGAAGCACTGAAGTAGTAGTAGAACAGTAGTAGTAGTAGTATAGTCACCCGCATCATCGATTCTCGAGCGTACTCTTCTCCTTCCTCGCGTCCTCTTCTCCTGTCTGTTTATTCATTTTTCCTCTGTCGCGAGGTCGGAGTTTGCCCGCGTTCGCGTACGCGCGCTCGCGAGCTAACTCTAATTCTATAAAAGCTGCGCCAAAGTGCCGGCATTTTCGCAAAGCAGTAGCAGAGCGAGAGAGAGAGAGAGAGAGAGAGAGAGAGAGACAGAGAGAGAGAGAGACAGAGAGAACTTGCACCGCTACCTCCTGCTATATAACGACGTTGGCTACGCGATGAAAATACTTTTCGCGCACAGGTGCGCGCGTAGCCTTACTTTGATAGAGCTCACGCTTGGCGCTCTTTTTGCACGTTTTATGCGAGAGCCTTGGCGCGCGCATCGAGTTTGACGAGTTAGCGACTTTTAGTTTCGGCAACGTACTTCTCCTAATGGCAGTGTATCGTTGTTGTTGTTGTTGCTGCTGCTGCTGCAACTATTGGGTGAGAAAGTGAGAGACAGGTAAAGTGAGCGAGATATGTTCGTGCTTTTTGTATGAACGATGATGGCAAAAGTGTTGGAATCTATTCAATTATTCGAATTGACTTTACTGTGAATGAATGGTCTTTGTTACAAAAAAAAATTTTAAATAGCGTAAATCTTCTTTTCAAAGAAAATTTCATTGCGATGTTATTTGTAATTTTGTGAATAACGGAGAAAGCGAAATGATTAATTTCATTTTAAATAATTTCATATAAAAGCGCGGTTTGCTTGAGCTTTCTTTGCTTGGTAAATTGCAGATGAATTTCGTATTAGAAGAACGTTTCTCAACAATCAAACATTGTAAGGTGGACAAACATTGTTGCGTCTTCATCAGGATTTATATAAATTTTATCTGCTCGAAGAGTACTTAACTTCATGAAATAATAAAGAAAGAGAAACCTTTAACGGTAATGGAAAACGTTATTCTCTTCTAACGAATTGATAATTTTTCAAATTGTATAAATAAACTTGTGTAATATGTAACCACCGTCAAAATGTTTGTAATATATACATAAAGAAAGCCCACTATCCATCTTTTTAAAATTATCAAATTATTTTTCCGTTTACATTGCATTCCATATTGTTTTTGTTATCTCTATTAATCTTCTTGTCAAAATTGTAAATGCGAAACATAACTTCTCAAATCCCTGAAAATTATAGTTTCATCCAGGGTTTCCTCCTAGTCTTTTAATCCTTATATGAAACTTGATAAAATATTTACAATTCGCACTTAGAATTTTCAACATTCTGCATTTAAAACTAATGAAAATGTTCATAATAATAAAATATCTAACTTTCTATTTTTTGAGAGTGATCGCTTTCTCAACTCCCCGTTAATTTCGACCGACCGAGCCAACTTTTCTTCGTTCCACACATTCCCCGAATTCGCGAAATCCAGGAAATAAAAAGTTCGCTGAAAGTGCATTAGCCATTCATTCTCTCTCTCTCTCTCTCCCTCTCTCTCTCTCTCTTTCTCTCTCTCGATGCTCCTCGCATTACGTAATCCCTACCCACGCTCGATCGCTCGAAGTGCAATATAAGCATCTGAAACGCGTTTCCAGTTTCGCCATCGCATATATACGTAGCGAACAAGACAGTCGCCTGGCGCGGGTGTCCCTCCTAATTGACAAGCGGCGAATCTCGTCTCTCTCTCTCTCTTTTACGAGACGTCCTTGTTACTCCGTCCACGTGGAGGCCGTGGAACGATTCGCGCGGACGATGAGGGTGAAGGTCGAACGCCAGGATGTCGCGATGGATCCTCTCGTGCGCGCGTCCGGCTGAATTATTCCCAAGAATTATTGAACGATCGACGAGATCACTTCGAGCTTTCGCGGTGCGGCTCCACTGCCGATACGCGCTCGTGGTGGTTATTGTGCAGCGCAGGCGCACGCGCATCAATCTTGCACTCTTTGAATATTTCAGGCTGGTAGGTACATGCTCGCTTTCCGGAGAGAAGGGAGAAAGAGGTAACTAAATTTAAAGTGATTTTTCTCGCACGCGGGGGTTTGACGGAGCTGTCTAACTTTTTGAGTGGCTCCTTGTAATGAAGTATACTGTTAAAAGCAATCCTCGCATTTACTTCAATCGATTTCAGCTTTATAAGTTCAAATTTATAATGCGCTATTTATAATGGTTATTCGTTTATGTGCTTATTTATTTTTATTTTTTGTTTTTCGAACAATATTGACTTTGATTTTCAGATCTGGATGGTATTCGTGTTTTGAGGGTAAAACAACAGTTTCCAGTTTGAACTGAGTAACCTAAATTATTTCGTTATTTATTCTAAATATTTTAAATCGTTATATGAAAATATGAAAAAAAAACATTTTCTTTAGCCTAAAAGTAATGAATATATACTAAAATAAACAAGTACTTAACAATTTCTTAAAAGTAATGAATTAAATGACTATGACAAAAGGTAAACAATGTAAAAGTACTTACATACCTAAAAACACTAATTTAAATGCATGTAATGTGCGCAGGCTTAAATCCAAGCCGGGTATATACACACTTTGACATAGCCCGTCGGAATTATATTCTTATCTCCCGCGCACCAGTCAGCTCACGAAGTCAAGATTCTTAACTCGCTAATCGCTCGTAGGGTCGCGGCATATTAATTTTTCAAGCTCTACTAAAACACTCCCCAAGCCTCAGGATAATATACACACTCGAACTTCACCAAAGCGAAGTCGTCACAGGGGTCACACCAGGCATTAATTAAAATCCCCTAACGAAGAGCTTGTAGCAGCTTCTCTCACCCATCGTCCGTCCTAATTGATCTCAGATAATACCCCCGGCGAAGAAGACGAGTTCACATCTTGGCGGCGGGATCGATGGATGGTGCTGCTGCTGCTGCTTCGCAGTCCGAAACCCCTCGATTTGTCTCCAGGGAGGGGAAAAGCAAGGGCCGCGTCGCACAAGTTTATTGCGCCCTCCAAGCAGAGCCAAGAGGCGGAGAGTGGCTGATATCGAAGAGTCGAAATTAGGGAGTGTATAGAGAGGCACGAGCGCGATGACAGATATCTCACGAAATGAATAAGTTCGATTGATTGATGGAGATGTGTCGGGAATTTAATCATGTGATTGGGGGAAGTAATAGTGCCACTACGTGACTTCATATATATATATATATCGAAAATCGCTGTTTGTTTCCTTTCGTTCAATTGCGGGTCATCGGTTCTAGCGACTACTCGAATATTATTGTTTGAGTAAATATGCAGAGAGTTGCCCCGTCGTCGGTGGCGCGCCGAGTAACCACACCGTCGATCTGCTTCAATTTAGAGCGTATAAATAAGAAGGCGTGTGACGATCGCTTTTAGACTTCGTTAACTGGGCGTCTTATCGAACTGCGACAATTATTATTTCTAGCAGCTGAATTATTCTGACGTTTTCGCGAGAAAAGCAGGACACAAGACTTTTGTCTGACGCAAGCGACTTATCGCTCAATAAGCGATAACAATACAATAAGGGACTCGTAAATAATATACGTCTCGTCGTACGATAAGCTTCGTAAGCCATCTATTTAGTTGAAAATCCGTCGATAAAAGGCTCTGTATATAAAAGTCCACCGTCGACAAATCCTCTTTGGCAGTAGAGGAGCTTTTCGTAAAGACCACATCGATTCTCCAATGCCCATAGACATACATACAATGCATTCCGACGCGGCCTCAACATGAGAGAAAATGATGACTCTTTTGGGAAACAGGATTTTCGCCTGTAATTACAAAATTGACGTGTTTGAAAGGCGAGTCCGTGTTATTTTTCAAGGAGTTATTTTTAGAACCGATAACATCTGACGATAGCGACCGATTTTTTTATTATTTTCTTTTTTTTTGCTGCGGTGTAACGTATCTTTAGTTTTGCATTATTTATAAGAATCAGCAATTATGTATTCATAGATTGATACCATTGAAGAATTCTGATATCGATAAAAAAATGCCGGATAAAACTACTTCATTTTTCGTGATATCTTCTTTTTATACATACCTTCCATTATTACGTCTTATCGATTCTCGAACAATTTATTCACCTTATCTTTAATTATCCACCCTGGTTGGCATAAATTTTCCACTCCGGAATATTCAAAAATGACGGATCCGAATGCACTAATTGCTAGAAAATAAATCTTATTCGTTTCCAGTCAACGATGACGTTCAGCCGCGAGGTCCCTCGTTAACTGTCATTTTCCTCCCTCCGATCCATTTCAGCTGCCTCATTAGAATATTACTTTCAATTTAATACATATTCATATTCCTGTGAAGCTCTTTTATATCTCCACCATCGATGTGCCTGCTATTTTTCTAGCGATTCGCTAAATTATTATTCCCGCGTCTGCAAGTGTTCGAATCCACTCGTTTCTCTCACGTCACCCGTATATATATATATATATAGCCGACAGGAAAATCATCCGCCCACATTTTTCTCCAGCCACATGAGATCAGTGATCACTGGAGTAAAGAATCGCAGAAATTAGTGCGAACGAGATGTGAGGCGAAGCCGGAGGTGGTCGGGAGGATTGCTTCCGAAATATAATTTCCCGACGGGCGGGCCGCGTGATGTGTGCGACAACGACGACGACGGGCTGCTTCCATTACGATTCCACGCTAAGCCCATTATCATTATCGTCTTTGGCATTATCATCTACGGGCGCGACGTCGTCCCCTATCAGCAATACGAGGCAGGTATGGGGGGTTGTGTGCACTCGTGCGCGTGGTTGCCACGAGACGACAACGACGACGACGACGCCTTGCCTCGCGAATAGGAACGGAAAAGGGCAAATAAAAGTCGAGAGGAAGAGCGAACGCTGCCCTGCTCTCCTTATCCCATCCTTCGTTTTCTCTCCCTCTCCTACTTTCTCTGTTTTTCCTCGGAGAGCCTCTTCATCTTCTTCGCTCCCGTTTCGCTCGATAACAGTTGTGCGCCATAGTAGTGAGAGAACGACGACGTCGTGACTCCTGACGAGTGCGCGCGTGCGGCTGCTGTACACAGTCGCAGTCGTCGGTCCTTCCTGTAAGTAGGTAGCTTCCTTCCCTTACCGCACTGCCTTTTTCTCTCTGCCACTTTCACGTCTCGTTTCCTATTGCTATTTATATGGGCCGACCAACTCGTCTTCTGTTTATTCTCCTTGTTTTGTCGGCTTTCGAGAAAATGTTTTCGTCGAGTATATTTCACTGATCGATGATTGAGAAGTTTACCTTTTTTCCGGGTTAGGTATAGTAGAGTCAAAGTCTTTTATACACGCATTCCGTTGGAATTTAAATTAAATGTTTAATTTTATATTAAAAATGTATAAATAACGGGTTGTACAAAATCTCAAATACATTTGTGAA
Source organism: Torymus texanus (assembly GCA_036873485.1). Lineage (NCBI taxonomy): Eukaryota > Metazoa > Arthropoda > Insecta > Hymenoptera > Torymidae > Torymus > Torymus texanus. Next base: position 17,246,865 of record JAYJLV010000011.1, read on the forward strand.
ATTTTGATTTAATCAAGCAAACCTTGATTCTCAAGGGTGGATTCTGGAACTTTTAATTCAATACAATAAAGCTTTACAATTGCAATCTCAAAATAATTTACATGTTAATTATCGTTCTAATTAAACCATTCAATAGAACAAGTATTCAATTTTTTGAAGGCCAGATGAAAATTTGCCTTCGGGAAGCAGTTTTATATGTTTCTCTTATTATTCATTGCACGTAACGTATATAGAATATAAGTTTCAGAAATAAATACATTAACATTTAATTTAGCATCAATCAGTATTTTCTAACCTACATGTATATAACAGGCATCGTTAATAGAATATCGAATCTCTGATGCGAATATTATATTTTCATCTGGCTTTCTGTTCGAAGAATTTTACGAAATGAATTTGTAATTCCACAACCATTTCCAAGCAGATTTCATTAAACATCATCAATATCGAATTACTACTACTCGTAATAACAATAAAGAGAAAGAGAAAGAGGAAAAGAGACAGAGAGAGAGAAAAAAGAGAAAGAGAGAGTAACATAATCACTTTTGCATTACAACTATACCTACGAAATACAATTTCATTTCCATTCAACTCAATTCTCATTCACGGAATCTTTTCGCGCTTATTGAATTGTCTATTTATCCTCTCGCCTCGTAGTCTCTCTTTTTATCTCTCGGTCTCGTTAGAGACAAGGAGGCCACGGCGTCCAACGTCCGCCGTTATATTGTAGGGCTACATTGGAGCACACGCGCTCGCCCACCCTGGCGATAACGAGGCAAGCAAAGGAGACGAGAAGTAATACAAAAGGCTTTCGTCCAGAGAGAAAGAGAGGGAGAGAGAGAGAGAAAGAGGGAGCACACAGTTCTTTCGGTGGTTTTTTCCCTGCATCTCTCTGGGCTCGCGCGACGGTTTCTTCTACTTTTCTCGGAAGGTTTCTTATATTATTGCTTTACGAACCCCGAGTCTTTCTCGTTGTAACACATTAAGGAAATTAATTAGTCAGGAGGATTAACTTCCGACGTGATATGATGTTTAATGCGATACCGTATTCCTTCTGCGTATATGAATGTTGATGTTTCATATTTGAGTTCTAATCTATTACGACTTATTGGCGAAAAAAATTCTATAGTTATTACAATTTACAAGTTTCAATGATATTTTCCGAGAATTATCATACTAGTTTTCTTTATGTTCTTATTTATTATAGTATGTTGTAATAGAAATCTGAATAGAACTTGACAATGAAATATGGATTGCTCTCAAAGCGCTCTGTAATTATCGACAAATGCCTTACAAATGTAATGCCTATCCCTCGCTTAATTCACATTTATGGAATGTCTTACTGACACGCGACGTTGATGTGATGGAACAATAAAAAATTCTAAAAACATTCTATATTTTAATATTGACAAGTTAAAAATAAAAGTTATCTTTTTGATTTAATTGTCCTAAATATAGCTTTTTTTAGAGTTTAAAATTAAATTTATTTATATATATAATCGAGCCCTGAGTTATTTTGAGTCGAAATACATATTTTTCGAAAAATGTTGCTATTGAGGTGCACACGTTTGTGTGATCGCCGAGATCTCTGCAGTTTCTATACCAACTAAATTTTAATGCATCAAAGATCCTTTCTTGTTTCATTGCGGTAAAAGAGTCATTTTCTATGTATTTAATGTTTTTGTTTTATTTTTATTTTTAATGATTGGATTAACAATGTTAATATGGTAAAAATATATAAAAAAGAACATTAAATTATCTGTTCATAATACAAATGTATTGCATACATATCATTTTTTTAATGATTTATATTGTCAAAAATAATTTGACAAGATATTTCATGCTTATTATTAGAACTGAACAAAAAAATATAAGGTATTAGTGAATTGAATTTGAAGAATCAATTAGCTACGTTCCAATTAATTGGCAGCGAATTTTCATTTAACATTAATGGATCGTTAAATAATATTCGAAGCAATTATTTCACCGCTGTAATTGTTTTTTATAATCCCATCCTAATTCCTAAATATGATTGATAAAATATTTTATTAAAAATAAATGGATTTCATGAAAAGCTGATGCTTTAATTCGAACCGAGAACAATCAATGAATATCAGATTCCTCAATATAATTGTAATCATTTTTAACGTGAAAAACCTCGCCATAAGCTTGTTTTAATCAGTGAATATCATAATGAAATACCATTTACACTAAGAATATTTTTTTTGTAATTAAAGATTAAATATATTTTAGAATAATTGTGAATTCAAAATAATGTGATTTGTGTTAGAAGAACTAACAGTCATTCTCAATATATTTTGACAAGTATGAGCTATAAACCTAATAAATTTACCTTAAAATATGAATTTCTATATACTTTTTAAATACATTCATATTTTTTACTGCTATAATAACATGCTCACACAAAACGTTCATAAAGTTTCCTTTTTCTGGAAAAATTAGCGTTAATTTACACTGAAAGACATTAAAATGCAAAAACCGTGGTCTTTTTATAAGTAGAGGATTTTTATTCTTTGGCATGATAATGCAGGCACACTGAGTTTCCCAGCGCCCGGTTTAATGAAGTTTCAGTTGTCGCGCGTACACAGCGCTTTTTCAAAAAGTCGAGCTCCGTCGTTTTTCATTTTTCGCTCACGCGGTCGGCACGAAGAGCGTGTGCGTGTGTTTTTCGTCTCGCAGTTTGCTCAAGGGATAATTGAATTTCTTCTGCGGCTAATTAGGATTCCCTGCTGGCTTCACGCATCTTTTGTAAACACTATAACTAACTTTGGTCTCCTCCCCAGTCGTCCTTTCGAAATTTAAAGGAACTTACGTGCCCTCAAATTGGTTCAGGTCTGTAGTCGTTCAGTCTGTTTAGTTACAGGCTCAGCATTTTTTCATTCTTATTACAACTTTGAATTTTGATTAATGGTTATAAAGTAAAAAATGTAATTTTTATGTAGACTGTTAGATATCACATTTCACTAACTTTATTTTTAGTAATTAAATTAAAGTAATTAATTTTCTGTTACTGTACTTCATATGTAAAAACTCATCTGTTTACACATGATATAATATAATATGAATAATTTATGTTTGTTTCTTTATAATTATTACATATTAAATTCTATAGAAAAATGTCATGTAAAATTCTTTTTTGATAATAAAATAATTGAATAAAGAATATTTTGTAATGATTTCCACATATATAACTATTATTGATTCATTACAAACAATGGTAACAATAAATTGGTGACAATGAATATTATTAACGTAAGATTAAACAATATTATTAATAGTTCGATTATCGGAATTACAAAGTGCAAATTTAATAACATTTCAATTATATATAATAATAGTAAATGAAATAAGAAGAATAAACTGACTGATATAATGATTTCAAATGAGCTCTCACTAAGCTTATCCACAATAATTATTTTTGTAAATCCTCTACACTGCAATGAAATACGATAAAACGAATATCTTGAAATAAAAAAAAATCTACTTAATCGTGACCAGCAAAATTGTTTAATCTGACTCGTTGAATTTTTTCTTTAAGACTATCAGAAGTCAAATCATCATAAAACTCAAAAGTACTAAAAATACAAAAATCACAAACTCTCTAGAGAACGATTACTCTCGAAATTATTCAGCATGTAATACGGAACTTTTTATTTTCTCATAATTAGGTATATTTTATTGAAATGGTTTTTATTGCCTTTTAATTTCTGCATAAATGTTTTGTAAATAGACCATAGAAGATTAATATCAGATTAAAGTCAGTGATATTTTCTTCCTGTACAAATATCAATATCATATAAATATTCCTAAATTCAGCATTGAACTCGTACCTATCATAAGTAAATAAAAGCGTTCCTTTCAGATAAATTATCACACGCATAGTATATTTCAATTTTCCATTACATATACTAATGCCGTAGATCTTCACATTTCCAGTTTTTTGTAGATAAAGTATAATAAAATGGAATATTATAATATTTGTAACGTAATAGTATGTATATGGAAATACTCATTATTATTTAGGCGCATTTGTATACGAGGCCTGTTCGGATCGATGATAGATGTGCTCAGAATAGCGTAATAGCAAAACTGTATGGAAAAGAGAGAGAGATACATTTCAATCTATCAGTATAATAAGAGAAATTGCTGCATATGGTGGATCCACAAAAAAAAGCTTATACTTAGTGAAAAAAAACCTTGTAGAATTAGGTGTCACGCCAATTTCGCAACAAAATGATTTAAATTCTTTTGCTAATGCTTCACCTGTAATCTACTTAGGTCAGAAAGTGATCTGTATCTTTTTTCTCATACTTGTTTTCAATCAATACCTTTATTTATGTTTGAAAAACTTCAGAATGGGCCCTTTAGTCAGATATTTGAGACTTGATGGACATGTATTGAGAAACTGTGGGTTTGCTTCATTCGCCGCATCATCGCCCAAAATCTTCCCGTAGAAACGGAAAAAATAATCATCACCTAACCAACACTTTGCTGAGCATGAAAATTCACCTAAATGATACTCAAATCTGTAAAGCTCACGTATTCAAATACTTACAGTGTCCAGCGATTTTTTTGATTAACTCATCTAATCTTTCGTTATGATTACAAACACGCACAAAGATTTTATCTTCGAAAGAATTTAATTAAATTTCAGGGTTTGTACGGGTTTCCAAGATATTGAACTTTTTTAGAACCTTTATAAAGTTTGGAATCCAATCATACTCAGAGAGCTGGCTCGGCTTAAATGAGCCTTTAATACAACCCAGAAGTATAGATATTAAAATGATGGATGAAAATAGTAGACGGGAAATTTCAGGATTTTCTTCGTTTGTATTTTGTTATATACGTACATGTGAAGTTTTTATAACTATTTATATAATACAAAATTAAAATTCAATGAAAGGCCATGTGATACCAAAAATCAACCCAATTTCATTATTCAATAAATTAACATTCGAACGTTTATTTCGAAAAATAATTCAGTCTGGTCATCCGTATATGTAAATACTATGGTCAGAAATTTTTTTGTGAGATTCTATTAACTTTTCCATGAGATGCGCCCGTTTTAAAACTAGATCAAAATTAGAAAATACTGACATTGTGGTTTTTATTTGATTAAATGAGTTCTGAGTAAGTTTTTGAAAAAAATACATCTGTCTGTATATGAAATACTATACTTAACAATTTTTTTGAGCAATTCTCTTAGTTTTTGCAAAAGATAGACATTCTAAAATTATGTCGGTATTTCACATCACCTTAAAGTATAATAACAATTCTTTCGTAAATTAATGAGAAAAGTTTTATATTTTAAAAATTTTTAATCTTTGATTTTTAGAATTCTTTATTATAATTTTCATGAATTTAAATTACCAAATATACAAATATGAACATTATAAACTTTGAGAAAGTATTTTATAATTTACATGACGCATATTAATTATTATTATTCGATTAAACCAGGATATTTTTTTTAACGCGTAGATTTCAACCAAAAGTTACTTACTGCATTTTTATAAAGATTTTCAAAAAGGTTAAACATTCGTAATGACACAAGTTTCAGAAATAATATGGTTAAAACCATATGGTTTTTTGTTATAAAAATTGCCCTACTTTTTCCTAATTTTTCCACAGAATAAACACTTAAATTTATATTTCAGTAGTCATAAACAGTAGTAATTTGCCATATTTTTCTCTCGGAAGAAAATTAAAAATAATCCTCGTTCAAGTATCACGAGGAGGAGCTCATGGTGCAAAGGTAATTCCATAAAAACGCATAAAAGCAGGGAAGCAAAGGAATCCAGCAGCATCAAGATGAAATTAGAAAACTGCCTCGCACACAACGAGAGAGCGAAAGTGCGTTCTCGCTTGAGTGGCCTCATCGCGCGGACTGCTTGCGGCATATATAGCGGGTATATACGCGCCTCGTGTACGGACGATCGATTTCCCTCCTCTTCCGCTCCCGCGAGCAGGGGAACGCGAGTGCGAAGCCGACGCCTATTATCCTCGCGAGCGCGTGTGCCAAAACCACCTGTATACAGTTCTCTTTCATTCTTCGCGATTCCCCACAGCATGGCTTCGTTGAGCTTTGGGACTGCCGACTCTCTCTCTCTCTCTCTCTCTCTCTCTCTCTCTCTGTCGACAAAGCTCTTTCCCTCTGCGCTCGTATATGCGCGTGCGCGGCTAACTCACTTCCGACGTCGAATTCGATTGTTTACCGGCCCGTTTGCGCGAACGGGAGGTAAAGTAAAAGCTTTTCGGCTGCGTGTCCCTGTCACACTGGAAGCGCTCTCAAGTAATTTCGCACACGCGTTTAAGTTCTGACTGAGGCAAATTAACCCCGGACGTATTGTTCGCGTCTCTGCGAACTTTTGTTCGCGACGTTCTAACGCGACGAAACGTTTAGGGAGAAGTCGCACTCTGCTGACTGGAGAGGTTTCCGCGGGAGCTTATATATACGTACCGCGGTGCTTTATTACTTTATTAGTGGCAAGTGGCGTAGATTTTAAAATGACGCTATCTATATATATATACACTTTCGTGGTTGAGTGGTCAATCTATATGTATACTCGATAGATATTAATACTTTTTGACGAGAGTAATATCTCAACGATTCCTTTCTATTGTGGACGAGTGAGAGATATTTCAAATATGTGATTCTCAAGGTAAATTTAACCAAGCATTAAAAAATTGGAATTTCAATATGATGAAAATATTTCCGTTATACATTGCGTCGTCTATTTCAATAAATACATTTTTCACCGTAAAGTTTTTACAGAAAATGTAATGAAAACAGTAATACCTTCTTTAATGTTTGTAAACGCGCATCATAATTATTTGTAAAGTTTATACTTATTACTTTTTAACAGATTATAAAAAATTTAATGTTGCTTATTTGGAATAACCAACAATGCGTGACACTTATTATAATTAGCTGTATTTTTATGAGAAAAGTAAACGTTGTAGAGTTTTAGAGAATGGACGTGAAACTAAACTGCTATAGTTTCACTGTCACGCACCCTTCACACACTGTATAACACAGTGAGACATTCACGTACGGTTTTTGACATTGATTGTCCTTCGCGCATTTATCATCAATGTAGGTTATACATTTACGTTATCAAATATTAGAATTTAAATCTGTTAACAAAGAAGAACTTAGTTGATGATATATTATTGAAATCGTTTCGTGAAATTATTAAAATTTACGTGTCAATGCATATTGTAAATAGCCGTATCATATAGCATATTTGAGCAAATTGTCTGTACATGAATCTAAATTGTAGTAAGTAGATTTTATTTATACTATAAGTAATGTTACAATCCTAAGAAATTTGTCTCTTTTTTCAAGCACGTTTAAGAAAAGTATTAAATATGTACTAAACTGTCCTGTAAATTTTCTGTTAGACAAAAATGTCAGAACGTGTTAGAAGTGAGATTAGCTTGCAGGAAGATAATTTTTTTATTTATATTTTCTATTCTACGGAAAAAATTTTCCTTTTCGCCAAACATTGAAAAGAAACGCGGTCCCAGTATACAGATGCAGTGATGAACTGTAATATTGAACTCCGAGCTTGCGTATACGAATTGTAAATCTAACCGGCTAAACTACTAAAATGTATAAAATGACACATTCGGTTTAAATCTGACTAATGCAAATTACTTTCCGACATAAGTGACAAGGTTCGCAAGAGATTGAAAAATATTTTATAAAATATATAAAACCTTTCTATCCAAATAGAGCCGAGAAAATATGAAACATATGAATAATTAAGATGTTACTTTGACACAAAATAGATTAGACAAAAGATAATAGTTAATACAATTTTTACTTATTTAATTTAATTATATTGCAATATTCATTATTCAAGTTTGTATATTATTAACAAGATCAAAATAAATAATAAAGACACGAATACTTCATTGCTAAAATTGAAAAGTAAAGTTACGAATGGAAAAGTTAAAAAACATAAATAAACGGAAGATAATCTAGGTAATCACTCATCGTCACCTCTTGAGTAGTTTTTGAACTTGAATTGCAAGAGAGCATGGTCAAGATCTCGTAGCTCTTCGGAAGGTGGCAGACTTCATCTTTTATTGGAAATACCTCAGTAACGACGAAGAGTCTGCTGAATTCCGGGTTCCCTCGCGGAAATAAACTCTCTCGAGAAAGTAGAGGATGACAAAAGCAAGCAAGAGAGAGAGAGAGAGAGAGAGAGAGAGAGAGAGAGAGAGAGAGAGCGGGACAGAGACGAGAGTAAGGGAAAGAGAGAAGTGCGCGGAAAGTACACGACGATCAGAATGAAAAGACACCGCGTGAAGGCGAATCGAGCGATAAGAAAATATTTCCGAGTCGAGATAACTAAGAGACGCCAAGTTAGTTTCAGATTACCCTCCGACCGAACTATCTTTCTTCCACTTTTCCCCACGTACTTACTCCGTGAATTCGAGTTGTGTGTTTTTTGTCTCCCTCGCGTGACTCAACGTCGTATACTTAAGTGATTTCGATTCGCATTCCTGCTAAAATGTTAGTAAATTTTAACACTATAAAATATACTGATACATAATTTTAGCTTAAAAGTCCCAGTATTGCGAGACATTCGGAAACGCTCTTTTCAAACTGCAAGCTTAGTGTGCTTTAATAGAGCCAGCTCTTGTAATGTTTATAAAGTCAACCCAACTGTAGCTCACTTAATTAGTTTCCGTTAAAGTTATACAATGTAATTTACAATAGTACTCCAGCACAACGTGTAGTGTTTTTGTCGGGTACGCAATAATTAGCACTCGTCGAGGTTTAACGTAACTGCGCGATGACTTCCATGTCTAGCTGTATTCGTTATCTACATGCATAGCATAGTATAGCCACTGTCGTGGAAACGCTGAAAATGGTCTACACTTGTGCCCATGATGGCCAACTCATATGCAAATAACAAAGTTTGTACGATCAATAACAACTTTCGAGTACAACAATACTTTGTTAAAAATTTTACGGATTAAAATAAGTTCTAAACAGTTATTTATTATATTTTTCTTCTCTAGCGTACAACCTTGCGTGTGATATGAAAAAAGATGAAATTGTATCAAAATACGTCCCAACTGTCTACATATTGTAGTACACGAGAAAAAAAAAACTAATAAAAGTGTGTGCTGCGAGAAGTTCCAAGACGATACACCTTCGCAAAAAATGTAAAGTTTCGTAGGAGTAGGAGTAGGAAGGAAAAAGGCTCTCCTTGGAGCGCGATGGATTAATGTGGTGGCACGCCGAGGCGTAATTGCAGACGAACCCTAGGGCCCGCGCCGCAGATGTTTTATTGCACTTTTGTTTGAGAACTCTCGTCGTACGAGCCGAGAGTCTCCGGGCTCTATTTCTCCCTCTTGGCGGAGCAAAAGTTTTTCTATGAAAAGCAAGAAACTTTTCCGGTCACATTTCCGCCCTCCGCTGCTATTTAAATTAATTCATAATATATTAATTCATAATTTTGCAAGTGAAAAAGTTTTAGGCTTACTTTGTACGTATATACCATTTAGATTTTCATTATAACTATACTACTGATAGTAACTATTACTTTTTTAATTGAAACATGGCACTAACTTGGTCAATATAAAATAGAAAATTGTCAAAATTACTGGACATATATAAAAATTCGATTTTTTTATTGTCTCTATTGAAATTATCTTGACGAAACTATTTATATGCACTTTACGAAATAAAACTGATGAATGGAACATATATTATTGTTTATGTAGAATAAATGAATGCCCTATATAAGTTATAAGTTATAAACCTCTATAATAGTTTTATATCTTTCAAGAAACCCACAACAGTTTCATTTATAGGGGGAACATCAGGAATCCGAAGCTTGGATTACTGTGAAACTTCACGAGCCACCTCCTGCCTATAAATAATGAGACATGTCCCACGGTTTTCGTAGATGGTCTCTCGTTTTTGGTTAAAGGAATTCAGTAAAAATTTCTAAGAAATTTCTTAAGTAAAACGATAGAAACTAAAATATTTATTTCTTTTAATTAATAATCTCCACTTCATTATAAAAACTGTTAGAATGATTTGCTTATCTCGTAAAAGAGATATATCTATTAATTATAATAATATTTAGCCGATTAAAGTACATAATATCAAAAACAATAAAAATAAGAGCTACTGAAAATTGGCAGTCAATGCGAACAATGTGGAATAATAAAGAATTTATGTGATTAAATTATCACTATTTCAATTTGCAAGAGAAAATATATATTTAATACGTTTGCACACACTTTCATTGAATAGAGTTCAAATTAATGATATACTAACTTAGGATATGAAATTGAATGATAAACTAAAAAATTATGAGCCTGAAGTTTACATCGTTGGAGTGCAACGAAATAATTTTTAAAATCAATTAAAATTATTAAACAATGGAAACTTTATCTAAACCTTTATTCTAAAGTTATTTTATACAATAAACCACTAAATCTAAATTCAAAATTAATATTATTTGATAAGTGTATCTTTGAAGTAAAATAAATTCTTTTATTTCTTTGCACTCCAACGTTGCCAACTTCAGATCCATAAAAAATTAAATAATTCTACAGGCTCAAGGTTCAATTACATCCCAAACCACATTTCTAGTACTTCTCTATAATACTACTATTCTATTGATTTTCGATTTCATTCTGTTTTGTAGTAACACCTGCAATGCTCACTCTCTTCTGTGGCTACAACGATATTTGTCGGGCTGTATACATCGTAATCAACAGATTTAGTTTAGCAATAAGTGTGTTATTAATCATTTAGGATCCCAAAGACGTTTAAGAAACGGATACAATTAGTTCATAAGAATGAAATTGTTAAATAAAGAAAATAATGTACCTACAGCATTATTTTCACCTAACATTGATTTAGCTCCACTTTTAGATCATTTTTGAATTTCATAAAATCTCTAGAAATATGTAAAACAACTAAAATTTTCAAAGTCATGTACCAAGTTTACAAAGCTCAGACCTATCTTTGGGAGAGAAAGGTCGCTTTTATAATAGTGATAAATTGGAAAAGTTAAAAAAAATCAAGGTAAAGTGCTAGACTGTATTGTGAAACATACGTAAAACGTCTCATAAACACAATATATTAGCAAGAGATCATCAAATTTTAGCTTTATTTAATTATTTTATTTTTGTAAATTTATATAATCGAAAAGTCACTTGATCCCACCTTCTACACGTATAAAAACTATTATTAAAATTTTTTGACTGATTTCATAAGTATCTTTCATAAGATTTTCATATTCTAAAAATGACGTCGGTGCTCACATCCTCTTAAGTTTCTTAAATTTCACAGAGTATAGAGTGTAAAATCAATGCAGCCATCCATTTGTCACTAGTTTACGATTTTTCCGAGGAATGCTCTGTTGCATTTGAAACTTGAAGCCACCCTGAGTTTATCTTGTTTGTCACTGCACGTGTGACATTTTCTCTATCAATAACGTTTTCTCACGTCCTTTTGAGTGCTTTTGATTATTTTATCATGGACCGTGTAATATCATAAATCTTACGCTTCTGTAGAGAGCTTTATATATAGATTATATATCATGGTTTATTTTTCTTCTGTACTATTTCTTTATATTTTGATATATATTAAATATTATTTATCCTACGATTAAAAATCACATTTACATTTAATAATAACTTGTAAGTGAAATACTCGACGAAAAAGACTCTTCAAATAATCTATAGATTTTCTTTCGAAAACATCCGAATTTCGGATGTCTAGTAACCAAATTAACATACGCTGTAGCTCGAAAAAGGAATTGAATTTCCCGGATATTCTTGTAGGAATGTTTGCATTACGTATGTGAGTACGTATTTTGAAATTGCACCGAGCGAGTTGCACAATAATCGAATAAAGCGAGGCACACGTAACAAAGCAATCCCGGTAATGTCGCACTCCGACGGTAACCAGCTTTATTAGCATCCACTTTCGGCAATGGAATCGCGAATAAGACGGACACAGCAGTTCGCGGCGAATGACGCGGTTTGTTACTTTATCGGCCCCCATAATGACGCACACCCACGCGCCTCGCCGCCACACCTGACCCTTGTCCTTTATGGAGCGGAAGAAAACGGCGGCCGGTCAAGGACGAATTTGTTAATAAGACGGAAGAAGAATAGTCCGCGCATGCGCCTGCTCTTAACTCAAGGATTTTAGTTAACCCTCGTGAGAGTTGCGACACCATTTGATAGCGTCCGTTGTTCTCTGTGAGTAGTAGTGGTAGCGTATATATATCGATTCGTGCGATCGTTATATACTTAAAAGAGAGAGAGAGAGAGGGGGGGAAGATGATATTGGTAAGATTGGTATACATCTATAGGTAGCGAAGAATGATAAGGAGAATCGGGGCTGCTCGATGAAAATTTATTAAGGGAACTGCGAGCGAGCTACGGTGTTCTTAGGTCAATCTGGACGTTTTTACGTCTCAAGATTCTGCCCCGTTTTTTTTATTGTTCTTTGTCGTAAAACTCCGTCAATTGACATATTTGTGTTTATAAGTCTGATATATGTGGGGGAATAAATTATTTAGACGATTTATGGGGCCCAGCGCAAACTGCAGAGTTCACTTCGGATCATGATCTATGTGTGAATAAAACAAAAAAGCGATTTAAAAGACGAATAAATAATAACTGGGGTGTTAATGGAGGCAATATCGATTGTCTTTTAAAATTAAAACAAAAATTAATTTAAGTACTTTGATTATTGGTATCAAAATTAATGTCAAATTCAGTTTCAATTTATTCTTTATTATATATGAGACTAAGTGTTCTCACAATAATTACTATATATATATATATATATATATATA
>JAYJLV010000011.1:17276310-17298044 GCA_036873485.1 Torymus texanus
GCACTATACATGTTACCCAAAGATTTCGTCCGAAAATTTCTTAAGGAGTACTCTTCTGTATGCGTCTATATTCGTTGATTTTACTGTATGGATATATATATGTCAGATCGATTGAATGACTCATTTTCGAATTTGAAATACCTGCTGTGTGTATAATCAGTTTTTACGGAATTCGGTCGTTGGTAAATTCCCCAATTAGAATGACACGTGTGGGTTGAATTGTTACTTAGCTAAGTGCATATAATCTTTGTAACGTAGTTTTTTACGATGAAGTTAATGCAGAGTCGCACTGTATATACCGCATTTAATGTTATGCACAGTGATATAGAAAAAACCGGTATGTTATCTACCAATCTCCAATCGTAATGACAAATCGATTTTAATTTCTTTACGCAAAGTTGGCAGTGCTGGGTGTATGTCCCTAATTTTCCTTTTTTCCCCGATAATTAATGCAACGCGCTTGGGTATTCATTCTTACAAATTACTAGGTCTATTTTGGCTTTAATTTCGTACACGGTCAAATTAGGGTCAAGGGAAATGTCAAAGTAAATGTGGGTGGTGTTCGTCGATCTTACAAGTCTCGTTATACTTGGCCGCACACTATGTGAAAGAAGTAGAATATACAAAAGCGATTAAAATGATTTTGGACTTCCCTAAGTCGTGAGAACGTTGAGAATATTACCATTTGAAAGTCGCTGTTACCTTGAATATAGGACACTATATGTACAGGAGTTATAAGCGTACTTTTTTTCTGTCTGACTATGATAAATAAAAATATTTCAGTATTTCGCTTATAGTCTGTTCTATTAATAAATATATTATTTGAGTATACTGTCATGGTTTATTATTATTCGAAATCGACTTAAAAAATCGATATTTTCTGAAATAATAAAATATTTATTAATATCCAAAAATATGATGAATTTTTTTTCGAAATTTTGTACCAATTGTTTTGAGGAGATTTTTAATTTTTCAATGGCATATTTTTATCTTACATTATAATACATAAGGCTGATTTTCGCCCAAAAAATTGTAATTAAACAGCTTATCTTTATTTGACAACGATCGATATGATAAAATATTATGTCTGGTGTATGTGCGTTTGATTGAGTGCTAAATTATGATAAAAATTATTGATACAAAATAATAAGAATATTTTCGATATTGATTTTGATACACTAGGTAAATAGTAAAGCTAGCTCGAGATACGTATCAAACCTAACGTGACACAAAGGAATTTCTAGATTTTCAAATAGAATATAATTTCTCTGGAGACATTTTTATAAAAACTTCAATTTCGTATTTGTCATGCACTCTGACTAATCAAATTATGAACTTCAAAAATGTTGAAAACAATGAAAAATGATGAGACTGCGTGGTATGTTTTGTACCATGATATCATGGTCACGTCACGTATAAAATGATGCTGCTTTCGTTATTAATTGTGACTCACAATTTGGAAATTTTCATTAGTAAAACATAAACTATATAGGTAACGTTCCGATATGGTTCAGTAAAAATGAAAATTCAACTATTATTCTTATGCCCTTCGTACTCTTAATTCCTTCGACTTGTCGATCGAACTCTTTCATGGTCAGTTTTCGGCCGCTTCAATTTTATGGCAAGGACTTTGATTTATTGTACTTTCTTATAAAAATTAGGTCATTATTTAGACTGCTATATTATGCACAAATATTTAAAGGTATAACAAAAAAAAATAATAATAAATATAGAGCTGAAGTTGTTTGACAAATAAAAATGATAAAATTAATCCGCATATATACTTTTTCACATTCTGATTCTATATTTTTGGAAAGCTAGTGGGCGTGCGTCATTGTGCTTTTCCCCAGTCACTCCAATCAATATATGCTGCGGGAACAGTTTACTCATACATGTGGCTTATTTGTTTTACGAGCATAAACATTAATAATAATAATAGTCATAAGAAATATCAAGTCATGATTTATTACACGAATAATAGAAATAATTTTTGCTTCGTATTCAAAATTGAAGTAATAAAATATTTTAAAGTACAAGAAATAAAGGATCGCTGATTACTCGCATAACATTTTATTGCATATAAAAATGTGCTCTGAGATAATTGAAAGACTTCAAGGAAATGCCCTGACATCATGTACCAATATAATTATATAATACTATAGTCATCTTTCCGAAGGACTAGAAAAATTTTAATGTATAGAACTAACTATCAGTTGCTTATATAATTATAATAAAAATTGTTTAGCTTGTATCGTATGTATATATAATATTATAAATCTTTTTTAGTTCTTAGAAAACATTGTTAGATTTATACAAGTACAAAGCTTTGACGATTGACTCAAAGTCTGTATCTATTTCTAGACCTATATACTAATTACCTCGATTAAAAAAAAACTACATATCTATATCCCACTTTTCTTATATAAGACATACCGCATCGCGTTTACCTTTCATATATATATAATAGAAAAGAAATTAAACAACCTGCGTACACGTTTCAATAAATCGTTTCCCCGATTTCGCGATTTCTATATACATTGCGTCATATAACAAGGACGGCATTGTTATAATTTAATTTTTGTCAACTCATCGCAAAAATAACTGATTCTATCATAAAGTTCCCATCCGGTACTCTGCGATATCGGTATCAGTTGGTGAAGAACGGCTTCTCTCTTATTTCCTCGGTCCCCGCAGCTAATACATTTCACATGGAAGAGAACAAATACAAAGGTGCCAGCAAATGCGCAACAACGATGGATTATCATCGTAGTACTTATAGTGCACATATAGCTAATAATTGCCGAGCATACCGTCGCCGCGTGACGTCAGCGCGTCCTGCTCGCGTGACTGCATATAAGATATACGATCGCGCGGACATCTTTCCGCGTGGCTATAGTGCGCGAGCGCGCTGGATCGGGTGCCGGTGTACTGGTGTGTATAAGTAAAGAAGCTTTTGCCAAGAGCGGGAAGTCCGCGTCACCATCACTGTTGTCGATGACTGTAAGGTATGCGCGCGCATCGATTGTGCGAAAGTACCGAGTGCGGCGCAGGAATAGCGAGAGAAGAGGGAAGTGGCTATATACTAACGCCGCGTCTCGCCAACGACTTGATTTCGGCGGCGCGTGCGGCGACGTTGGTTGAATGACCGTGTTTTTTTCATATAGAGATATCGATCGTCATATTGATGGTTGAAGTTCGTGTGGTTCTAGAGCGATCCAAGGTGCTCGATTTTAATCGCTTACGCATGCCTCATTATGTTATTCGCGGTACCCGGTAAGAGAAACGTGGCCTTTAGTTTTGGAATTATTATTATTATTATTATTAAACCAGAGTACAATACAATGAAATACATACCAAAAATATTACATTATACATAAGTACATTACAAAAATAGTAATCCAGCATAGGATAAGATTCCTGTGCGCTGGTCTGGCGAAATTAAAATTAAAAAAAATAACTTAGAAACTAAAAAATAAAATAAAATAAAAACTCTTTTCGGAATTTCTAAGGAAAATACTTGGCGAGAAAGTGGGTTTATGGTTGAGATCGGTACCGAATTTTAGTACATGTTAATAAATGTAATGAAGTATATATGAATGTATATTTTCACCGCGAGAAATTCATTCGAGCAGAGTTTCATGCTTCATTAAAACACGAAGGCAAAGCAACTGGGTTATAGCTTATAATACTTCCCGGCCAAAAGTGATTGCGCGACCAAACAGTATGAGCAAGATATTGACCACACTCCCCAAATTAACGCAGTATATTTGCAATACGTGGCTCTGGCATCTAAGCCGAATATTGACTATATTGTTTCCCATATCATGTCCAGATTAGTCCCATGGGTTTTTTTTCTCCAAATGTGAGTCACATGTAAGTACTATGTAGGAAAACTATGCCCAATATTCGGCTATTATTTGGCTGAGGCGATGGAAACCACATTACATTGCATTTTTACATCGAAAATATATAAAAATGTATGCGTTTTTACCGATATTAAGTGAGAATTAAAACAATAGAAATTAAATTAATACAATTTTTTATAAAATGTCGGATGCTAACATATAATATACACTGTATTTATAAAGACAGATCGTAGATTGTCCTATCCACTTATTTTCTATGTAAGCAACATAAAATCACGCACTTATTCGTCTGTTATGTTTATGGGAACCGTGCCAAGACATATAATCTACTTCACGGCCAATTTTTGATGCTTTGATCATGCTGTCTACTTTCGTGGTAAAATTTTAGGGCCATAGTCAGAACTTACTAAAACATTGAACTGTAAATTATTTAATAAGACATAAATATTAAATCATATTTATATATGAGGAAATTTAAAAAAGATTTACACTTATTTCGGCTCCAATTTATTTTTGTTTAAACTAAAAAATGTTGATTCTTTCAAAAATTTAAGAATTGCAGGAATATGGAAAGTCTCAACTTTGAGAGTATTTTTATGCTTTTTCGATATACAAATTTAAATTCTTATAACTTTTGAAGGATTCAATATTTTTTAATTTTTAAAAAAAGTAAATGAAAGCTCTTTTTTCCTAGTTTCAAATTCGATGTATGACGTTTCTGGACTGAATGACTAAAGGTTAAATAAAGGACTTATTTGCTATTTTCTTTAAAAAATTTCAATCTTAACAAAAATATATCATAAAGGCGTTTTTTTACTTATAAACGATTTTTCCGTATACTTTGCGATATGAGAAAGAAAAAAGGAAGCATTTAGAATAATGTATGCTTTCGAAAAAACTTTCGACTAGCAGGTAGCAATAAGTGTAGGTACATTTTTTCTGGAGTTATGTACATCGCATTGGTTTCTATCGTGTGATTTCAACAGAAAATATTTCCTACTTTGGAGTTTTTTAATATGCTGATTATTCGGTATCAATGATTATAATCTAGTTTTGTATATATTAAGTAAAAACTGTAATTGTGTACTATTATTGATGTACACAGTCTCATCTTTTTCTAATAAACATGTGCTAATAAATCCTAGCAATATACACTAACTAGAGTTTTGCATTTTAATGCTAATAAGGAGGGATCCCTACCTTTGAGAAACGGATCTTAACTGGTTTTTGAGAATCTATTTTTGGTACCGAAAATTCAAGCTCAGCACTATAGCAATTGTAGTTCTCATCCGTCGTTGCAGGGGGTGTGGAATATCGACCTATATTACGTGACCTACCGTACCGGCTGGATAGCAGCACCTGCCTACTTTTATAAATTCTTTTTTTGTTTGTATTTATACCATAAGTATTCAACTTACCGTAAATAAAAAGTCAAAACTGTTAACAAAATAATGCATATTCAAGAGTAAGTTGCTTATATATCCAAAAAAAATGGCCTATAAGAACTAGTTACTGATGCTAGCTGTATTTTATTTTAAAATATTTATAACACAAATTATTTCTGTAAGATTAAATTGCAAGAATGTCACCATATATTCTGATTATTATTTAATGCCTTACAAAAATGTCATTTCATTTTAAAAACTAAAGAATGTTACAGTAACATTGACTTTGTCAAACTTTTTTTGCATAGAAAAAACCGCATTATCGGATATCAATGAATCTTTTTTGTTGCTGTCAATATGTATATAAAAAAGTTAGGTAAGAAAATCAACCGAAGGATTCTAAGATAATTATTTTTGAGAGATCGTCTCATTCTATACTGCTGATTTGATATTCTTCTAGAAATTACAATTTGTTTTTAAATTGAAAAAATTTGTGCAAGAGGAAACATCGCAGGAACGCCGCAGCTATATGCTGTTATGAAGATACCGATAATTTCGTATTTCTCGTTATTCTTGTTCAATTTTTAATTTATAAATATTTAGTTATTTCAACCCTTAATAAATATTTTCTTTTTACAGTATTAATACAATATGAAAAGATATGGACAAAGAAGTATAGTGGCCAATATTAAACAATAACTATCCTCTATCCTCTATCCTCTCTCCGACAACTATCTTCTATAAAATGTATAAAATTTTCACGTTTTTTACAGGATAAAATTGTTATATGTATTTGTTTTTAAAGCTTAAAATTTGAATATATATATGAGCAATTAAATCTAGATGAAATTCATATCTATAGACGATTAATCAAGATTTAAATTTTAACGCTAATCTATACAATTTTTTTTCTACAGGTCATATAATTGACAAGAAAGATGTTTCAACAAAGAAACCAAGTTTTGTTATGTGATTTTGATGAAAAATATGAACAAATAGGACCAAAATTGGTGACTGCACTGTTTAACCAACAGTAAGTTTTTCAAAACGCTAAATCCAATTTATTTAAAAAGAAATTTCAAATAAAAGAAAAGAGCTTATATTTAAGATTTTGAAAATCGCGAAAAATGGCAAAAAATTATGAAAATTTAAAGAATTACGTAAATTAGTTAAAATAGCTATAACTGTCTCTTAGTTTTCACGAAAGCTTCTACTTTTAATGATTTTCTGCTTAATTTAAAACTTTTTTTTCCATCATAAAAATTGATGTGTGGTTAAAACAATGTCAAAAAACAGCTTTTCTTGGATAGCCATTTTTTCCCGGCTATTTAATGATTTACAGATTAATTAAACATATGTTATAAAGTTGTGACTGTATTCTTTATAAAAATTTTAAATTCTCTAAGTAGGAATTTTGTATAGAAATAAAATAACTATAATATATAATTAATTTTCTACCAGGGAATAAGAATTTCTTATTTTTAGCCATAAAAATAATTAATTTAGCTAAAATTGAACTATAAAAGGATTGAAAATTATACCAGCTCAAATTTTTTAATACGATTTTGTATATTGAAGTTACATGATTATTTGTAATATTACTATACAAAGTCGTAGATTAATATTTTTCGTTCCCGCTTTATTCTAAATCATATGTATAATAAATAGATCAAATTATTACATGCATTAGATACATTTATCAGTTCAATTACATTTTAAATTATGGAGAAAATAATATCCCTTTTTTCGAAAAAATGTGTATATCTCTCTAATTTAGTTTTTACTAGATTTTTATACATTGCATACTTTTATAGGATTGCATATATTTTTTTGTATCTTTTTCTAAAATAAATTTATTGCAGTAAAACCATACATGCAAATCAAAAGATTCCGTACGATCTTTATTGGAGAGTAGATTTATTCACTTGAAAATGAGAGATCACTACTTAACTTTTATACATTAATTTACATATATAACTACATAGCAACCAGCAATTTCTTAAAAATATTCAGTGAAAATGATGTTGGTATTCAAAAAAATAAAAAAAATAAGACCATACCAGTAATAACCATATTATTATAGAATTTTAATATTTTAGATTTTCTGGACAACTATATGACAACTATATTAGTATTACAAAATAAATCAATAGAATATACATTTTAAAATTCTTCTAAATAACTTTGCTTAAAAAATTCAAGGAAATGTAATTCGATATATATTGAAAACATTTAAAAAATATAAAATTATTATTAATGACTAAGTTGAGCTTGCGTAATATAAAAAATATATGATACACGATTTCTAAGTTTTACTTCAAACCATAATAGTTACAATACAAATAGAAAAATAATAGAAAATGTGGAATAACAATTACACTCTGCAGATACTATATATTTCTCTTCTATTCAATTCACGTTTACAGAATATTTTTATAAGTGACACAGCGCAATACAATATAATTATGCAGAATCTGATAAAATCTACCAAGCCAATGAACGATAAGATCTGCAAGTAATCGTGCAGTGCGCATGTAGAAAAGCACCGCAGCGTCGATTCACTATGTACGGATCTGCTCGTCTCGCAGCAAGCGGGTAAAGCGTGCGCACAAGCGAGTGAGCGAATCGTACCGTTGGGCGCTTGTCCCCCTATATATCGATCAGCTGGCGGCGTCCAGCAGTTTTCGCGCCGCCACCGTCGTCGTCGTCGTCGTCGGCTAGTGCACTCAGTGGTGGGGCCGAGCCCTCCGCACGTATATATATATACAAGAGGGAGAATCAGCTTGACGCGACTGCAACCTATCTCTCTCCCTCTCTTTTCTATCTATTTCTCTCTCTCTATCTCTCTCCCTCTGCCCTTCCCTGTCTCTTCTCTTCCGCCGAGTACAGTGCACGAACGATTCGCATTGCACAGGCGAAATAGTGCACCGCACAGCGGGCGCGAGTAAAAAAAAGCGCACGAAGCGTAAAAAGCGCGCGCGCGCCTAGGCGGAGGAGTAGGAGGAGGAGCGCCGTGCGATACGACAGTAGCATAGCCGCAGGGGAGCGCGCCCGAGGAGGACGCTCTCGGCAGACGACAATATGGGCGAGTGCGATGAGCTCGTCTACCACCTGACGTTTCCGGGTACCTCCGTTACGAGGGAGCCGCCCCCGCCGCTGGCTAGGCCTGCAGCAGCCTCTGGCGCATCGGCGGATGCTCGCACCGGTGAGGAGTTCGTTTTCGTCTACGAGGAGGAGAAGCGGCCGGTCGTCGTGCTCCTCGGCTGGGCTGGCTGCCAGGACAAGTACCTCGCCAAGTACAGCGCTATCTACGAGGAG
Source organism: Torymus texanus (assembly GCA_036873485.1). NCBI lineage: Eukaryota > Metazoa > Arthropoda > Insecta > Hymenoptera > Torymidae > Torymus > Torymus texanus. Next base: position 17,284,880 of record JAYJLV010000011.1, read on the forward strand.
AGGAGGTGCGTCTTTGACTATCACTGACTTTCTCCTTAGCTCGTGCATATTTTATCGGAAGCTCGAATGATGATCTTGCTCGAGGGGTGCAATATGGTTCCGACCAGCGCGCGGTAGTGGTCATTATAACGGCTAAGGAAGCCCCCGGCCCTGTCCTAAAAATAGTTTCAATGTTGAATCTTACTAGAGCGTGAAATTTTTCTGAGGGAGCTGGGTGTACCTCTGTGTTCGATAAAAACAATTTTCATTGAGTTATGATTATAATTATATCGAAGCTTAATTAAAAGCTCTGATCGTTAATTCAATGTAATTTCTTTCTTTTTCATTATTGTCTAATATTTTTTCATGTGTACCAGGATAAACTTTTCATTATGTATTTATATATGTTCTGACGGTATATAGCTAGCTATAGATTTTATTGATCTATAGCGATACTTTAAAGCAATTCACTCTTCAATTTCAGTAAAATATCATTGATAAACCCGAATTTCGTAATTTTTTAAGAACATTTCCTAAGCTATATTTTGCTTACTTGTCATAATACACCTCAATACATTATGGTTGCTTATGTGGCAATTTCTTTGATTAAATACAACTCAAAACTTATTTATTCAAAACATTGTAGAATAATTAAAATTTTAATATTTCTTTTGTAATGAATACGGCACATTTATTAAGTTCATCATAGTTTAGCTACAAATGATTTTTTTACAAGTATATTGGTATATTATACTCTTCTTGTTAAGTACACATTACTAATACTAATATATATATATATATATATATACGTGACTCACACGACGTAGCTTTCGAGTAACGAATAAGAAATTTATTATAAATACCGCTTAGAGCACTTTCAAATTATTTGCACTACACAATAGCGACAGTTAGATGATGAAACTTTTTGCAGTGGCAGAACAAAAAGTTTTTAGATATGCTCCGATAGCACGCGACAAAATTGCTTAGAGTCCCACATTTTAAACGCAATTATAGCATCACCAAGTGTGTTTGTTTTTTACGTTGAATCTGACTTGCACAATTTTTGTAAACATAAATAGTGCATTACCATTATTTGAATATTATCTAATGTACTCGCTGCAATGATAACGTATACATATATAGAAAAAATTTATTATCAATTGAATGTATACATATATTCTACTCATACAGAAACGCCATGCTTGCGTAGAGTAAATTGCTTACAATAGGAAGCTGCGAATTAGCAATAAAAATAAAAATGTACGATTATGATTTCCCCTCTGCACGCGCGACAACCGAAACAGCTGTATCACACTGCGCTGCACTGCCCCGGTGGAATATCTGTTTTGGCGGCGGGACCGGCTGCCCCGCATCAGTCGCCGACTCATCCAGGTCATCACCGAGAAGTGCAGCGACGAGCATCCCGTCTTCTTCCACGTCTTCAGCAATGGCGGCGCCATTTTTTATCAGCACATCAGCTTCGCCATGCAGCAGGCCGGCACGCCGCTCAAGGTGCATATATATATATATATATAAAATATATGAATGCGCTTTTCATCATATGGATTTCGAACGCGGGTTGCGTGACGCATAGTGTGTGTATACGCGATTGATAAATATCAAAGTTGTTCTACTTGCAGAGAGGTGACAAAAAGCTTGTTGTCACCTCTCAATTATTGATGTAAAGCAACTGGAGTATTTCGCGCTTTCTGTCCGTTCCGTCTGACGCTTTTAAAATGATAATTTCATGGTAAAGTTAACATAGTGTTGTAAAACAGTCTCTATGAGAATGGCCGTGATTGCAAGTTAAAACTTTGCAGGGCAGCTCAGGCATGTGCATATATTACATTTTGCATTAACTTTCATTTAAATTTATAACACTTGCTTATTATTGATTAATAGTAACATGGTTATTATGCACAACAAAAGAATTTTCGTGTAGGTATTTAATATTCTTACGAAATTCGTTGTAATTAATTATAAATCAATGCGACATTAATTTCAGTAGCATTTTTATTGAACTTGAAATATATAAAAATTAAGATCAAGGCCAATATATAAGAAATTAATTGTGTTATATAATATTATACCATTAATTCAATCTCAACAGTTCTGTATTCAATGTTACATATAAATTTTTATTTTCTAGGGTTTTTATTATTTAATGAACCCTTTTTTTAATTTAAAACAATATTTCGCATTGAACCCTTGCTATAAGGTACTTATATGAAACTTTTTTATCTATTGAACACCTACTTAATTATCTTTTGTAATGTTGCATAGGTGAAAGGCGTTATTTTCGATAGTTCACCAGGAGAAAGAAGAATAACTAGTTTGTTTCGAGCTATTAGTGCGATTATCGGTGGACATGCGGTGACAAATGTGCCCATATCATTTGTGGTCACAGTTTTTCTTTCGTTCATCTGGCTTCTTGAGGTACTATATGAGTTTTCAATATTACATTACACATATGAAACTAAACGTTTTTCAAAATTTTATATTAATTCTGGTAATTATTTACATCATACTTTTGAAAAAAGAATTAAAGAAATTCAAAACAATTAAGGACTTATAAAATAAGATTGGAATTTTTTCGATGTTATATAATATTGCAACGAACATCTAAAAATATACAATTATTTAATGTTTGAATATGCATTTAGTAAAGAAACTTTGCACTCTCTGTTCGACAGATAATAACTCATTCAATAGGCAAGGGCAATACCATAAAGACGGACCCGATTGCACTCGCCGAGGAAACGTATTCCTGGCCGCAGATATTTCTTTATTCCAATGCTGATACATTAATACCTGCCAGTGTAAGTTACTTTTTCACATGCAGACTGTAATGGTTTGCTTAAATAGAAATTTAAATATTTAAAAGTAAGCCTTCAGACATTTTATTCGTTTTCGCATATCATGAATGCAAATGCTGAGGTAAAAAATGTCGGTTCGTGTATTATCATAATTGAATTTTTTATTGCGTTTTTTCAGTTATCAGTATATATAATGTTATACTTAAGTCTTATGTTGATTTTTGATAATTAATAATAAAGATAATGTTACCGAGAAAAGTTTTAATTGACTGAAAATAAATCATTAGATTTAAAAAATGACTTGATCCTGAGAATGAAGTCATAATATAACTTGGCTTCAGAGCGCTCCCGCGCTCCTTGATACCTAGACAATAATAAAATCAGTAAAAATAGATCAGATCTAGTAAAGCGGTGAGACAATTATTTTAAATTAATTTTATCAATCTTATAAAGAGGAGATAGGTATAAATAGCACATCATGATTAATCGATATTTTATCCCAACTTTTAAATAATTAGGAATTAAATATAATAGTCAATGTTATTAGAGATTAATTTATTAAAAGAAACCCTGAATTCTCTTAAATCATTAATTAACGATTGTCGGTATTTATAAAAATTCAGATATAAATTAAGTTTAAACAGACGAAGAACTACTATGATGTTTTCTTCGCTAAAGCTATTTTATCTACACTTTTTGTTCACTAAAGAATCGAATATATTAAAGTTTTTTATTCAATAAGTCAATTTACACATTACACCCCTTAAACAATATTATGAATTGGTGACCGAATGACATTGACACTCCCGCAGGATGTTGAGAAATTCGCCAGTCGACGAGCTGAGCGCGGTGTGCGCACCCAGCTGGTCCTCTTCACGGACTCGCCGCACGTCAAGCACTATGCGACCTACCGGGACGTATACGTGAGCACAGTATGCGGTTTCATCAACGAGTGCCTGACTGAATCGCCCGTCGTCGCCGCAAACCCGGGCACCTCGGATGGCCGCTACGAAGAGCGCGACTCCCTCATCTCCCTTACCAAGCGCATCGTCCTACCCCAGGAGGCCAAGCCGTGAACTGAGAAAAAGCTCAATCTCTCAATTTCGTTAGAGTGAAGTTGTCGTATGGTATTGAGGCGCAGGAAATCAGAATGGCTGTGAATGATTTTATTCCTTTTTTGCGCAAGCATCATTATACAGAAGACAGATTACATCTTAATTTTTTTTTCATCTTACATTATTAGTTTGTAAAGAAGACTTTTATTATGATGTCTTTGTAAAAGAATTATCAAAATTTCACGTCACAGAGGAAAGAAGAATATTTTAGTTAAACTTAAAACTACGTTTAGTCTTATTAAAAGATTGATGAGGATTAGACTTTCACTCTAAGAAATTTAAAGAGTAGCAGTTATAGTTAAACCTTTTGTTTCTTTTGATTCTCGGCCAAATTTGTGTATTAATTATTGCAAAGAGAATTTTTGCGATTGATATATATATACGTGAAGTATTCAAACTTCTCTGCGCTAGCACAATACTTTAACGTATTTATGCTATAGAATGCTATTTTTCTTCGTATATGAGTAGCAAAAAATGGTTTTAATTGGTATAAATGATATATAGGGGAGAGTTGCACAAAACCGGCCTTCGTAGCCAATTCAGTTATAAATTTTGATCCTATCCATCAAAATTAATTTCTAAAAAATAGGAACGATTATATAATATTATTAATTACGGTTACTTGATAAAGCTAAAAGGTTGATTTTTTGTCGAAAAATGTTATTCAGTACATGGCACCCTAATCTTTTCAGAATTTCGAAATTTCACGATACTTAATACACAGTAGGAAGTATGGTAAAAAATGAATAAAATTAGAGAAAATTGACATTATTTATTTTATTTGGTTTCAATTTCAACATATACGATACACAATCTGTACTGAGTAATAATAGAGTAGTAACTATATTCAGCAAAAAACACAATTATTTAATTTTAAATCATACTAAGCTGCCAAGAGATTTTATCAGTGTCCTAATACACTGATTTACTCATCAATGTTTAAGGAAGATAGAAATTGTCAAGAAAAAAGAGGACGTTAATGTAACTCTGTCAATCCTGTACGTAAAATATATCAGGCACAAAATATATTCCATTAAATTGGTATTTTATATGAAACCATAACTGTCTGATACCGCCATGCATCGCTAAGATAATGAAACGCTGTTGAACAATTTTCCTCTATTATAGGTGAAACTTTTTAAAAGCCTAGTAGGTGGCACGCGATTTTTTTAAAGCCAAACGCTGATAACGTATAACGTATGTTAAATATGAATTTAAATTATAATTCTGAAATCGGCAAACTTTATGTCTACGCATCATGATATAATCAACATAGACAATTTGCTATTTTAAACATTTAGAAAACATTTTACAGTGCTCGAAATTTAATAGCCATTTCAAGCTTTTTCAGTTGTACAAATTTTTCCTTCTCCGTGCGAAAGATTATACTATTAAAAAACTTGGTTGCCATAATTTATTGAGATAGTGCCGCTTATGTAATGAATTTTACATTATTAGCACAAGTAACTTTGGGGAATAAAAAATTTAGACAATTTTTTTTATTTTCAAATATTGTTTTCATACATGAAAAATAATTATATTATATGTTATAGAAGTAATTAAAATCAAAACAAAATGCATGATTCAAAATAATGGTAATATTAGTGATAAAAAAAATATTAGTAAAATATTAACAATACCGGTGTCTACCAATTAATAACCACACAATAAATTAACATGCATATGCATATTGATACTTTATTTGAGATTTTGAGAATAGTTTGACAACACAATAACGTAAAAAAATTATTCATATGTTTTTATGAAAAAGTAAAATTAGTAAGGTAATTGGATAAAAAAATTGTATTGCTTATTTTAGTAACTATTTTTTTCTTTCCGTCCACAGTCATTGAATTTATGGAACAATTTTAGATAAAAATTCAAATTCTTAATAGATATCATAATTTATGCAGTGCATCAATATTAACAAAACAATAATTTAAAAATAACTAATTATACCTAGACTAGAAAAACGGTAACTTTGAATATTTAACAAGTAAAAGGAATTTTTATAAGTTGTGGGATTTCAATACTTATAAGAAGATAACGTAGGAAATCAAGGTCCAGAGAAAATAGATATTTTGTGAATTTATAACATTCAAGTCAAGTATATTATATTTATTTATAATTCACTCATATATTTTATAACCATAAAATATTTATGGCCAAAATTATATTAATAACAAAGTTTCGATTATAATAATTAAGAGTTGTGACGAAAAAAATGTTTACATAATTAATTTATAATAACAACGTCAAATGCAGAAATTAAATATAATTTTGTTAAGTATTTACCTAATTTAGTATACGATTCATTATATTATATTCATTTAGATAATGCATAAAATCTTATGTAAAAATACTACCTCTCGTAAAATGTAAGTTTGTAGAACCAGAACACACAAGTTGCAACGTGAAATAAATTATTTTTATTAAAAATTTTGTAAATTTTCCTTAAATTAAAATGAATATTGTCAATACATATTATTTTGAAACTCATGTTCTCGTTTTTCTAATAAAGTAAAGCAGGCCGATTGACTATAATAAATGTGATTATTAACATTTCATGTAAAACGCCGCGTTGAAAATGATTAAAAAACATTGTTTCACATATACAATTTGTAATAGTTCAATTCTTGCATGTAAGATAATTGCATAAAAAATCGAATAGAAAACAAATGTATACGTATTATACAAAATAATCAAGCTGGTCTTGATACAACAAACGGAAACCCGCTTACCTACAAAATTAATTATTAACTTTTATTGGAAAATAAGTATGTGATGCTAAATTATGTAAATATTTATTAATATATTTTGGTGTAATAATTAGTTATGAATAAAGACTGAATAATATCCTAATAATAATAATTCATTTTCTTAACCTAATCATACAATAATTTATATTATCGTTAAGTAAGAATTCTTCAGAAATATAAAACAAAATTGATGCCAAAATTGAGCTGATATGTCTCATAATTAGTAAATTAGTAAGTAAGTCTAATAATAAATATTGGAAAGATCATGCATAACTGTGAAGTATACAGAGAGCTATCTACATGAAATTATTGTTATTCTTCATACGCGACTAATTTCCGATTTGTTTTTCAGTTTCTCTACTGCTTATAAAGCATATTCATGTAAAGTACAATTATAAAATAAGAAAGGAAGTTTAAAATCAATGAACAAAACTAAAAGTATTTTTATTTGAAGATTATTTCCATTATAATAAGAAATATCAAATCGTGTATAAAAAAAAATTTTAATCCTGGAGGTGTTGAATTTCTGTGGTTACCGCTTTATCATTATTAGAATTAAATCGTAAAAAAACCTCTTCAAAACTGGCAAACGACAGTAGCAAAGTTTCTGTAAGTCTCAAATTATGTTCATCGTCTTTAAAAGTTAAAGCCTCAAAGCATCCAGTAAATGTATTGCCTTTATCATTATTAGAATTAAATTGTGAAAGACATCTTTAAAACTGGCGAACGACAGGAGCAAAGTTTCTGTAAGTCGCAAATTATCTTCATCGTCTTCGAAATCTAAAGCTTCAAAGCATCCAGTAAAAGTATTGAATGATTCAATTGAAAACTACAAGAGAATCAATGCTTTAACAGTTTTTTTGAGAGACGAACCAAAAGAAGAGACAAAAAATAACAAAGATAAAATAAAAAAGTAAATTATATTAAAAAATAAAGGAGTTAACATGTCAATGTTTATATTCAAGTATTGCACGACTTATTTAATTTTAGTGAAGCGGAAAAATATGACGTTTCGAATTTTAATTGCAAATCACATTTGTTTACGAAAGACAGTAAATCGACGACTAAAACTTTCAAAACAGAGATCAACGCCAGCCTTTATAATCCGTAAGTATGGTCCATTCAATGTTTTGTTTTAAAATTTGTATTGTTTACTAATCCTAAAAGTACTTTAACACAAAATACAATTCGCTAAATTTTTGTCAGAGGAAAAGTAAAAGAAAGAAGCACTGAACGAATTCAAGAAGTAAAAAGATGTCAAGCAAATGACAGTGCTTCTAAATTAAACTTGCATAAAATGGCTTCGGATGTAAAAAGTACAATGTCTAGACAAGTATGTTCAAAAGATCATGAGGTTTGTCACACAATATACGTTAATCACTTATAATATGCACGAACATTTTTTATAAAAATATAGTTTCACCGAAGTACTAACTTATACGTTGAAATTTATTGACATTAAATTTTTTTTACAAAAATCTAAATATAATATAATAAACAAGCTCATATCGTGGTATTAATATATTATTTTATGGTTTTATTTAACTTATAAGAATTAATTTCATTTATTGTAGTTAAGAGAAAAATTATCAATTGAAAAATATGCGTCAAGGCTAAAAGGATCAGTGAAGAGAGTTCCGGCAACGCAAAAATGTATTTATAGTTTTGGTGAAATCGGAAATGACATTAGTAGCGATAAGGATAAGCCACGCAACCGTGTAGATGGTATACACAATTTTAAGTAATAAGCTATATAATTATTTTTATTTTTTTTACGGCAATATTTAATATTATCGTAAAATCATCGGATTTTTTGTTTGTTTAGAAATTTCAAGATCTGCGCCAGTTAAATGTAAAACCAAATCTATAAAGTTTAACTATTTGAAATCTCACGAAAATCCTGTTCAGTATAAAGATCCGCAATTGACAGAAATTGAAAAACAAATAAAAGAGATGCAATCTCACAAAAGAGAATTGAATCAAATGATTTTTAAAGAATTGAGAGATGCAAAAAGTGGTTGGCACGAGTTACAGAATAGGACAAGTTTTCCAAACATACGAAGTATAGAAAATTCAAATAATACTTTGCACATGCAAAAATTATACGAAACTCTGGAAAAGACAACACAACGAGTGGAAACTCTTAATCGGTCATTTTCCGAATTTCATGATACAAAACATAATCAAGTTGATAATGCCTATGTGCATGATAGAGGGGACAATAATAAAATGACTGAATTAGAAGATTGTTCCAAAATGTTGAAATCTACTTTCATTGTTGATCAAGCTGAGAAAAATGAGATGAAAAATTATCGGAATTCAGAGACCTTGGAAAGCTCATTTTGTAATGTACCAATTGAAAATAATATTGATAAACTTTCACGCAAATTCAAAAATGAAACGAATCAGGAAATGTCAAAAACTTATCCAGACTTTGAGAAAACGAATAAACTATCGACTGGTACCAGTACTTCTCCAAGCCCAGGTCATGTTTTTTTATCAAAAGATTACAATAAATTATGTAATAACTTTCAATGTCATGCAAAGCCATCTACAAGTTTTCAAATTGAAGAACAGTATGTCTCAAATCAAGCTTGCGCAACAGTTCCGACCAATTATCTAAATAAATATTCAACACTCAACAGGATGCTCCCTGAAATATACAAATCCGAATATTTGAAAAAATCATGTGGTTTTGATTAAAAAATTATGATACATATAATTACAGTGTATGGTATACTTAATTATCAAAAAATTATAAATGAAATGCCAGAAAAATAAATAAATTAAATAGTTTTAAAAATATAAGTTACAATTTTTTAATATCATTTTGATTTATCTACAGATAAAAAAGTATAGATTACGTAGGAACTAATATAACGATAAAAGTTATAGCACCTTAAAATAGTTTTTAAAAATGTAGGTGTTTTGAAAAATTTACGATTTACCAAGATACAGTTTATATTATATATACATGATTTCGTCACAGAATATACAAAAATTTATCGCAAAATAAAGATAACGTTTCATTTTTAGTTAACATTAAAACCAATTGATCGTCCTTCTGTTTGGTCACTTTCAGACGCAACATTTCTTGCACTTCAATTTCGTTCACGTGATATGCTTAACAAATATCATTCTGTTTTTTGTACCAAACATCATTCATGTCAAAATTCGATTTCCACAAGACACTTGTAGTTCATTATCTTTGTTCAATAAACACTATGCTCCCTCGAAAAAATTGGCGAGTTTAACGACCCATCGGATCGTGTTTGCATATATCACAATACTGGTTGTGCCGAACTGTGACTTTGGTATATTATGGCTCCTGTAAAGTTGATTGCTGCTGCCAAAACAAATACTGGCATCCATCGACCATTTGATGCAGTTACTAATTCAGCTGTCAGTGGTCCACATAAAATTCCAGGGATTGTTGCCTAAGAGATATTTACTTTTTGTTATGAAATTGTAAAAAATAATATTTTTAATACGTAATTACTTACTATAGTATTTGACACAGCAAATGTTATACCAGCATGATTTGGCGCAACATCAGCGTGGTTGCTGAGATGCCCAGAAGAATTACATGCACATAGCCCCATTGATATTGAAACAAATCTAAAATATGTAGGGAATTATTATAAATTTTTTATTATGTAGCTTACCAAGGTATTTAAAAAGACTTACATCACAGCTGACATCAAATTGTCAACTGCACAGAAAGCTAATATAAAGAAACCGGGTCCTATTAAACCAATATTGGTCATTAGTCTTCGAACAGACAAAACTGGCCATCTTTTCTGTATAAGATTATCAGCACTGTGTCCAGCAGCTAATTGAAATATGATTTTTATTAAAAATTACATAAATAATAAATGCTTAATAGAAGTATTTTATTGTTTTATACATACCAATTCCAATAAGGGAATTGACCATGTAAGGTAAAGCCGTTAAACTTATACTTTCTTTGTTTGCTGATAAGTTTCTTGCAAGGTATGTTGGCAACCACTGCATTATAATGTAATTACTCCAATTCATAGCAAAGTGAGCTATATACAATGCCCAAAGTGGCCAATGAGTTATGAATTCAGTCCATCTCAAAATTCGATTTTGAGGTACCTATTATGAAAATATATTTTCATATAATTACAATTTATTTTATGAAAAATGCATTTATTTGATAACAAACCTTAGGTAGAAATAATGGAATTTCATCTTGTGTATTTGTTTCTTTATATAGTAGTGACCATAGTATGGCCCACAAAAGGCCGAATGATCCAAATAAATAAAATCCTGCTCGCCATGGTAAGTGTGGACATATCTATAAAACAATAAAAGCTATTTTCAAATCTATTCTTATTTAAATATAAAAGACAGTTATTATAAACTTACAATTGATGCTACTACTTGTCCAACTGAACCTGCTGCAACAAGATATCCAAAAGCTCGAGACCTTTCTTCTACTGGCACACTATGAGCAAATAAATGGAATATCACTGGCAATCCTGCAAGAATGTAGATATCACGTAAATAAATGTTAGAATTTATAGATACTTATATAAATAGAATAAAATTGTTTACCTAGGCCCTCACCAAGGCCAAGTACAACTCTAGTTAATATAAGAAATGGAATAGACTGTGCTAAAAGTGGTGTTATGACAGTGCTAATTGACCAAAGCAGCACAGCCACCATTAAAACAGTTTTGCATCCAAAACGATTGGCTGTGCTCGCCCCAATGATCTACAAAACCGTATAGGACTTGTGTTACAAATAATGGTTACATGACATCTGCTAGTTCGAAGCTGAGAGGTCAAAGCTTACCTGACTGGTGAAGTAGCCAAAGGCAAAGGCGGACAGTATCCAGCCCTGCCAGTGTAGGGTCCACTTGAACTCATCTGTCATGGGGACGATGGCGATGGGCATGATTACTCTGTCTGCGGCGTTGATAAAGTTCGCCGCGGAGCAGAGGGCGACGATCCGCGAGGTCCGCGGTAGCATCGACACTCGTGGCATTATTGCACGTTAATGTTAATTCGCTTCCTACGACAATACGTGCAAGATCTGCAAAAGTCATGGCAAAGGGTGCAACCAAAGGTAGACAAAGTTATATGGGTTAGTCTTAACCTCATTATCGGCGCTCCGAAATATCAGCAAGTACTTGCGAGAACTTACCTCTGCAAGAAAAGCCCATGGTGCGCGAGAGGCAAGCATGTTCGCCGGGGTGGCCGTTACGCGCTCAAATACTTCGCGTCGAGGTCGCACGTGCGGAATGTAAACATATTGCGGGCTCTGCACCTGCAACGAACGGATAATTGCGCGGCTTACGCACCGGGCTTTTCCCGTTTTGGAACCTCTGCGCTCTGGCGCGTATATTGTGTCGCTGTCGACGTGTGCGCGGCGTGTGTGCATATATATCTATATAGATATATACCGCGAATGTTCGACGTGTCAGCTGTTGCTGCTATAGTGCTATATAGGCTGCTACTTGGGAGTGCGGACTGTCCCGCCCGGATATACTTGCAGGCCGCTGCACATAGAATACCTTATATATGAGGCGGTTGTCGAGAACGGCTGTAGATGGCATGAATTGTTTAAAATGGTAATTGTTTGAAATGTAACATTGTATAGTAAATTATGAGGGTTTATTTAATTTAGAAAAAGTTGAGGAAAACATTATTATTTTTATAGATTCTCTATTTTATAGATTAAAACGTGACTATATAAAACTCAGGATTAATGCTAAAACGATTTAACTTATTGTAATCCAATTCCTTGATTGATTAATAATACCGCTGACGAGAATAAAGCTATACAAATTTATCTGGTTTTTTGTTTTTAATTTTCTTAATTAATTATTATAAGTGAGGACTCATAACACTAATCAAATAAAATACTTTTAAAAAAACATAGCAAATGAAATCACTTGAAATAGTCTTTGTACAATTAGTAATCAATCGTTTATTCCTAGAATATTATTATTTAAACTCAACGAAATAATGAAATTCTCGTGCCGATAAGGTAGACATCTATCGCTATTTGTACGTAGTAACTTTATATATAACTCAACGGACATTAATTAGCTTGCAACATAATTAGCTTCTAAAAAGAGTAAGTAATTATTATTATTTTATATAAATTTTACAAAGTTGAAATAATAAAGTCTAAGGTCGTATTCTAACTAAAGTATTATTTCCATAGTAAAATCTTTTTGCAGCACCGAAGCTCGGAGTCATATCTGTATTTTTTACGGCTATATACGCGGCGCGCCTTAACCGATTTATAGTTGCATAGGTCCTTTTCCACAACCAATCGATTCTTTATAACATTTGAGTTTACTTTTTAAATAAATATATAGAATTATAGTCTTAAAAGTTTTATTCTTATAAACCCGGTAAAAAAAGTTTAACTAAAAAAAATTGCTGTAAGTAATAGGTGAAAAATATAACTGTATTGCATGGATTTCCAGTTGTTTTATGTGGATTTTTAACTAAACTT
>JAYJLV010000011.1:17305304-17326013 GCA_036873485.1 Torymus texanus
AATACCTATATGCAGAGTTTGTAGAATGTTAACTTTGAGGTCCCATAAATGTTTGCGCTTTTGTTATTAAATTAGAGAGGCAGGGGTAATAAAGGCGTTAGCGATATGATTGATGCGCAAGGCTGCTACACTGATATACCAGTGTGTAAACGTTAGTGGACTTTCATTGATAATAATCGCGCGTTTTTAATTGATTTCATTGCATTTCTGTCATCCATGGTGGAAAGGTATATAAGTTAACAACAAATATTCCAACATCATGTACAAGCGCGAAACTTTATACTATATGATTAGTAAAGATGATTGATTATACGAGCGTTTAATCGCATGCTTTTTGCATGTATAATTAGTTATAGAATGACGTATATTCTTCGTGTAAAAAATAATTTACGCCGAAATCATTTGTGATTAATATAAGCAATTTATAAATTTGAGACTCCAAAAAATTAGTAGTGTCATAAAAAAACTTCTTCAAAATAAGAAATGAATTTTTTTGTCTTATGAATGATTTTCTATTGGATGATTTGTAAGTTTTTAAATCTACATAGGATAATAATGAATGTGATTGATTTAGTAAACATGGTTTTCTCGAAACAGTTTCCTTGATAAATTATTGTCTTTGATATCAATAGTTTTATGTAAATAGTTGTAGAATTATAAAAAATATGTAATTTAGGATATTTATAAATCTTAAATCCAGTATGATTTTCACCTGATTGAATTTCATACAAGCTCTTTTACATTACACTTACTTTCACTCTTTTTACATCCTTTGTATATAATAGAGCACTTTTTGTTACTATATATAGACGATCATAATAATTTTGATGCAAATTTTTAATATAATGACAATATACGTTAAAGTTAGTTAATGACAAATGACGTTAAAATGTACACTGGCCGAGGATCGCGAATAAAGCTTGAAAACTTAGGTAATTTCTTATATAATGGCCTTTATGGATCTCGAAATAGTGGGACCCGAAGCGCTTTTCGTTACGCGAAAAAGGTCGTGTTTAAATGAATAATTCGTGCACTTAGACGTGCAAATTGTTGCGGATTTCGTTTAATTTACTTTGGTACATACGGCATGTAAAGTGAATCGAAATGAAAAATAGTTTTGATGTGCGCGCAGTTAAGCAAGAATAATTTACGCTTGTTTCATTAAACGAAAATATTTTATCGCGGTAGCTTCTTTTATGTTTCTACTTCGGTGTGTAATTAAGAAAGTTTCTTTCTCGGTATCCTCTGTCGAAAGTAAGAATCAATGTGCGAAATTACCACTCGTGTATTAGGCTCACCACAGAGAAGAAATGCGACAAAAATAATGCAACTTCCAGAAACATTACGCATGCAGTTTTTGAGAATTTCTTGTTTGCGCATACGAAACTCTTTAAGCTTTTTATTTGTATTTGACCACAACTTCAAATTAATACATCCGAAGTGAAATTTTCTGGAGATTAATTATTACATAAAAAAAGTATTCGAATTGTATACGCAACTGAGTGTCGAAACAACCCGAGCGCAAACATTTTTGCCTAATCACTCAAATTAAGTAAATTCTCAAAAATACATCTACAAGTCAGATACAATGCCTTTTAGACAAAATCGTGACTAGTTTTCACGAATAATTCATTGGTCGCGACTGAGGTCAAGTTGAAATGAAATGAAATTACAATTTAAATTTTTATCTGCAATAAAACCATCTCTGCAAAGTGCCAAAGTGAACGGCCTTGCAAAGGTCGATTTGACATCGAATTTCGCATCTTTAAGACAAGGTCGAAAATTCATTACTCCGGAAATTAGTAGTGATTTTACTTGATGTCTGACAAATTTAACCTAATTTTCATTCAAAGTGTTGAATATTAAACGACTATTTTATGCCTGTCAGGTTTATGCTTGACGTATATTACGCAATTATCCACTGTATTCATCATTATTTGTATATTCGCACACGCGGTGATACAATAAGGATGATTTTGCATTTCTGTCTACTGAATCAAACTGTGCTATAAAAGTTTTTACATTAAATTTGATATACTTTAACTATATTCATGTAAAATTAAAAAAAATGATACACATAATCCACATAGTTAATATATCCATAGTAAATCTGTAAAACTGATATCAGCATACTTTGAATTTCCTTGAATAATTTGTATGTTTCAATTTCACATATTGACAAGGTGTTACAGCATTGGTTTTGCACATTTAACTTAGTTCCTCTACTTCTGGCCATCCCTTGGCATCCATTTTTAATTGTAACTATATAAACAGTCTGACTTAGTTAAAAAATATCGTGATTAATCTCACATTATGTTTTGTTCCTTCAATATCGATATATATGATTTAATAATTTATACTGTTATATTAAAATCCCTAGAAAATGATCTTCTCGCATACATTTAATTTAATTATTCGAGTTTTGGTTATTACTATGCCATTTTATGAAGTAAATATCTTGTTTAATGTATATGAAATTTGTTTTCTGCTTAATCACACTGTTAATCTTTTATTAATATATATATATATATATATATATATTACTATAATTTGTTAAAAACTCGTTAAATACCGTATATTTATGATAATAATCATTTCTCGTAACAGATATAAAAGAAAAAAAAATCTTAAAAAATATCTTGAATCAATATAAATATGATAACCAAATTTTTCTTTACAAACTTCATCTATCATAATAAATGAAAAAGCGTTGATTATTCCGTAAAGGTATTTCTTTTATGTCATACTTTTATCGAAGAATACATATACTTTCTATCGATACTTACACACACGTTCCACGCAAGATGCGCAAGCTGTACGTAAGTTTATGCGATTCGTGTAGGTCGCGCCCTGTCCTGAACCTCGTGCCGATCATAAATTTCGATGAAAGCGATGTCGATGGCGTGGATTACCACGTTTATAAATTGACGTTGCGACGACATCGCGGAAGATTTCGTTTTAGCGCTTCCGTAATGTATATTACACAGTGGTGACGTACTGTATACCGATTTTGTAAAATGTCTTTGGTTGGGTCGTACAGGCACATTAGACACACACACACACACACATGAGTGCACGAACTATTTGGCCTAAAAATATTAATTTACTAGGTATTGTCCTAACAAACGGGGTTTCTCCCCTATAATTTAAATAAAGAAATACTACTTTTAAACTACTTTTATATGTACTATTTTTTAAAAACAACATTTTAAAATTCCTCATGTAAAAGTGTTACTCAAAACCTGTTTTAAGGAATTCCTACACCGAAAATGTAGGAAAAAGTGTTATATTACATCAGCGCAGCATGTTCATTTAAATTAAATTAATTGACCCTCGAAGATTTATCTCATTTTCAATCTTTTTAATTACATCAAAAGTATACAGCATGTATTTATGGAAAGTTTTGCGGAAGGACAATAACTGATTGCTCTTATGTTGATATTGTACATATAATTGCATTAAAATATTATTCTTATATATTGAAATAAATTAACAGAATAGGCAATATAATGTTTCAAATGCTAAAGTTTATAGTACATCGACATGGTTGATTTTCAAAATAATCTTATTTCGTGAGATAGTAGGCACTGATCGCCATCTACAGTAAAAGTCATGGGGTACAAGCATATCTATGTAAATTGAGGCATCATTTAAGGTGTTTGGTTTAAGACATACGAAAAGATTTCTGTTAGGAAAACGAATCGTTGATACTTAACAGCAGTTACGAAAAGCGTGACCAAGTATCTGCATGTATGTAAATATTGGGTAAGTAGTAACGGATGTTATCGGACAGACACGTTCATTCAATACTGGTCTTTACGATGTGAAAGCTGCCACGATAAATCAATTCTTTTTTTATATCTAAATTAGTTTGGAACCTACATTTAATAGATGTTAATCTTGTTACCAAAAAGTTTGGACATGTAAATCATTTTTTCAACGTTAATGATAAATATTAAATCAAGTTTGAGATTTTCATTCAAGAATTACCTAATTTTATTATAATGCTGTTTATTGGATCTTTTCTCAATTATATAATATCCCACATTAAAAAAATTTATGGAAACCCATGTTTCAGTGTAAAACATAAAGATGAAATATATCATACTTAACTAGAAAAAATAACTTTTAGAATGTTTGTGTCAATGTCTCTTATGATATATACCTAAATTGATAACGATACTCTGATGTAAAAGGATTAGTATATTATGATAGAATTTATCAATATAGTTACCGTTTCCTGTGTAATAGAACGATGGAGCGAATTGGAATAGTATTAAAATACTTTCCTCTTGTTTTAAATACATTGTATGAATTCATTAGAAAAAAGATACAGAATCAAATGAAAGATTTGTTCGTGTAAGTAAGCGCTACTGTTGATTTTTAAGTCTAGATAGAGCGTTGGAACAAACAACTTAATCATGTATAATCAAAGGAAGGTGAGCCGGTAACTTTCTGATTAACAAAGTAATCAAACACTGATTAATCGATTGTAATTTTTAATGCTAATTATTCAAAATAACAAAAGTATTTTCGTAGAAAATGATTAAATAATGACCATGACTGTTTGTAGGCTGACTCTGCGACCTTAGGCATTGGATGATGACTTTATTGCAATTGTAAACAAATTACGTGATAACTTAACAATGCACACCACATAAATGATTAAAACATCACGGAAATGGAAGATTTTAAATATCCTTGAACACCATTGGAGCGTGATTTAATTAGATATTTTAATAAATTTAAATAGGTGACATTAAAATATCCATATATACTATAATTAAGATCTTTTCGATCACCATAATTAGATAAAAGTGCTGTGTCTCATCACTATATTGCACAACGCCATCGAAGATTGATAATTTGAATTAATTAAGAATGAATGCATTGAAAAGCCTTGCTCTACAGGATTTTAATTTCGTCCAGCGACAATCAGCACTGCCAAACTAAGAAAAAAAGGTGCCGACAGCATTTCCAAAAAAACGAACTATCATATTATAAATAACACTTTACCTAATGTCCACAACTAAAAATCCAATTGGACCTCATCAGCTAAAGAATGACAGGGACAAAGATGTAGCATAAGTAACGATTAAATTCCGCAAGGATCGCGCGCGTGTCATTAGCCCGGCGTAGGGACATTAGTCAAAGTTATCCAACGCGATGTCAACTGCATCCCAAGCCGCCGCCGCCGCCGCCGCCGAGAGTTCATCCTCGCGAAAAGAAGATGCAGCGCTCTGTGCGCGCACGTCGTCGCCTCTCTCGCGTGCACGCGCGCCTCCTTTTAGACCCTCTCCTCTCAGTCCCCGCGCGAGGGCGAAACCTCCTCTCGCGGTCGCTGGTGGGGGCCCTGCATAAGTGCAATATTCCGACTATATAAAGCCAAGTGCAGCGGTGCATCCTCGGTACATCACGTGTATTAGACGTAACGGGCCATTCTTCTACCCTTTGATTCTCTCAGTCATCTTCTTTTGCCACGCCGAATAACGTCCACGATGAAGACGGTGGGTGCCAACGCAGCGCTCGACAAGAGCATGCTCTTATTCGTCCTCGCCATCGCCGTTCATATTTTTTGAGGGACTTTGCGCAAGCGCAGGCACAGTGAAAGTGGCGAGAATCATCATCATCATCTATCTGTGTGACGAATTTTCGGGTGTGCACGCGTGTGCTTCGACGCCGTAAAGTCTCGCGAGTGCCGCATACGCGCGCGCCCGCGCGCTTGCGAAAGCTCACGCGGACTATTACGCCCCCCTCCACCCCCCGCGTTGCGTGCGTGGACGATTCGAGCTGAGAAATCGATGGTTTTACGAGGAATTATTATATTCGGTGGCTCGCATCGCTCGCATGAAGGACACACACACACACACACA
Organism: Torymus texanus; assembly: GCA_036873485.1. Classification (NCBI taxonomy): domain Eukaryota; kingdom Metazoa; phylum Arthropoda; class Insecta; order Hymenoptera; family Torymidae; genus Torymus; species Torymus texanus. Next base: position 17,311,178 of record JAYJLV010000011.1, read on the forward strand.
CACACATGCTTGGACAAGTTTTATAAGACGAGTTTCGTAGGAGATTACGTATTTATGGCTTTTTCGTCACTTTATACTTGACTATTATAGACGCGCTGGCGCGTTGCACTCAGCAACGTGCGAAGATCGTAATTTATTCTTTACATTCAAATCAATTTCTAGTATATTTTCATTCATAACTACTGTACTCTAATATATAGATTCTTCAAGAAAACAAAGTTTGTTTCCTGTAGATGTAATTTTGCTGATTAATAAATAAATTATGTATTCTGAAATAATTTCTAAACAGAAATCATAATAAATTAGATTATTCGAAATTGTAAAAAAAAAAAATTGAAGTTTATAATAGAAAATTAGAAAATGCTTAATATATTCTAATGCAATTAAAATTATATAGTTCAAAATTAAAGTTTACGTCAAATACTGTGATATTTATAAAAAATAATTTGCGCAAATCCCTAGAACTCTCAAAAATAAATTATCGCATATTATAAGTATTTAATTAATTTATAATTAATTTAAACACCATTTCTGAATAATTTATAACATTTTGTAATTGCTTTGCTAATTGAATTTTCTTATTTGGATTCTACGAAACCCTCTTTGGAATGTTCAGCGGTAGATAATTATTTAATGATACAATATTAGATTATAATTTAACTATTTAACAAAGAGAGCTTCAAAGCTTGAAAACATAATTTGAAATATGATAAATATAAAGATAAAAAGTTGATAATATAATTCATTTTTGTTTATTACATAACCACGTCATATTCATTAATACTTTTTATGTGTAATAATTTTTCCTCATAAAAAAAGAATAAACATATAATACAAATCGTTGTCATAAAGCTCTTTGAATGTGGCAATAGTACAGTAAATACTGTATAGTTACGATTATAGTGAGCTGAAAAATGATGTCACCAAAATTTGAAATTTAGCATTAAAATATCTTTTGAAATTCTTTTCATAAACGGTTTCGAATAGATTAGTATTTATTTCGACAACTGTGACATTTTCTATTATGTAAACCCGAAGATTTACAGGAAACGGATAAACTGAAAAATTACACAATGTCAAATTTAAATTTTCATATTCATGACATATGATAAGCATGAAGTAAACAAGATCTAATGTGTAATCGATGCACATTAATCTAGCTAAAACACTTGTAATCGGCTGTAGTTAAAGTGAAAATCTCCATAATATTTATTAGCATTCCAGAGGCGTGCATGTAATGATGAGTCAAGCGTTTGATTTGATAATCCTCCGAATTCCATAACTTTGAAAGACTTCGATTATTAAAGCACGGATAGCACGTGTAGCAGATTCCTATATATTACACCCACGCCTCGGTAACAGCAACAAACCGAAACGTAACATCTCACGGAATTCGCTGGGGTGAGCCTATAAGTATTTATACGCGATTCCGCGAGTGTAACATCTACATATAGAGGCGAGTGCATGCAACGGTGCCGTTTTCTCAGCTCGATCGTGACTCGAGACCGCGCGGTAATCGTCAATCGATTGCGCGGCTACGGTGGATCCTCTAGCCGCGGGCACGGGCGAAACAATGTTACGTAAAATTGTCAAACGTTATAGGCAGCGCGAGCGCGCGAGCGGAGAAAGTTAAAGTTCACCATCGCGAGCGTATGTGCGCGAGGATGATGCATATACTCTCGCTTTATATATTGCGTCCTTTGTATTGCGGGAGGCGCGAGAAGATACAGCGTATGTGGATATACGGAGGTTGATTTATTTTTTTCGTTTCTTTTTGGAAAAGGATAAATTGTGGTTTTTTATGACCGGTGATCACTTTTTTTTTTTTTTTGGGAGGCAAATTTTTAATTTATGCTGCTACGCAGTTTTCGAATAACGTTTCGCAGGAATGATTAATGCAGGGATTTTTGCCATGAGACGTGGTTTGTAAATTATAGGTGATGATTTCATAAGCGCACTTTTTCGGGGTTATAAAAATTGGCGAACTCAGGTGGCACTATTTGCTACTATGGCTTTATATAGGTTTCGGAAATTTTGTAATAATTCGTAATAAAGCTGAATGAAATGCGTTATTGTGTTCGGAAAACTCTTTAAATTTAGTTATATACATAATTAAAGAAAGAAAAAAAATATTTTTATTAACAAATGAATCTCGATACCTATTAAAATGCATTTCTGGAAAACTGAATATAATACAGAAAAATCTAGTAGGAAATTTGGCGTATTGTATAGTTAGAAGACCTTTACAGATTTTATATGTAAAATTAAAACATATAATCTGTGTAATGGTTCATTCCTTTAATAGTACAATTACGCGATTTATGCGCATTTTTCTTATGATATCAAGGAATGTTTGCGCGTCTCGTAGACAAATTCAGAAGTTCTGAATTATATGGAAATTAGATTAGAATTTATTTTGTGAATAGGGTAACTCCATTGTGTTGATAAATGTTGTTTATTGAGGCAAATTTATTTTATTATTGAATATATCATCGTTGTTTGATTTATATCTATATGTTTGTATATGTAAATCAGGTCAAAGTAATGCTGATTAAAATTTTCATTTGGTGTTTTAATAATATTTTATAGCAAACGGTACCTATTATATGTTTCAGCGTAATTGTTTATAGTTCATTTAGTAAAAAAAAATGTTTCCACCAAACTAGCTATTTTTTTTATTTTATGAAAAAAATTCTATAACTAATAAATAGTAATTATTATTATAAGGACATAAAAAGGAAGAATTCATCAAACTTTTTTTTACACCTGCCATAGATTCGTAAATTTTTTAATGAAAAATGTGTGCTTCGTGAACTTTTGATTCAATATTAAAGCAATCATAAAGATAAACGATCAAACATCAATTATACGTATTTTAATTGATTTAATTGCAACTTGGAAAATTCATTTTAAGCTGTTAAACCGAAAGTGGAACATTCCACAGTGGGATGATAAAATAAAACATTGAATAAAAGATGTCAATGGCATTATACCCGCAGGTCCTAATAGTAACGTTGATGGTAGCCGCGTGCCTGGCCGCGCCCCAGCAGCAGCCCAGTCAGTACGCGAGCATCACGATCACGAAGCAGGAGGAGAATAACAACATCGGCGTCGACGGCTACCACTACAGCTACGAGCAGAGCGACGGCCACAAGAAGGAAGAGACGGCAGTGATCACGAATCAAGGCACGGACGACGAGGCGCTCGAGGTCACCGGCAGCTTCCAGTATCAGACTCCCGATGGCAAAACCTACAGGGTCGACTACAAGGCCGACAAGGACGGCTTCCATCCGACGATCACGCTTCTTTAAAATATTGAAATCCTCGCGTCCTGCATCGCGCGTGTTCTATCTCTCTTTCTCCCTTCGTTCTCCATCTTTCTATTATATATCGAGTGTCTCGCAATCGCTTCTGATCTTTTCATTGCGGAAGTGATGGCGAGCGCATTCGTTTATTGTGACGCGCGGCATGTATTGTCACAGTTAACAAAAAAAATGGTTACACGCTCTTTCGCGAATTTATATTTTTTGATTATTATCTGTACTCAAATGATGTAATTTGAGTAAAATGTGGTTCGAAATCTTAATGGTATAGTAGCTTTTTTTTCAAAATTAGTGTTTCTCGTTATATCAAAACTTTTAATGGTTTAACTATAGATGAATGTAGAAAATAAATCTTTAATAAGTAAAAATACCAAATTTTTAAATTGACTAACAATCATACAAGTTTAATACCATCAATATTTCGAACTAAAAATACTTTATCACTTATAATCTACACAAGTGAGAAACGATTATTGATGCATACAATCATCTCTCAATTTTCTCTGGAAAAACGTTGTCAAGTAACAGTACCTTTCATAGATGAATACGACAAATAGTAGCTTAAATATAGAAAAAAATACCTGTACAACATATTTTCAGTGAAAATTTTATGTAATCGTCAAAGCTGTAAAAAGCGTTCATTTGATTCCGTAAGATCTCCTATAGAGCGTTATTTTTATACAAAATATCATTAAACTCAACTTTTCTACAGCTGTATTGGGTTCAAAACTAATATGAATATCCCTAATTTTATGCAAAAAAAACATGTAAATATTTTTGAAGAATAAAATGTTATCAAGCTATTGATTGAATAGAAAAATACTCAGTTCCCATTTTTTATACTTCCTTATATTGTGTATTATGAATACGATATTTCAATGTATCTATATATTATTATGTCGATGTACTCTTGGTAGCATAAAAATTCAATCTTTTTATATGTATACCAATTGAAATAGCGCTTTCTGTTAAGATGTATATTGTCGACGGAAAGATTAGCGCCTATTGTCAATATTATAAAAAATATATATGAAATAAATAAATGCTTTTTCTGAATTAAGTTATATCTCTTTTTTTGTCAATGCCCTTAAAATGAAAGGAAATAAAGGACACATATTTAAAATTAGTTAATATTAAAAGCACATCACATGTTGTTATTTGACATTTTTATTAAAATAATATTCCAAATGTCTTTACCAAATGACTACAAATGTTAAATATATTAAAATACCAATACGATATTGACGATAAAGAGTACAGTCAATATTAGTAACAAGTATAAACATACAGAATCATAGTCTAGTAACACATACAAATACATACTCATCACGTACGTATAAATACTGTGCTCATATATAAATCTATATATAATATTACAAAATACATTAGATTAGAGTATTATTATTTCAGTATTTACAATAATTCGGTTAGAATATACTAAGTCATCTAGTATATCTATCTAATTAAACAATAATTAATTATTAAATAATGATAAACCACAAAAACTTTTTATTGAACTGCGGATATTCAGTAATGAGTAAAAAATTAATGTTAGAAATGAAATAATACTAGTTTGGCGATTAGCGAGGAAATAACATGAATTTTTAGGCTTACAGTGTTAAAATTTGTTTCATAATGTTATATAGAAACAATAAACATTTTGAAAACTTATTAATTTAACACTCTCAAATATCAATATAACTTACTAACACGTTGATACTTTATATTGATATTACTTAGAGTAAAACAATCAGCACATTCTTTCATAAATAACAAATTTGAAAAAACAAAATGTATTACCCTTACTCACTAAGAATAACCACAATTTGCATTAGTCTCTGCAGTTCTATAACTTAGTATAGCATTATATTTCAAGTTTTTTTTCTTCTACCTCAAATCGAGATAGTCAATATCTAAAAATTATCAATTCTCTACTGTTGCATTATTATAATTTGTACCAATTAGGCACGCCTCCAGTTTTTATGAAAATCAATTTCATAAATTTAAAATATATCATTTTTTATATTTATTTTTATATAATTACGTTGATGTACTTCCCCAAGCGCGGATTAAATGCAATGTCTTATTTAACTTGGCACACCATTCCAACCTTTCTTCTTTCGTATCAGCTGATAGAAGATGCCTGTTAAAAAGTTTTATTTCATTAATGTTTCAATTTGGCTTTTTATTGCAAGTTTAAAGAAATATGTTCAATATCTACCTAATAGTTGTTTGTGGTCCATTTCTAATCATAACCAAACTATCTTTGTCTCCAGATTGTGCTAGTCTCGTTGCTTCCAATAAGAATGTATGTGGTCGTGCACATATATCTCGAGAAACCAAATTTACATTTGTAGTTGATACACCTATAAAAATATAACAAATATGAATATGAAAAAATAACAAAAATAATATAATTTGGAGTTAAAATATGAAAAAATTATTACTTTGTAAATCTAGGCTTCCAATAGGAGTTTTCTTACGCTCATCATCTGGATATTTCCAGTAAGATAACGTCGCTCCTTTTAGTAGACACCACCTTCGATGCCATGCGCCAAATCCTGATATATCTTCAAACATCGTCAAGAAACCATGATGGTCAATAGAAACTGTTAATTCGCACGAAACGTGCATTTGTAAACGACCCTCTAAAGAGGACGAGAGTGGTACCTATAAAAAGTTGAAATGTAAGTAAAAGATAAATCGAAAACTAAATTTAAAATAAGAGTCATTAAAAAAGTATTTACCTTATTCAATGTAAACTGCTGTCTGTGTACTTCTTTTAAACTAAATACTACGTAGCCCGCAAGTGAGAAAGATGTTGTTCTAACTGCAGATGGTCCAGCGGGACTCTGCATATTGGGCATTATTAACTTACTTTCATGCTTCAAGAATTTTTTAGGAGTCTTTCCTCCATTCTAAAATAATAATCATCGTTACAAAGAGTTGTTTATAAATTTTTGTTAATCTCTACAATATTTGGTGAAAAAAATAAAGGTTATACCTTTTTGTTGTTGGAGCTACTACTTCCTCCACTTCCATTACTGTGAATATGATACTTGATTTCATGAGGAAGAATTTCCGCCCGATTTCGTAAAGAATATACTTCAATAGTCACTTTGAAATCACTGTACAAATCTTGCAATTTCAAAGTAGATGGGAACCGTATACAGGAATCCCCTGGTTCAGCTTGAACAACTGGAGTTGCTATTACGTTTTCTAAATAACGCACTAAGCATACAAAGTGAATGCATGTATCTAAAAATTAACAAAATATTAAAGTTAATAAATATATTACTGGAATATCATTTCTTAAATTGTTGGACTTAATCTGTTTACCAGGATCTATATGACGAGAGAAATCACGCTTAAGTGGTAACGTAATTGCTGAAATTGTGAGAGATCCACTTTCTTGAACTTCTGGAGCTCCAGGAACAACTGGTCTAAGCGTCCCTTCAACTTTTAATCTCTGAACCTCATTTAATGCAGCTTGTCTTCTATGAGCTGTATAACGTTAAATTAAATAAATTTAATTATTTCACTTAAAATTTCAATTCTTACATAGTTTGATTTACTTTGAACTATTTTACATAGTTGAGACAGGATACAAAATCTAATTCTATTTTTCTTATAATGCAATTATAAAATAAGCAATACAAAGTTCTCAGATCTTTTTTACAAAGGTACTGAAAGATAAAAAAAAACTTATAATTAAAGGTAAGTACATACTTGCTACTAATAGTAATCTTTCTCCTTCAACTTGTTCCCGGGAACCACTGAATTCTATAGTCGAATTGCACAAATTTAAAGCTTGACTAGCCTGTCCAATAATTGTTTGCTGCTTTTGTACATCGTCTAATAACCGTTTTACTTTATCTTCAACTAAAACTGCTTCTCTTTCGTCCGATGAATCATAAGAAGATGCGCTATCGACAAAATCAGGAGCATGAGAAATTACGCGTGCTGGCGTTTTAGGAGTCTAAAATTAGAAGTAAAGCCATCAGTTATTTCCATTAGGATTATATTAAGTTAAATTTGTTATCTGGCTTACCTGAGATTGTTGTTTTCTATAAAGACTGACACTGTGCATTAAAGGTATGCAATCACCGTCTTGAACAACATATTGCTCTTTCTTAGGTGACGTAACAGGAGAAATAATCTTGATTGGTGAACGATATGCAGACCTATAACTATCAAATACTCTATGAGTAAAATTGTAATTCATTTGATATTTCGAAAACAATAAAAACATTGTCCACGTCTTCTTTTTTTACGTGAGACAGTAACAAATACTTATGTATATTTATACCCTTGTGTATATTTAAAACTGTTAGACGCAGCAGAAGGACTTTTCCCACCCCTGTTAAGTTTCGGTGGAGTTGGACCTTCTTCTCCAGCCTCTTGAAGGGCTAAACACTCATCAAGATACTCATCCATTTCATCTAACACTGAAATATCAGACGTTGTGCTATCAGGATCAGGTTCTATTGATCTCTGTGAAATAAATAAATTATTGAAGATTTTCATTTACGTAAGAAAAATTGTTGGAAAGATAAAAATTTAAACATTTTATATTTATAATTTTATCAATTCCAATCTACGAAATTTTTAAAATTTTTTCTTTTGAATAAAATTATACCTTTTTATTAAATGCTGCTTGCTGATTCACAGCTTGTAGTATACTACGGCCAAGACTAGTATTACCTATGTCATCTTCATCGTCATCTTGACCTTCATCACTACTCTCATTTGTATAACAATCATTCTACAAAAATATATTAATAACAGAATTATTACCTATCATTTTATGCAAATTTTCATTACAAAAGTATTTATTATTATATTTACTCGAAGATAATACTCTGCTTCAGTTCCAGTTTCGGTATCAGTAGCTTCATCCAATGTTGCCGTTTCTGCTTCTGTAGTTTCAATAGTAAATTCAGTTTCAGTTTCTGTTGAGCTTGATTCGATGCGTGTTAAATCTGGATATAAACGACCTGGTTTAGGTGGTGAAACTTTAATACGTTTCACATCGGCTAACTTCTTCATTTGTGTGCTTGATTTTGGAGGACTAGCCGCAACTAATGAAAAAGAAATCCATGTAATTATAATTTTCGTATTTCAACACTATGAAATTTCGATATAAGAAATTTCGAGTACGTATAACATTTATTTATTCACAAGTGCAGTAGTAAAATATGAAATTAACTTTTAGAGGACAAAATTAGTTTGTATACGCACCAGTAAAGGCAAAAGTTTTAGAACTAGTTTTACAATAATAGTGATTAAGTCATAAAAAAAAAAATTGACTATAAAAACAATTGTTATGTAAAACAAAATGATGAGACGTTTAATATATTAAAAGGAGTATCAAAGTATCGCTATGAGCTCTAAAGATTTCTTTAAATTAAATGTAGAATTAAAATTAGCGAACCATTGACCCAATATAAATTAAATAATAAATTAAAATAAATATTACATGAATAATTTTTTATGGACATGCATTACTTTTGTATATAAAGTACCAATAAAGAGACATAAAATAGAACAGATTCTAAAGTATTATCATTCTATATGCATACTAATTGAGTAAATTTCACAGTTTCAAGGCTATATCAAAGGAAATACTTCAAATTGTTTAAAATGAAGACTGCACTTCTCAAAATCTTTATGTTATTCATATTTATATAATTCAACTATTCTGTAGGAGTTGAAAGTCAAAATATTAATTTCTTTTGTGTAAACTTGGAACAAAATTTTGACTACCACTACTGCAACGTAAGAATTCATTTTTAAATTTATACGAAAATAAGTGGTGGAATCTTATAAAACTTACTCCTTCTCAATTTGTCATATTTCTATTTATATATTCTGAAAATTTAATTAATCGATAAAGTATAGAACTCGTGTGCTCCTCCGTAATTGTTTTAAGGAGTCTACCCCATTAGACACTTCGAAAAATTCGATTTTTTTTACATTTTTTGGAAGTATACACATGTAAAATGATCATACTAAAATTTTATAAAGATCGGAGTAGTGTAACTGTATTATTTTGTAACCTGTACCCGACTACCGAAGCGCGCTCCTTTAGCGTTATTATAGTAGCTAAACACTGAACCTTACGGCGTAGATTTTGAGGTGAAAAAATTAGAATGTGTCCTACATGTTGCGAAAAGGATTTTCAAACGAGCCAGTGAGGCGAAAAAAACTCGGACACAAGCAAGAAAAGCTGCCAAGAAGATCGAGGAAAAAACTGAAAGTCGAAAAGTGAAAAAGCGAAAAGTCGTTGTGAAAAAAGTGAAGACTCAAGATTTAACTATTAAGTTAATGAAAGAACAGTCAAGAAATTATGGATTAGCTGTCATGAGAAATACAAACTCTATAGAAGATATGCGCAGTGAAATTTGGGCGGGGTACTATCATAAAGTATCGACTGACAAAGATCCGCAGCACACTTATTGTTCAGACTCTTGGTGTAAATACAAGAAAGCAGAGAAAGCCAAAACGCTTCACAGTTTCAAACATCCACCACCACTTGCCGAGGACGTTCAGGAGATCTTGAAGCCGATTTATGAAGACTTAACGAAGGCAGAATTACTCCAACGCTGTCTCGGTGGAAATACTCAAAATGCGAACGAGAGTTTCAACAACTGTGTCTGTTCGATGGCTCCAAAATACATTTTCAGTGGGAAAAAGGTAGTGGAAATTGCTTGTAAAACAGCAGTATGCATTTACAATGGGGTCACGCAGTTTAGGCCATATTTGTACGGGAATAAATTTACGCTTATTACAGATCATAGGCCTTTAGTATGGTTGAATTCGCATAACGATCCGGGATCTAGCGTTACGCGATGGCGATTAAAATTATTGGATTATCAGTTCAATGCCGTGTTCAAGAAAGGCGAGTTAAATGTCAATGCGGACGCTTTGTCGCGCAATCCGGTCGAAGAAACTGTATTCGGAGCAACGCAAATCGGCTTCGGGGAAGAGGGGCACCATTCTGTCCCAGAAGACCAGATGCCAGAATCGGCGAGCAAGCACCTTGACCAGGTGGAGGGCGTCCTAACGGCACTCCACCCAATAGCCATGCGTACGCGTGCAAGCCGTCAAATCAGTGACAGGTATAAGCAAGCTATTCAGGCGCTTGTACCGCGTAAGAGGAAGGATCCCCCCCGAGAAATCATGGCGCCGTCAGGCGATCAAACAAACGTAGATAAAGAGATAGCTTGAGCCTCTAGTCGTTAACGTCGCACACGATTTAAGGCTTGATGAACCGATTTCACCATCTGTCAACTCGTCCGCGGTCGGGGAAATCGAGGAGGAGAAAAACGCGGAGGAAAGGAAATGCGAAGGAAGTCCCGAAGTAGACAACGCGTCGGAGTTTACTGCATCTTTTCCGGACCTCTCACTGAGGGAAGAGATGGCTGTAACGCCAACTCTGGTAGTTTTCTGTCCCACTCGGCGTGCGAATTCTCCACGAACGCAGTCAGGCGCGTCTTGAACGTCCTGTTCACCCTTTCCACAGGGTTCACCTGAAGGTGATAGGGCGGCGTCGTTGAGTGATAGACGTCGATCCCCTCGAGGTATTCGTCCACGGCTTTATTCTTGAATTCGGTACCGTTATCGGACAAGAATACCTCGGGAGTCCCAAAACACAAGACTATTCTCTCTCTGAACTCTTTCAATATAGTCCTGGCATTGGCTTTGCGGATAGGCGCGCACTCCACCCAGCGAGCGAACAGATCTTCGAATACCAAGATATATTCATATCCGTACTTACTTTTGACGAACGGCCCGGTCACATCTCCTGCGACTACCTACCACGGTCGATCAATCACTCGGCCCATCAATCCCACCGATGGCCGTTGTTCTGCCTGCGCCAGTAGTACATGCGGGCGGCTCGAGAGTATGTGTTCTCGCGGCCTTGACGTCCGGCGGTCGCGTCTTCATGTGATTGCCGCAGCACCTCTCGCCGATGCTCGCGTGGAACGACGAGTTTCCAGGCCTCGTCGTCGGCGACCGCCGCTTCGACTACCTCATCTGCGATGAAGTAGAATAGTCGACCCCCTACCACTTTCCATCGAGGATGGGTCGTAGGGTCGCGTCTCACCTCGTCTAACCACGTCTGATACCACTCATCCCCGGTATCAGCCGCCCAGGCGCTCGCTCCCACCTCGAAGTCGTCTTCGTCCTCATACATGCGCGAAAGCGCGTCGGATACGTGATTCAGAGCGCCTTTCCTGTGCTGGACGTCGAAGAACTGGCCTTGTAGCTCGAGAGCCCACCTCGCCAGTCTTCCAGTGGGGCTGTGAAGGCTGTGCAGCCAACGTAAGCTGCTGTGATCTATGACGACTAGGTAATGATAGCCTTCAATATACGGCCTGAACTTCTGGATCGCCCAGACTACGGCGAGGCACTCACGTTCCGTGGCGCTGTAGTTGCGCTCCGCCTGGGACAGCGTTCGGCTGGCAAACTCCAGCATCCTCTCTTGGACGTCTATAACCTGGAGCAGAACGGCGCCGATGCCAGTGTCGCTGGCGTCTGTCTGTACGACGAACTGGACCTCGAACTCCGGCTTCGCGAGCACCGGAGCCGACGCTATAAGCGCTTTAATCTTCTCGAAGGCTTCTTGTTGAGCGTCGCTCCATTCGTATCGCCGATCCTTTTTAGTGAACGCCGTCAATGGCTCAGCGATCGAGGCAAAGTCCTTCAGGAATTTCCGGTACCATGAAGCCATTCCCATGAAGCATCGAAGTTGCTTCAAATTCTGCGGTACCGGAAAATTGACAACCGGCTCGATCTTGTCGGAATCGGGCCGAAATCCTTCTCGGTTAACGAGTACGCCGAGGTACTTAACCTCGGTTTTCTCGAAAACGCTCTTCTCGCGATTGATCATCAAACCCGCTTCCTTTATCCTCTGAAGCACCTGCTCGAGCCACTTCAGGTGCTCCTCGTACGTCTCCGTGACGATTATAATGTCGTCCAAGTACGAGAAAGCATACGGCTCGAGCTCGGGGCCAATGACTTTATCGATTAACCGCAGGAAAGTCGCTCCAGCCTGCGACAGGCCGTACGGCATTCTCGCGAACTGGTAGAGTCCTAGCCCGGGTACCGTGAATGCCGTGAGCTCCTTAGACTCCGGTGTCAGCAGAATCTGATGGTACGCCGCGCTCAAATCTAGTGTAGAGATATACCGTGCATTACGCAACTTGCGCAATATCGCGTCCATGTATGGAAGTGGATACGCGTCCGCTATCGACGCCGCATTCAACTTGCGGAAATCAATGCAGAACCGATACTTATCGACGCCTTTCCTGACCATTACCACTGGGCTCGATCAAGCGCTTACAGATGGCTCGATCACTCCAGCATCGAGAATCTCTACTATTTGTCAGTGTATCTCTTCCTCGAGCTTCTTCGACACCGGGTAGTAGCGCTGCTTAATTGGCCGCGCGCTCCCTACGTCGATGTGGTGCATAATCCAGTCGGTCGGCACTTCCATCGTTGTGCCGTCCGGCGCTGTCATCTTGAACATTGAAAGGCCGGCGTTGCCGGTTTGTTAGATGTTTATGCCGCTCGTTTCGTTCATTTCGTGTTCGGAGTGCGACGAGTTGCCATCGTGCAACTGTGTGTTGTCACTTACCCACCGGCGACTTCGCTCGTAATTATCGAGGACTGTCTCGTCCGTGATCAGTCCTTCGAGCGGGTGCGGTTCGTTACCCATGGAGTTTGCCCACGATGTCCGCGTCGGCCGTCGCTACGCGGTCTAAGAATGCTTGGCGGGCGTTTGCACGCTCGACCCAGACGTTATGGTCGTCGGCGTCGGCCGATTGCTCGAAGTCGTCTACGTTGTAATCGCCTGACAGCCACTTATACAGACGCCCTAGTCTGCTGAACGGATCGCCGTCCGTTTTTGCTTCAGAGCGCTGCTGTATCGCAGAGTCTCGTCCTCTTATAATTTCGTTTTTTATTTTATAATTTGTAATAAAACATTTGTAATAATTTTTTTATGTAATAATTAAGATATTTTGAAATGTTAACAAATAAACTTTTTTATATAAACAAAAACGTATTTTATTTTGTAATCAATTCCACATTTCAAGACATACAATTATCGTTTTCTTTAATTCCTCATCATAATAAAATTTAAATTTATATTTTCATGTGTTCTATTAACATGAGGGAAAACATTCGTCCAATTTCCATTGGACGACGGCCCGACATATACGACATACGCTGTGTGCTGTAGTTGCTCTATCTCGTCTGTGTCATGCGCGACACGCTTAGAGAATCAGGCCCCAGGTGATACTGCCGATTTTCAGCAGCGGTGACCGTCTCGGCGCTCCCTCGTCCTACCGAGAAGGTCCCCGGCATGTTTACGCCGCGGCGTAAACACTGCGCGCCCTTGGCTCCTCGCGCTATTTCTCGCGGCGAATCTATGATCAACGAAATTATTCGTCGCGTGAATAATTTCGTTGCACCCCCGTCCAGACGCAGTATATCTTCTGGGTGTTCTGCTCCGCTCTCTCTGTCTCTAGACTCGGCGCGTGCTCCTGAAAGCGGGAAGAAAGGAACTCACAAGGGAAGGCAGGGAGGTGTCCCTCTCCGATTTTCTTGAAACTTTGCACATCAGTAGATTATCGAAAAATATTAAATACGTGTTTTCTTTTAGCTGCTGATACGATGATTAAGGGGCTGAAAACCACCCCTAAAGCTTACCCCTAAATATCGCCATTAAAACACTTTTAAATATATTTTCACTACCATTCAATATTTTTGAACCAAATAAAATTATTTTTATAAATCCAATAACTAATAACATAATAATAAAATCGACTTAAGAGTTTGCTTCCCTTATTTTGGAGGGGGTAGAATCGTATTTTATCAAGTACATTTTCGTAATAAAAATTCAAGAATTAACTCAAAATAAATAAAAAAAATTATTTTTATAATCTTCTAGAGTTTTTTTTATTACAAAAACTTTTAATTTCGATAAATAGTGGCTTTTTGACGCGGCTGAATATCAATTTATAACCTGTAACGGGCGCTGGTATAAGGTCCGAATAAATCTATATACAGCGTCGCGAGATTCGAATCCCGCGTGCTTATTCGGATCGCGATCGATAGCGCGCCACGCGGAGCTCGATCAAGATAGACGGAGAAGAATCAGATCGTAATTAGGCAGTATAGAGCAGACTGTCAAGGGAGATTAGTACAGACAAGAGAGCGAGTAATAGCTATGTTCGAGAATGCCGTGATAACCGTGACACGCGAAAAGTGAGTTTTGTGACCGCCACGCATACGTAAGTGTAGAGTGTGTGCGCTGCGCCTCCACCGCTGCAAGTGTGACCGCCACAGGGCCACCACCCACCAGGAAGGAAGGAAGGAGCTGTAGCGAGAGGGAGAGAGATAGAAGCTCCACGTACACGGGGACAGTGGGACTTGCCCCATCCCCGCCTTCTTATTGCAGCGCGTGCGACGGAGAAGGCTGCGTCGAGCGAGGGCTGGCCAGC